>KK117100.1:391233-429019 GCA_000611955.2 Stegodyphus mimosarum | reverse complement strand
TTTTTTTTTTTTTTTTTTTTTTTATGCTTCAATAAAACTCACAAATCACTATCAAGGAAATCAACACTTTTTCCTTTCTCTCCCAACCTAGTCTTCCGCAATGCATCCAGAGTGGGACTAACATGAACAGTGGGTGAATTGAACAGCATTCCTGAGGATGTTGGAGATTTTCTGACAGTCTTCTCTGAAGAACTACTTGAGCTAAACAAACTACTGAAACTGGAAAACAAATAAAGAATTTAATAAAACATTGGATTTAGAAACAAAAAGAATAACATATATGTATATACACCCACATTTGAACTCATACATAATGCACAGTACTATACTCATACATAATGCACAGTACAAAAAAAAAACTATGCAACATATTTACATTCTGAAGACAAGTATTTCTGCAAAAGTTATTATATATTGACAGTGACAGTTTAAACAAAATACTTTAGATGCAATAATCTAAAATTTAAAATTGTATTGTCCCAAATACAAAACAGTATTTATAACCCCAAAATTTTTTTAACTTATTAGTATTCACGCCAATTAACATTTTTTCTATCTCTGCTTTCTAGTTGAAATCTAGTCACTTGAAGAAAAAGAAAAAAGAATGTGTTTCCTAATTACAGGGTTGCCACTCAAACAGGAGAATGAAATTCCTGACTTTTCAGGGTTTTCCAGGTGTGTTTTAAAAAAATTCCAGTCTATCCACATAATGCACTTTGGCTGTGCTAAGAGGTCAACTAATTATGGTACCACTTGAAAATGCAAAAATTTGCCAATTACATATGACTTATATATAATCCCCATACTATTATAACTATAATAGGAGTTGTTTTCTCCACTGAAGATTGAGATCAGAATCTGCCCAATGTGGATTTAAAAATGCAGACATTTTGCAACTAAATGAAAAAAAGAAATCTATATAATGATAGTTTTACATAAAGTCAGGTAATTTATACTTATTTAGCAGCATATATAAACAAAAAAATATGTGCATTGAATTTCATGATGTTATGTCATCATACTGCTAGAATTATAGTTTCAGGATTATGGCAGAGAAAATTTCCTAAAATTTGAAAGTATTATTTACTAATAATAGATAAATTTAGGGGAAAGAAGCAACATTAAATGATAGGAATAACATTAAAGTAATTAAAAACTGAATTACAATAATCAATGATATTTTGGCGAATATATTAACCCTCTGGCTGCTCATCCCGCGATTTCCACGGGCAACTCTAATGTAGAAAAATTTGCTCATCCCGCGATTTTCGCGGGCATGTGTTTTTCTTCCTGTATTGGTGAGCGCATCCCGTCTTTTCACCGCTTAGCCAGTGAAATAAATTATATGCAGTATTAGACTTTTAATTTAAGTTTTGACCAACAGATGCCGTTAGTTGTCCACTAAATTGCGGCATTTGAAGGTACTTTGTATTTACCGCTTTATCTTCACTGTTTGCCGCCACTTTCTAATCAGAAATGGCTGCTAGAAAACGTTCAGCAATTGACAGAGTATATATTCCTGATGATTTATCAGATTCTGAAAGTGATTTTAGTTTTGATAGTGATAGTGATATAGATTTTTCTGACTGCTCCTCAGATAGCGAGGAATCTGATAATGATTGAATAAACCTGCAAAGCTTTAGGCAGCGGTGCAAGATTGATATGAAGAATATTCCTCCTCCTCCTCCAGTTCCTTTTCGTGGAAATCCGGGAATTACTGTGAATATACCTAACAATGCAAGTATATTGAATTATTTTGAACTTTTTTTTAATGATCAAATATTACGAATGATAGTTCAAGAAACAAATAGATACGCTTCTGTGAATATACCTAACAATGCAAGTATATTGAATTATTTTGAACTTTTTTTTGATGATCAAATATTACGAATGATAGTTCAAGAAACAAATAGATACGCTGAACCGAGTTCTACTCCGAATCCTTTGAGATTGACAGCTCGTCATTTTGCACGACACATACCACCTAACCCCATAAAAAAAGAGCCTCGAAGACAGTGTGTTATTTGCTGTTCAAGAAAAGATGCAAATGGAAAGAAAATTCGCAAAGAAACACGAATCTGGCGCAAAGACTGTGAAGTTGGACTTTGCCTTGAACCCTGTTTCGAACTCTACCACACTAAACTATATTTCTAAGGTATTTTTTTCTCAGTGCATTATATTTTCTTAAGTTTTATACATTTTACTTTTCTTATATTATGTAATAAATATAAATTAACTGTAATTCAATTGAAATTTATTAAAAAAAAAGTTTTTTTTGTGATAACATCTGAAAATGGTTTTTTTGACAGCTTAGTTTCTCATGATAAAAACCTATATAAAAAATCTTTTCTAGAAAGAAAAAATGCATATTTTAATTTTCCAATATATATAGATTTAAAAGATGCAAAAAAAAAAATACACAATTTTTGAAGAAATTTCGGTGCACAAATTGAGCAGTCAGAGGGTTAAATGGTTAGCCTAGATGACTGATTACTATTTTTTTTATATATATATATATTACTGCAAAATGACAAATAAGGCATTTATTAAAAAGGAAAAAAAAAATGCTTAAAAGATTTTGCAGTAAAATCCTAGTACACATCACAGCATTGGCATGATTTTGAAAATTTGCCACCAACATCAAAATGGCCCGTTTGCTGCTCATCATAATGTCTCCAAATCCCATGTGTTGTTCCATACATGGAAGCTATTCTAGCCTCCGTGGTACCATTATACTAGGATTAAAACAATTTTGTTTTATTTGTTATGCATTTTCTTTAGTTCATCATTGCTTTTACCATGCACTGCACATGCGAGTCTCTCGATTCTCGAGGTTACTGGAAACTTGCTTTGCCTTTCTAAGCGACAATCTGATTGGAGCTGCAAAAATTGGCTCTATGCTGGCTGCCCCAGTGATGCTCACGTGCGCCAAGAAAGTGATTGCTTCCAACATCAATGCAAAACTTGCTTTTTTGGAGGATTGCTGTACGAAATTCTCCGACTTTTCTAGATTTAGACTAAAATATTTAAATTCTCTGACTTTTCCAAGAAATTTTTGGTCAATTTTCGAATTCCCTCCAGTTTTCCCGGTAGCGTGGCAAATCTGTAATTAAACCGCAGTCATTGAGGTCAACTTACTGAACAACAATGATGAAGTGCAGATAGTTTAATTTAATATAGTCATTTATTTCTTTATGATGATTAGAAATATTTTATAGTTCATATTGTTAATTGGCATGTTATAAAATGTTGCTTAATTTCCTTTTTTATTAGGCATTTGTAAAAGAAATTTATGCATTCTCTAGTACATTCATTAATTTATTTATACATTCTTTAATTTTCTGCAGTTTTATTTCTTGCATACTGCTAACAAAATTATACCTATTTTAAATGCGGTGACTTTTGCAAACATCTCCCTAAAGTGGATTTTTATTTTTGTACTTTTTGTACAAGATTCCCATTTGATATTATACAAACATATGGTTTTTAAAATGTCTGAGCATATTTTATTACTTCAAACCCAGCATTTCATTTCTGCAATCATATAAATCCCATATTTTCCAACTACAACTATTTTATAAGTAATGTCTTTTTATTCTTTGCTAACAGACACATTAGAAGCATATAATAAACATTGGTGTACATTTATCTGCGATAAGCCTGGATCAAATATTGTACTTAAATGTCTAATTAGATTCTTCATTAGTTGCATGCCACAATTTATTTAAAATTGTACATGTCAGAATATATGGAATATATCCAGATGGCAGAATGTTATACTCTGACTGTTGTATAAGTACTAATGATCTGAAACTAATTATATACTTGTTTATAGAAGTTAAAAGATATGAAGTAAATACAAATGTCATTAAATACATATAATGTAAGAAAACAGAAAGAACAGAAAAAAACCAGGTGCATGAGATAATCTTATAAAAATTTTCAACTAAGTACATGACCACAAAATACTCAAATGTTTACATAAAATGCTGAGTACTGATGTAAAATCTGTATTTGGATACTTTAAAAACCCATGTAAATTCCGAAATGAAAATGATTTTCACAAAGAAACTTCAGAGTATACAAATACAACATTGCATGCAGTACATGATAATTCTGAATAAAATGCAGAACACAGAATTAATATATAAAGATATTAGGCAAAACACACTAATATGTGAAACAATACATGTGAATTCTCAAATAAGTGCACAAAAGAAAGAAAATGGCAAAATTTATATATAGCATAATTAAAGCATGTAAATATACTGGTAACAGGTAAACATAATGTTAATATATGTAAATTATGCCCTTTTTTATGTTTTTCAGACATCTTTTTTTTATTTATTACAGGCTCTGCTTTTTGGCACTACACAGAAAGAGAGGGACATCCCATGGAGGACTTTTTAATGGAAAGTGATTCATAATGAAACTATGAAAAAACTATGAAAGTGCCCATGCAGCCAGCCCATTTGTCAGGAATCAAACTCCGGACTGAAGTAACAGCGTTCAGCGGCTTTTATCGCTCAGCTGCTGGTGGGACTGTTTAAAGAATTTAATAAAGAATTCATGCTTATCCTTTCACGTATCATTCATCTACATGATAAGTTGCTGTTTGGGTCTAGGGATACCCAACTGAAATAGTAATATATGAAATTTTATTTAAATGTTGTGAGACCTTAAATACATATAGTTATGGCAAAGAGCATGATTTAGAATAGACAATAAAATGCTGTGTTCGTGTGTGTGACTATTGAATCTAAAATAACAATATCAGGGAAAATGGAGATGTTTAGAATGAAGCATACACTAATGCATGGAATATAATTGATCTTATTAGTTTAAATGCAAAAATAGCACTAGAAGTACATACAGAACTGTAAAACTATAGAAAAACATTATGTACCCTCACTTGAGTAGTCACATGTACTCAGAGACAAGGAAAGAAAAAAAAAACAATACCAGGGTTTTATTACTGTGTTCTTATGGAGGGCATTATTCCCATGTTCACATAAATGGTACAGCCTATTAGTACAAAATTGAGCAATTTGCTTTCAAAACGGTTGTGTGCACAAGTTTCGATGAGTAGCAACTGTGTAAACACTAACATAGACATGCAATTACATACAAGTCTACAGTTAAATTTGTTGGAATAACATAAAAACTTAACTGGAAGAGATAATTAGCAATATACAGGGTGGTTATGATTAAAGTTTCCCTTTGAAATGGTCATAAAACAAGTTAAATTGTATTACTGTATTCTCAACAGCAGCTCTTAGTACATCGGGAGGAATGTTATGGACATGCCGGTGTATCACATCTTTCAATTTCACCAAATTGCATGAAACAGGTCCAGCTGTCGAATGCTCTTCAAACAAAAATGGTTTAATTATGAAACTAGCTGTCATATCATACCAAACGGTGACTTAAGAAGAATGCAATAGAACAGGGTAGATAACACGAGTGATTTGTTTGGCTCAAATCCTGCAGTTATGGGCATTGACATCGCCTCTTAGGTAAACATGAGCCTCATCTGTCCACAAAATGTTCCATGGCCAAAGTTCATCCACTTCCATCTGTGTAAGGAATTCCAAAGCGAAAGATTCTCTTGCAACATGATTCTTAAGTTCTTGAACACGTGTGATTTTGAATGGGTAGAAATGCAGCACTTTACGGACAATTTTGTACACCAAATTCCATGGTATGTCCATTTGACGTGCGACAGCATGTATGCTGCACGAACCATGTGTACTTTCCATTGTTGCTTCCTCCACTGCTAACGCAACACCTCCTTGTTTTCCTGCCCCTACCAGGTGCAACAGATAACAAACCTGCGGCTTCAAACTTTGCCATCATTTTCCTCAAACCCTGCAGTGTCATTGGCTCTCGGCATATTCCTCTTAGTGAGCGATACCTTTGCAAAGCACACTGTTCATTGCTATCGCATTCATAATAACATTTCATGAGAAACAAACTGCTTTGCATGATTAGAGACATTGTCAATTCGTAACAATGAGAATTCTAACAAATACACTCACTTTTATCTCAAAAATCAAACTCAATGGTATTTGCATAAATCATTTGCTTCTTCCTGCCATAAGCCAATTACAAGCCATTGTGGTTTTGCATAACCCCACAAACAGTTTTGTTTTAGAAACAATTAAAAATGTTTTAAACTGATATCTTCATGCCTTAGGACCGAATTCTGGCTTCAAAAATCACAAATTAGGGATCTGTAAGAAAATTATTTCCAGAATGTGCACACGCTTGCGAGTGATCTGCGATCTCACATTTTCTAATCACAAATATGCAGTTTTCATGGACAGATTTCTCTGTTACAGAGATGGCGCACTCCACTTTTATCATTTTTAATGCCTTTAAATGGTAATTTTGTTTAGGTCAATCTTTCTTACGGGTATACAATATGTTAAACCCATGTAACAAAAGGTTAAGTTAGATTTTGAACTCTATTCCATTTTACAATATTGCAGACAGCACCATTTCTCCCTGGGTGACAAGTTCCTGAACATTCTCCCCCCCACACAGAAAATAAATCCCATGGCCTCCTTTACACGATTACCAAGTTTGATAACATTTGGTCCAATAGTTTTTCTTTTATGACCATTTCAAAGTGGAATTTTAATTATAACCACCCTGTATATTGTTGCATGCCTGCGGGTTCATAATAGATTGATTGCACATGGCTCCAATGATTGATTCATAAGATTTATTTTATCAAATGAAACACTTCAGAAATCTGAAACTTTCCAGAAAGATAATCAAACAACTCTTCACAATATCACAGAGTACAATCGGTGGTTACACTTCAAACTACTATGAACGTTAAACACAAAGGAATACTAAGTGCAACTAAGGAAAATGCCACCCGCAGGTATCTCAGTACTCTGAACTCATGCTGAGCTAACAGCTAACAACAATTACTACTCTCTTTCGCCTTATATAGTTTTCACCTAACTGCCAAAATATTTCTAGTACTTTCTGCTTCTTGAAATTACAGAACGGCAATATGAGGGTCGAATCACAGTTACAGCTAATATAGTGATTAATTACATTTATTTGATTAGAATACTTATTATGGTGATACAAGAACTTGACCTAAATGTCGCCAAATGCTTGCCAACTTCAGCAATTTCTCGGTAAATTTGGGAACAAAAATTAGTAGCCCAAACCACTGCTAACTTGGCAATATCTCACCAAATTACCAAGATACTCATTTATTCAATTTAAAATGGAGTTGACCCTCTATTCTTACTTTTCCAGCATAGCTTGTCTCTCTTAGATTTTCATGTTACATTATACAAACAAAATACAGCAATTTTACATACAATTATACTAAAATCATCTATCTATGCACAAAATCCATAACACTGTTAAAGAAACTGTGCAATGCACTGAGAATATCACAGCTTAGGTCAGTTAACAAAATACTATAAGCCAGGTATCCAAATACTATTTCTTTCAAATATCTGTAACTAAAATGCTTTTCCATTTCCCACGAAGATCATAAATTCAAAGTCAGTACTAGATAAATACTGAACTAGATAGTGTAATGAACTAGATAGAGTGCACTGCAGTACGAGATAAATAATAAACTAGGTGGAGAAAACTGGTGTATTCTCATGTAAATAGTACAAAAATTAAAATCCACGTTAAAAGATATAAAAATCACTATCCATTAGCACAGGTTTCATTGGGTAAGCAGTATGACTGCAGAAAATTAAAGAATGTAAACGCCATCTCTATACATGTGTAATAAAGGAGACTTATCACAGCTATTGTTTATCGCATTATGTCAATTAATAAGGTGCATTTTATTCTCTATTACTCAGCAACTCAACAAATCATAAATTTTCTGATGAAAATTGGAAAATAATCTTTGTACCTTATACACATGAACAGATAAATGATACAATAAAAAATTTACAATTTTTTTTTTCTTCTTTAAAATTTTAATTTGTTATCGATAATATGTACTTTCATAGCTCAACACAGATTACAAATATATAAAATCAAATAAATGCACATTAAAAATTTATTTCTAAAACTTTTCACAAAATGGAACTATGAAATATAAACTATAAATGTAAAATCATATTTCAGTCGGTAAATAAATATATTCAGAAAATGATAAATCATAGTTTGGAATACACTAATTTCACTTCATATGGGATAGGCAAAATTACTCCTTTAATCAGTAAACAAAACTATTTTAACTCATTTAAGTGTGTCTCTTCAGGCAAAGACTGAGCAAAACATTTTACTCCCTAGAAATGCGAACAAAAGAGCTCGACTCCCCCCCCCCATATGAGAGGAAAGTGAAACTTCAGGAGGTGGCAGCCCAACCCATAATAAGTTGAAACCATTTTCATCTGATGCAGATGTCAAATGTCTTTTAGAGTCTAATATAAGCCTTTTGAACTTGGAGTATATGAGGGAAAGCCAGTAAATAGTTTAGAGACTACTATGAGTCAACCAAAAATTTGCCATAAGTAGTTTCAAAAGAGGTACTTGTAACTAACTATAATTCATACTGAGTTCATACTGAATCAGTGAGCAATGTCACTGATCACTGTTGACTTGGCAGTATGAAAATCGCGATTGAGTGGGAGAAATGTACATTAAATGAGTATATATTCTATGATGCATAGAAGAGTGAACCCTACATCATCATACATAATTTATGTTATAGCTTTGGGTTACATTAGTAGTTAATTAAACCCTTGTTTTTACTTATCTTATGTAAAATATGATTCTGATGAAAAATATATTGATACTTAATTAGATATTCTAAATTTTATGTTCTCTGGCTACTTTCATAATTTGCTTGCACTTTTATACTGAGAAAATACTGGGTAGGGAAGGAAAGCTTTTACTTATCAAAGTACATTTTTTTAAATGTGATCAAAATTAATAATTAATGCACATAGTATTTTGCAAATAAACTTAATAATGTACTATTTATTAATGTTAAATACAATTTTAGCATAACTTTGCTAAAACAACTTACAATTTTCTGATGGAAGACTGATTTTTTCTCTGGTCAGAGGATGGATCATTTCTGGATGCCCTTATCATTTCAGTCCACCGAACAGCTTCTTGAAGTTCCATTAATTTTTCTTTATATTGATTTCTTTCCATTAAAACACGAGCCATCTCTACTCTAGTAAAACGCTTCCTTTGTGCTAGTGGAATGTCTTCCTAAAATACAAAATCCTATGCTTAAATTATGCTCTTCAAATTCACATCGAGAAACAAATTATTTTAAGCCATGATTAATTTCTTCTATCATTAAATAGTAATTCAAAACAAATTTACATTACAAATTCAAAATCATGAATTGGCCTATGTATTTCAGCTGCTACTTGGAACCCTTTCTTTTAAAATAAATAATTTAAACAGAAAGTGCTTTCCATTAATTAGAGTACAAGATTTTATATGTTGTTGTGGCAACATAAAAAAATCTTACAAAATGTGGCTAAACTATGAATTAATAACTTCTGCAATAATTATACAAATAAAGTACACAATAGCTTATGCACTATTTTCCTAACCTGTGAATGGGCTTAATGAAATGCCAAACTGCATTCAAAATCAAATTTTAAGAAAAAAAGCAAGTTTACTTCCTAAATGACCATGCACATTAAGCTTCAGCTTTAATAAACTAATGCCTGGCATCATGAATTACTCTTATGTTACAAGTTTAAAAATATCCTAAACGCCTTATATTGCAATAGCTTATTTAAGTAATGGAAAATACAGCTCGAATTGATTTCCATGAATGAAATAAACAATCCTGAAAAAAATATTTTTTCCGATATAACTTGCAGAAAAAAGTCTAATATACAGATGCATTCTCACATTCCAGGGATACTAATTAAAGCTGCAGCAAAACTTTAAACTATGGCATAATAAATCAAGTGTACCTCTTACTGAGTAGTTGGTAAAAGAATGAAAAA
The DNA here is from genome assembly GCA_000611955.2 of Stegodyphus mimosarum. Lineage (NCBI taxonomy): Eukaryota > Metazoa > Arthropoda > Arachnida > Araneae > Eresidae > Stegodyphus > Stegodyphus mimosarum. The sequence continues at coordinate 419,042 of KK117100.1, read as the reverse complement.
AGTGAGTGGAAAAGTATTTAAATAAAAAGAAATTTTAAGAAACTGTTATACAATCATGTATGCAATGAAAAAAGAAAAAGGTCAAAGATGCTATCTGTTGGGGGGGAAGCTGTCTGAAAACAATTGAGGCAAGTTTTACAGATGTTCAATTTTTAACCTGCATTACTCATTTAATGATTACATACTATTCAAACTGCAATCATTCATACCCGATTCTATTTACTGATGCTTACAATTTTTTTCCTAGGATTGTTTTTGGCACTTGCACACTCATTTTCATACTAAGTAAACAGCTGAAGAATAAAAAGCGCTGCTTCCATACCTATTTGACTTAATTTTCCAAGTGGGTTCACCTCATGATATATCCATTGATTGTTGCCTAAAAATGGCTAACAGACCAATAACAGTCAGAACACATACTGAATTTTCTGGTCCTTTAAGTCTTCTTTTATACAGATACTGAACTGATGTTTTTAAGAACTTCCAGTTTATAATGTATTTGTTTTTTTACATACTACTGTGTCACCCCAAAAGGTATCCAATAGAATTAATGCTAATTTTTGTTCTTTGTTTCTAAACAAAAATGACATAGTTTCCCATTTTTATGAACAAGCAGTTTCCCTTCAAGCAACAAAAATCCCATATGGAAGGGGGGGATTTCTTAGAATTTTCAGAAAGATAAAATTTTCCAAGCCTTCAGACCTTCCTAGTTGGCAACAAAAGATGATAGGAATCTGCAAATCATTTTTATGTGCAGAACATAGTTGCACCTATGCAGTAAAATAATCTAAATTTTGATACCTTTAATCTATGCTTAAAAAATATGTGTTGTTTGCATTTTGATATCTAATTACACCAAATAAAAAGAAACTAATGCACTTTACGGTAAATGATAAGAAAAAAATTAAAACAAGTGATGCCTGAATTTTGCATAAAACCCAAACAGTAAAATATTAGCTCTACAGGATTTCTGTGAGCTTTACTGAAATGTAGTTAAGAAGCAAATAACAATTATTACTTTTTTCAAATCCCTAATTCAAAAAAAGTGACCATATATAAAACTTATTTGAAAGCATGTTTATTTACAAAGTCATGATCTTATGATCTTTCTAAGCAGTCCATACAAGCCTGCAAAATCGAATATCTACCATATATACAGAGACAGCCACTGTGCATATTGTTCGTCTAGTTCTTTCATCCATCTTCTCAGATAACTATTGAGCTTTTTAACATAATGCCTTTACATCACAATACACTAATCAAAATCGCTAGTTTTAAATGCAGTGACATCATAAAATTACCTTCATTGAATTTTATAAAATTCTGGCTGAATATGTATTCAAACATGAAACTGATAAACTTTATTTAAAAACTATGTAGATATTTGATGTTTAAGTGCTGGATTATTAAGAAAACACTATAGATAAATTTTATGCTACTACTACATATATGAAATAATAATGCTATTTTGCTATAAAAATACCTCTTCTTCAAATTTAGCTTTAGTTTTCTCGGCTTCTTCCTTCGTTTTTTTCAGTTCATCCTCCAAATCAAAAACTCGCTGTTTTAAACGTTCTTTTACCGCTTGGAGGGATTTGATTTCCCCTTGCAGAATTTCCATTTCACTGAAATGTTTTATTCAAAGAGATGAAATGCATGAAAAGATTTCAAAAGAAATATAATAATTTATCAAAATTATGTTTCATAAATACTCAAGTATGTTATAAATGCAAGAGGAAAAAACTGAGGCAAAAAATAAGATTTAATTTTAAAAGAAATTTTAATGGCACAGATCTATATACAGACACTCCTGACTTTATGCCCTTTTGCAGTTACAAACAAATCTGTTCCCAAGAGAAAAATTTGTTTGAAGTCAAAAAGAAAACAAATGGCTGTGCACAATGTCATACACTGCTATCCTCTTATTTATGATGAAAGAAAAAGACAGACATTTCTTTTCTTAAATAATTCCCTTTCTTAACTAATTCACTTCAGAAAATGATGTTGCTGCTCCAACTAACATATCAACTCTTTCCGCCTATCATATAGCTGCCTCATCACAAATGTTCATTTTACTTATTGATGAGTCTTTAGAGGGCAAGTAAGACGTTGAGTCACCCACAACCATGTAAAGGTCTACTAACCTCATCCTCACTCCATTTACACATGCCCTCAAATAAAACCCAATACTGTAAAGTAATTCTTAATTTATTTATAATATAGTGTTTTTAAAATTTGAAATGTATTATTTATTTGTTTTAGTATTTTTAATTTTTTATTTGTTAGTAATTATAGTTCATATTTTCCAAAAGTCATTAGGAGATATGGGTCACAAACCTAGTAGCACTTCACAAATTTTTGGCATAATCAATCATTCATAACGAAACTCACTCAAGTGGGATATTTATATCTGTGGTTTTTATAACAAATGTAATTTTTATGTACTTCATTTTAGTGGAAAAAATCATCTAGTGATATACAAATCACTTTGAGAGAATATAAATGTTTTCATCAAAATTAATTCAAAAAAAAAATTTTTTTTTTGTAAAGTTACTGATAAGTAACAAGAAAGAAAACTTCAAATAATTAGACACTTCGATATGAAATTACAATGCAAAAATAAAAACTGAATTTTAATCTTATTAATTACTTTTGCTACCACAGTCAATACATATAATATTTGTTTCACTAATGCAATTAAGATAATACAGAATTAACTTAAGACTATGTAATAAAACATGCTTAAATACATATGTTGATTACAGAATACATTTAGACTAAAATTTAAAGAATTACAACTTTACACACTAGGCCAAGGATTATTCTAGTATCATATTATTTATACTTTGCTTTACACAACACCAATATCTAAATCGAATAATATAAATTAGGAACATCAATAATAATATAAATAAGAAACATCAATAATAATATAAATAAGAAACATCAATAATTCTTTCTAAAACTACATTCAAATTATTTTACACATAAAATTTCTAAAACCAAATTCGAAAATTTCATTTAGAATATTGTGAATTTAAGAACAAACTGTATAAATTATGCAATACAGGGTGTTTCTAAATGAATATCAGGATTTTAACGCTTTGTAATATTTAATACATAAAACTTAAAATTATAATTAATACATGAAATGAAAGAGCAACTCAAACAGTTATACCTATAAGCTTACAAGTGTTCAATAAGAGCACGTTTTGTCACATGGCACACATCAAGTTGACAGCCCAGTTCTTCCCAAATGTTGATTAGTGTTTGTAGTGTATATTGTTATTACAGCTGCCTCAATCCTATTTTTTAGGTCAGGCAGGTCAGCTGGTAGTGGAGGCACATAAACACAATCCTTTATAAACCCCCACAGGTAGAAATCACATGGCATCAGATCATGTTAGCATGGAGGGGATGAGAAACAAGCTCTGTAATTGGCCCTTTGCGGCCAATCCAGGGGTCAAGTGCAGTAACATTCAAGCAATCACGTACATCATTATGCCAGTGAAGTGATGCTCCATCTTGCTGCCAAATGAAGTTATTTGGTTCATCTTCTACCAATTGGGAAAATAGCCATAGTTGCAGAGCATCAAGATAGGAAGTACTAGTTACAGTTGCTTCTCCAAAGAAAAAAGGTCCATAAACTTTCCTCTGAGATATGGCACAAAAAACATTCAATTTAGGGGAGTCTCATTGCAATTGTACCATCTCGTGACAATTTTCTGAGCCCTAGATGTGCACATTATGAGTGTTCACATGTCCACTGAGGTGAGATGTCAATTCATTACTGAAAACAACATGATCCAGAAAATCATTGTGCAACAACATTTCATGTGCAAAGTTGGCACGTAAACCATGGTCCGTAGGCTTTACAGCCTGTACTAACCATGGTCTGTAGGCTTTAGAGCCGGTACTAACTGAAAACGATAAGGATGTAGTTATAAATTTTTCTGTTAAATTTTCCAAACAGTCATCACTGGAACTGCTAATTCACGTCTAGCCTTCCGAACTGATTTCTTCAGGCTACACATGGAAGACTCTCTCACTTGCTCAACACTCTCTTCACTAACCCTTGGTCATCCTGTACTCTTCCCTTTGCAAAGCCATCTAGTATTTTCAAACTGATGATACCATCTACGGATGTTATTATTACTTATTTTGGGGGATCACATCTGAACTTAATCTGGAACACATGTTGCACAGTAACTATAGATTCAGTCTTTGAAAACTGCAGAACATAAAAAGCTTTCTGTCCACTACTCGCCATTTTTGCTAATACTTTCTGGCACATGCACATACCAACAAACAGAACTGTTCGAGTTTATCTTTTATTTCATGTATTAATTAAGATTTTAAGTTTTATGTAATAAATAATAAGCATTAAAACCCTGATACTCAGTTAGAAACACCCTGTATATCTGGTACACTTAATAAAGAGGCAGAGGATATTTCATAAAATTTATTTAATGAAAAAGTATTGTCCACAATTGTTTAGGCATTTATTTTATTAGGACACTAAATCATAGAATGCCATGCTTGTAAAAAAAACTTTGGAATGCTTTTGAAGCTGTTGTACATGTACTCTTTGACTTCATCATCTATTCGAACCCACTGCCCCTGCAGTGCTTTTTCTGAGCTCACCGAAGATGTGGAAGTCACATGGGAACAGATCTGGACTACAGGATGGGTGAGTCAGGACTTCCCAATTGAATTTCTGCAGAAGTTCCTTTGTTGCCTTGGCTGTATGTGGTAAAGCATTGTTGTGCAATGAGATGACACCACGAGAAAGTTTACCAAGTGTTTTGATTGTCTTCCTGAACTTTGTTAACATTTCAAAATTGACATGCATTGACTGTAGCTCCATGCTCCAAGAATTCAATGAGCAGTGGCCCCTTGCAATCGAAAAAGAACAAAAGTATTATTTTGCCAGCACTACTGTGGAGATTCTTGAACTTTTTGATAGAGGGGAATCTGTGTGCTTTCACTGCAAACTTTGCTGTTTCAATTCAGGCTCAAATTGGTGGCATCAACCTTCATCATCAGTGACAAATGCTGAGAGAAAGTATTCCCTACAGTCCTTTAACGCTGCAGCAATTTCAGAGACATAGAATGCGACAGGCAGGATTGCCACTCAAACAGGAGAATGAAATTCCCTGACTTTTCCAGGTTTTCCAGGTGTGTTTTAAGAAAATTCCAGTCTATCCGCAAAATGCACTTTGGCTGTGCCAAGAGGTAAATTAATTATGGTACCACATAAAAACACAAAAATTTGGCAATTTGATATTATTTATATATATAATCCCCAAAATATTACTATTTTAACTAAAATGAGTTTGAAAATTCCCGCTAACACCAAAATGACCCGTTTAGTGCTCATCATAACATCACTAAATCCTGTGTGTACCGTACATGGAGGTTAAAACAGAATATATGAAGGCTATTGTAACCTCCATAGTACCGTATACTATGATTTTAAACCGATTTTGTTTTATACAAGAATACGTATTTAATTCAACATGCACTGCACATGCGCATGCGAGTCTCTTGATTCTCAAGGCTACTGGAAACTTGCTTTGCTTTGCCTTTTTAAGAGACAATCTGATTGGAGCTGCAAAAGTTGGCTCTATGCCAGCTGCCCGAATGATGCTGATGCAAAGCAAGAAAGTGATCGCATTCAGCGTCGACGAAAAATTCGCGTTTTTGGGGCAGATTGCTGTATGAAATCCTCCGACTTTTCCAGATTTTGATTAAAATATTTAAATTCTTTGACTTTTCCCTGAATTTTTTGGTCAATTTTCGAATTCCCTGACTTTTTCTGTTTTTCCCGGTATTCCAGGTAGCGTGGCAACCCTGGACAGGCCTGGGTCCAGGGTAATACTCTGGTGTCAACTGGTGGGGGACCCACTGCACGCACACACTGCAAAATTTCAAAGTATCCACAATGATTGCATGAACCATACCATTGTTAGATGCAGAAATGCCATCTATTGTTACACAATGGTCTTTCTTGATGAACTTCTCCACTTTCACAACATGTTGGTCCGTGACACATTTTGGCTCTCCACTCTGTGTGTCATTCCCAAGTGATACACTTCACAAAAGCATTTGCTCCCCTCCTGAAGTCTCGATATACAGTGTTCCTCATAAATCCTTTCCATTCATCGATGGATTTCACACCTTCTCATAACTTCCCCTGTCAAAAAAGACACATCACACCATTTCTCCCTTCAGATGCCCCCATTTCAGGTCATTTTCAAAAATGGAATAAACGGACTTTGCAGCTGCTTGGTTATCATATTTTATCATTGCTTCCATCAAACTGTCGAAATCTAGCGAGTGAAAAGCATGTGAATTCCTTTTTTCACACCAAAAACTAGATTGCAGGTCCATCTCCATTTTTCTAAATACCCTAGTTTTGGTTTAATATCATCTGTCTAATTATTTATTGACTATACCTCATATCTTAAAAAAGAGGGGGCACACAAAGAAGCTGGCATGAATCATATTAAAACTTCAAATCAACAATTAGTTATAAAAAGTCATTTATGCAATTAAAAAACTTTAATTTCAGATTGAACATATGTGGGAAAACATTCTAAGTTCTAATTTCTAAACATTCTAAGAGAGAGGATTCTAAGAGAGAGGATAAACACAAATTTATATACCTTGTTAATTCATCAACTTTTGCAATGAGATCATCCTTCACAATATTTAAAGCATTCCTATAAAATTATAATTAAAAATAATGAAAATTTAGTTACATGGGAGTTTACATGTTAAGCATGATAAAAAGGAAAACAGAAGGGAAAACTGAACACAAATACATTTTTCTAATTACAAAGCAAAACATTTTATTCACAAATATTCATGCATTCACAAATAAATTTTGTCAAGCTAAAATGATGCAAAAGAAAAAAATATTTACTTTGTAGCTAGCAATTCATTATTTTCTAAAATTAAATTCTCTACTTCTTTGCCCATTCCTAAAAAAAGGAAGGAAATTTCCATTAATCATATAATATGCAGCATAGCAAACACATATAAGTTGAACATCCTTAGAACAAAATATTCTGAAATCCTATCATTTTCCCTCTCACATAGCAGGCAAGTAATTAGGGTAGAATTATGACTTACTTGGATAATACCATACATAAACCATATTCCATATTATAGATGCTTTTTGACTTCCCCCTATTTTTGACCATGCATTCTCTTAATGCAAAATTTTTCTCAATTAAAAGATTATATTAGATTATTTAAATAGGGCAAAGTGCTCTGAAAGGAAAACTGGATCATATTCACATTATACAGTACAAAGTCCGAGATCCGGACATCCAATATATGGAATGATTTAAAATCCAAAACTTAAAAGCCAGCAACCAATTTTTTTTTAAGAATTTTTTTTTTTTTTAATTCTTTACGAATGTGCATTTGATTTTGGTTTGAAGTGGAGAATCCCATTTCTTAATTTCACTTCAGCACTAAATAAAATACCTTGTTATTAAAAAAAAAACAATCATTTTAGCATAAATTTGTGTGATCAATAATTTGGTCCTGCAGTTGCATATCTACTTGGCATATATCTCAAACCGAAATATTCTACATAGAAACATTGTTGATTTTACACCTACTAATATTTTATATCCCTGAAGCCAACCTGGCGAATCATTATTTATTATAATTTGCTTTCATAACAGTACATTTATCAACACATGAAAACTTGAGTAATGACTCATGCAGCAATGCCTAAACAATTTTTTTTTAATATTAGTAGTAGAGTATGGAAACCTCTTATATTGACATTACACTTGGCGATGATAAGAGATTTAAGTTAAATGCGCTAAATATTGACAAGAAAAATTTAACAAACATTTCTTTCCATACGCTAAAAATAGATTTTCTTAATAATATTCATTGGCCAAAAGACTACATTTAGTGCTATTTGAATTAAGAATAACTGATTTTTTATTTACATAAACCCAGAACTGGCAGCAGAGCTCGTATGGCCGCATTGGGCGGCAGAATTTAGGGAAGACAAAATTTTTGGAATTTAGAGAAGCACCAACTAACAAAATTAAGGGATGATAAAATTTTTAGAAGTTAGGGAAAGCACTGGGACCCAAAATTAAGGAGCACAACAAAAATTTATAACTTATGGAGGCGCTTGGTAGCAGAATTTAGGAACTGCAGAGACTGCATCAGGCGGCAAAATATCTAGAGCCAGCCCTCAATAAGTATATGTGGGAATTTATTTATTCAGGATTTAGATAAGCATGTGCAAGAAATAGACATGAATATAATAAATAACTAAATTAATACAATTCAGGCTTAACTGTCTCTGTGCAATAGAAGCAAGACAAAATTTAATGGAACAACCTGTCTTTCATCACCAATCTCAGGATACATAGCCTATAATGTATAGCAGATGCTGTTAAGCTAGACTAAAGTTACACTTTACCGATTCCAAAAAATTGCAGTTAATATAGCAGATTGCGCTGTTCTGATTTCAGTTTATTATTTTTTCCAAGCTGTTATAATTACAGCAATTTTATGAAAACTAATGTAACTATTATCGCTAGTATAGTTGCTATTATTACTAGTATAGTTGCTTATTGCTATTATCACTAGCATAGTTGCTTATTACTAGCTAACTTATTATTGTAATAATAACTATTATTGCTGCATAAGTCTTAACTTTCGATTATGTCGAAAAAAGTCTCTAATTCTGGAGCTGCAACAAGACCTACAACATGAAAGCATGTTTCGATGCCCATTAAACAAAGAGAGGAATTGCTGCAAAAAAATTAATATAGTTATATCTGCCTCAAAATTATGCAAGGAGTATGGCATTGGAATGTCAACTGTATATGACATAACAGAAAAAGGAACTTTGTGAATTTTTCCAACACCCCACTCCAACCTTCCAATGAATAACAGAAAAATTATTCATGATGCTAAAAGTGACGATCATGACAAAGTGATGATTGAATGTCGCAGCGAGGGCATGCCATTGACCAGTCCAATACTAATGGTTCAAGCCAAAATATTTCATGAAGAAATTAACTTAAAAACTGAGTGCACATATTCGAGAGATTGGTTAACCAAATTTTAAAATTGCCATGGTATAACGCAATTAAAAATTTCAGGTGAAAAAGCTCCAGCTGATACTGAAGCTGCTGAACTGTTTACAGACGAATTCATTGAACTCATTAATAAGGAAACATTATCTCCATGACAAATTTACAATGCTGATGAAACTGGTCTTTTCTGGGCAATATGTATCACGAAGTACCTTGGCAACCTCTACAGAAAAGGCTCTAACTGATGTCAAAGATTCCGAAACTAGATTAACAATTTTAGCACGTGCAAATGTTGCAGAAAAGCAGAAGCGTAAACTTTTTGTAATCGAAGGAAATACACAACCTCGAGCATTTAAAGAATTACAAATTTTTCCGTTATATATCATGCAAATAAAACAGCACGGGACACAAGCATTAATGTATGGTTGGCTTGGAAATCATGTCATACCCAAGGCTCGGCAAAACCTAAATTTGGTTGGTTTACCTGATGATGCAAAAATTGTCCTGATTGTAGACAACTGTTCAGCTCATATTTCACTTAAAGTTTTAATGAAAGATGATGTACCTGTGTTATTCCTTCTTCCAAACTGTACATCCCTCATTCAGCCTATGGATATCGGAAAAATGTGTGCGCTGAAATGCAAATATAAACTAGTATTTTTAAAATCAATGTTAAATTTCTTGAATAATGGCAAGACTATTCAAGAATTTTTTAAATATTTTAGCATAAAAAGTGCTGTATGGAGCATTGTAAGATCGTGGGAGGATATGCCTCCAGATATTTTAAAAAAGCTTGGCATAATTTATGACCAGCTACCATATTCCATGGTGAGGATGATGAAGATGATAGCTGTAAATTTGAAGGCTTTTAGATACAGCAAACCAAAGATGAAATTTTCCAATTAATAGAATTTGTAAAGAAATGTGGAGAAGCGGTAATAAATGAAGTTGATACAACAAAAGTTTTTCATTGCAATGACAATGCCTCAATTATCAATTAATTAACAGACAGTGAAATCTGTAGTACGGTTCTAGATCCAGAAAATACCACTACCGATAGTGAAGAAAGTGACTGAGAATTTATTGAAAACGAAAAAATTTCGATTGACAGGTTAGTCGGAATTTTCGACATAGCAAATACAGGACTCTGTAACTGAATGAGAAATTATGTCTGTCTACAGAATTGAAGGGAAAGTGTTAGCACAAAAAACGAAGCAATTTAAATTTCAAAGAAATGTTTAATAAAATAAATATTAAGCTTTTTTTTTGGTAAATTTTGATACCCTTTAGATCATAAATGCTTCATTATTTCATAAATCATGATTTCATATTTTTAATTTTATAATTTCAACATGCCATCTTACTAGATTTAAACTGATGATCTAGTAACCGAAAAAATTCCAAATCCGGAATCACTGAAGTCCCAACGAGTCCAGATATCGGACTTTGACACCCATCATGCAGCTAGCCCATTCATGTTTCAAACCAGGCAGAATTATCAGTATTCAGCAGTCTTAAAATCTCAGCCACTAGTGGGCCAAATTCTCTAAATAAATTTAAGTCATATGGTGTACACAAAATTCATTTAAAGAATATATATATATATATATATATTTGCCAGCTAGGGGGACCTGGGCTGCGCCCTATATATCAAACAATATATATATATATATATATTCTACTAGAAAAGGAATTAGAAAAGCTATTTTCTGACTTTCCACAGATACACAGATTGTTTACATGCCTGGAAAATTTCAAACAACTATAAAAATTTCATTTAGATATTTTTCTATCCATTTTAAAATCTTATTGAATATTAAGCTTAACTTAAAATGTATGTTGCATATTTGATAAAAAGCTGTGATTTTTACCACAGTTTTCAAGTAGGCAGGAAGACTTTTTATATGCTCAAATTTTCTCTTACTTTTGAAGGTAATTTACAAATTACTTTTAAGACTTCTTTCACTAATAAATCCTGTAAAGATTACTGACAAGCAGTTAGTGAACACCACATATAATCCCCCCAACAGGATTTAGGTTTTAACTCTGTTCTTTTGATGTTCCTCTACACAAATACATATGTACTCTTTGACTGTTGCATTTTGCTTATATGGACAAATAATTTTATACTTTCATAAAACAGACAATTTTTTTAAAAAAACACCTGAATGTTTTTTGATAGTTTGTGAATTCCAACATACTCTGTATAGCAAAATATAGAAGAATTTTAAATTCTAAGTATCTCTGTCTCTAAGAATTTTAGATTAAGGGCATGCAACCTGTAAGTAATTACTCAGCAAATTATCAAACAAAATGGAAAAAAAATTTCCCTTTTTTACAATCTTGCTTATCACTTACTCATTCCTAAAAGTGCCTAAGAACTTATTCTCTGCTACTTTCAAACACTGGTTATGTACCATAAATACTGCAATTATCATACACTTTCTTTGTTATGCTTATGTTATATATTTTACATTAGACAGCATTCTTCCTAAATTACAAAACCACCTTTAAAATTTGTCTATCTATCATCTATCGCTTGATCTATCTGCTATATGTACACTATAGTGTGCAAATTAATTGGGACAAAGAGATTTTTTTTTCACAGAATTTTAAGTTGGTTGCCAGCTAGTGCCAGCATAATTTCCCTCAAAGCAATTTCATGTGCCTTAATGTTGTCTGGATGCCTGCTTTTGACTACTTAGAACCGGTTTAGGCAATAAATTAGGGTTATTTCAGTACTTTTAAGCTTGTTTCTGTAATATAAGAGGAAGTTACCTTGGCATACTTTTTTAATATATTTTTCATTCATTCATTTTAGTGTACGAAAAATGGACACAACATCTAAAAATAAAACAAAGATTATTGCACATAACAGTCATATATCTATGACTGTAAGATATATTACTTTAACAGTTTATGTTGGAAAAACTGAGTGTTTCTAGAATGCTGAGAAGATGCAATGAAACTGGATCATTTTCTCCAGAAAAGAAGTGCAAATTGAAGGAAAACAATTTCAAAATTTGATTGATTTCTTCTCCAAAACAGCATTATTAATAGAACAAATACTAATAAAGACCTCAAAAGTGATCTATTGTCTATTAGTATTGATATCCATCCCTCAAATGTGTGGCATCTATTTCTCACTGCTGGTCAGAAGGCAAGAAAACCAATTAAAAAACAACTTTTGATGTGCCAAATGAAGCAAAAACAATTATTGTGGGCCAAAAAATATAAATCTTGAACCACAAATGACTGTTAAAAAGGTCATGTTTAGTGATGAGCCTCATTTATTCATTTATGGTTACAGATTTAGCATTGCTAGATGAAGCAGGATAAATTTATAAGACCTCAACTTATCCAACAAACCCTAAAACACCCTAAAAAATAAATGGTTTGGGGTTTTTTTTCACTGCGAATGGTACTGGAAATATAGCTTTTATTGATGGAATTATGAATTCTTTGAAGTGTATGGAAATTTTAAAACATTTGACTGTGCCATTCTTGAAAATCTCTGCAGGGGCATTTCAGCATGACTTGGTTCCACGCCAAAATTCGTAATCTGTCAGAATGTCCATATAAGAAAACAATATTATTGTGTGAGATTGGCATGGATATTCACCAGACTTAAATCAGATTAAAAACTTGTGACACATTCTCAAGGAACACCTTAGCAAAACTGATTGTGTGATAAATGAGTGCATGATTACAAATACTATAGAAATGAAGTTCCATGATAAAGAAGTAAAATGTATATGCACAAGACTAATAGAGTTAATGCCTAAGAGCATTCTGGAGGTTATTTGTGTTAAAGACACATATATTTTCTATTTATTTTATTATCATTGTATGTGAAGATACGTACACAAATAACTAAAAAAACCACTTTGTCACAATTACTTTGCACACTATATCTTAAAAAATACTACTATTTCTATTTGCATTTTGTAAAAATTTGTAAGGATTCACCACTAATTAAAAAAGTTTGCATTCCAAACATATTTGAGTTTACTAAGTGGTTGAGTTTAACAGAAGGCAATTTATCTATCACAAATTGTGATATCAGTTTCAAACTTTTTAAGTAAAATAATAACTAACAACAAATTCATTACTTAATCCTAAAAAAAAAAAATAATTAAAAATTACTGTTAAAATTTTGAGCTGTTTAAGAAATTTTAAAATTCAATTTTTAATTTGTTTAGAAAAATATTTTTATAATTATGTTCTTGATGAAATTTAATCTCTTGCACACACACACAACCATCTCATCTGTGGGGTTTTTTTTTTTTTTCTTTCATACTGTTCAATGACAGTTTTTATTTATAGTCTCAGTTTCATAAAACTGCTGGTAGCTTTTTTGATCAGCACTTTTAAATTCAAGAATTTTTCCCAGAGTTTGCTATGCTTTCCTAAATTTGATTGATATTGGCCTATCATCACTTTTTTTCCTGCATCATCTATGCTCTTAATTTCTGCAGTTCTTTTAATAATACTTTCATAGACAGTTTTAACACATGCTGTATCAATATGTTTGAAATTTGATGTATATTATAAAAATAACTTTATAATAAAATTTACACTTTTCCTTCAGGTTTATGACTTTTTGCTTGCCATCTTGACAAAAGAAGTATATATATTAGCCTGTTTCTGAACGAATTAAGACACAAATTAAAGTTAATACTTAAAATAATATAAAAATAAATCAAAGTAATCTGTTTTTATCAGTCCAACTCCTACAAGCAGTAATTAGATTGATTCATTTCCTGAGATTATTTTAAGTGTTAAAATTTAATTTGTGCCTTTCTTGGCTCAGAAACAGGCTGACGTATTTACTTCTTTCATTGCATCAACCCCTGATAATGATGCAGCAGTTTTGTTTTGTTTTTTTTCTCCCATCTATCACGCAGTTTGCCACTGTGCTTCTGGTTCTTTTATTTTTGTTTTTTTAATATGGCTTGTTCCAAACTGAATATGAGATGAATTTTAAAAGAAATTTTAATTTATTTTGCCTTATAACCACCTTTTGCTGCTGTTTTCAGTGCAGAACTAGATTAAGTTTTGAAAGATTTGAATCTGCACGCATATGAAACTATCACATATATATATATATATAAGATATAATAAAAATAGGATAGCTGCTTGAAGAACTAATTAGCGACCTCAAAATTAACATTCTAAATTTGGTGATCTCCTCCTAAATTCATCTGTTCTTCCGAATTCGAGATTTTTCAACCTTACGTAACACTGCTTGAAAAGTGCAATCAAGACTAATACTAACCAACCATAGCCTGTATCTAGAATCATACCTACTCTGGTATAAATACTCTGGTGAGCTAATTACGACACCTTCTTCTGCTAACTTTGCTAATATCTCCTCGCTTTGCTTCCTCATCTAAAACGATGTCTCCCCCATTAATCTGTGTATATGAGAAATTATTGTAATTATTTATGATCAAAAAGTATACTGTCTATGAGAAATAAATTTAATGTGCCTAGAAATAAACATGATAATTAGCTGAACTTGGATTGTGTCAACATATTCTTCCATCTTTCCATTCAACTAATGAAAGCTGTTAAATGTACCGGCGTTAACTGTACATCAAAATATCCATCCTCTGTTACAATGACTGCAAGCTGATTCCTCTTCTATGCTTTCCCAAAACTACTACATTATAATTTAAAAAGTCGATAGGATTCAAAATCCTTTTTTTTTTACACAGTTTCAAATCTTGACAACTTTTTAAATTATAATGTAATAATTTCGGGAAAGCATAGAAGAGGAATCAGTTTGCAGTTGTTGTAACCGAGGATGGATATTTTGATGCGCAGTAGGTACTTTTACAGCTTTCGTTAGTCAATCGAAATGATGGAAGAAGATGTTGACACAGTCCAAGTTCAGCTAATTATCATGTTTATTCCTAGGCACATTAGATTCATTTCTCATAGACAATATATTTCATGATCATAAACAATTACAATAATTTCTCATATACACAGATTAATGTGACAACATCATTTTAGATCGGGAAACAAAGCGAGGAGCTATTAGCAAAGCAGAAGCTAGCAGGAGAAGATGACATAATTAGCTCACCAGAGTATTTATACTAGAGTAGGTGTGATTCTAGAAACAAGCTATGACTGGTTAGTATTAGTCTTGATTGCAATTTTCAAGAAGCATTACATAACATAGAAAAATCTCGAAATTGGGAGAACAGATGAATTTAGTAAGAAATCACCAAATTTAGAATGTTACTTTTGAGATTGCCAATTAGTTTTTAAAGCAGCTATCATATTTTCTTATATCTTACATATATGATAGTTTCATATGCAGGAACACACAAGGAGGGAAGAGAAAGAAAAAGGCTGATATTAGCAAACAATAACTTTAAACTCAAGTTTCTGTATACTTAAAATTTTCTGCATAAAAAAAAATCAAGACAAAAGGAATTAGAAAATTTTCATTTTTTTTTTCATAGCTTTTTGCGTTAATTTTAATCTCTTATTGAAAACTAAAATACTGATGAAATTAAAGATGTAAAAACAAAAAAGTCAAACTCCTAAGTATGCATATTAACACTCTGGCCATATATATATATGTGATGATTCAGGAAAACATAGAAGGAGGAATCAGCTTTGCAGTCGTAGGCATGCCCAATGATGGATTTTTTTATGTGCAGTTAACCCCGGTACTTTTAGCAGCTTTTGCTAGTCGAGTGGAAAGATGCAAGAAGATGTTGACACACTCCAAGTTCAGCTAATTACCATACTTATTTCTAGGCACATTAGATTAATTCTTTGTAGACAGTATACTTTTCTATCATAAACAATTACAATAATATCTCATATACATCAATTAACAGGGGCGACATCCTTCTAGACAGGGAAGTAAAGCAAAAAGATATCATCATGGTGAAAGCTAGCAGAAGAAAGGATGGTGTAATTAGCTTGCCTGAGTACTTATACCAGAGCAGGTACGATTCTAGAAACAGGCTATGATTGGTTATTATTTGTTTTGGTTTGCACTTTTCAAGCAGCGTTACATAAGGTAGAAAAATCTTGAATTCAGAAGAACAGATGAATTTAGGGGGAGATCACCAAATTTAGAATGTTAATTTTGAGATCACCAATCAATTTTTAAAGCAGCTATCGTATTTTTTTATATCTTATATACATATGGTGTAGAATACTTTTGTAACATGTATGAGAAAGTAATTATACATGCATCTTGAAATACATCTCAGAAATTAAGGAAATGTATAAAAAGTACATAAAGTAATGGGTATTTAGTATTAAAATCAAGAAAATACCTTTCTCACATTAATTTTGGGAAACTTGGGCTTACTTAGCAAAACTCTGTGTCAGTCAGAGGGTTAATCATTTGTTCTATTTATTTATTATTATTTTAATTTATTTTTTTAAATTTTATTTACATTTTTGCAAAAGGGCAAAAATAATTTTAAAAATATTTAATTAAATTATCATTAAAAATAGTGCATACATTATACAAAAGACATGCCATTTAATATTCAAAATAATCACATTTTTAATATTTACAATAAAACCACAATCAGAAATTACTAAAAAATTAATGATTTGCATTATTTATTAGTCGCAATACATAACAAATATCATCATAAATTCATTTCAAATTGTTAGTATTTTATATACAAATATAAGATTTCTTACCAAAGAAACTGTCGGGAGCTGGAGGTATACGCAAAATTCATTAAAAAATAAAATAAATAGTTAGTAAAGTATCTAAAAAGTTAGAAAGCACACATGTTAGAAAGTTGCAAGTTGTATGATTAGGTTTTTAAAACAAAAACAGCTCATATACATTAGAAACACAGTAGTTTAATATGAGTAAAATGTAAGTATTAAAATGTTAAAAACATAATTTTATAAAATTATTGACAAACAAAGCTGAGAAAAAATAAGATAGTCTCACATTCAAAGTTTAAAAAAGAGGGAAAAAACCCTAAAGATAATTTTAAGTTAAAAAAATTATTATTGTTAAAAATAGTTTAGTTATGTTAAGACCTCACAGAAGATTACAATTTTTACAGTCAAATACATAATTAATATGAGGGAGAAAATACCAGCTATATCATTCGCATCATCTCCTTCTGGTAAATTTTCAGATTCTTGGAAACTGAGCTCTTGGTACAGAGTGTTTGGTCGCCTTTTCTCACTAAAAATTAAATTAAAGAAAAATCATATTTTAAAAAATATTTGCATTGCTATCTGCCGAATATAGAAATTATCTTTAATATATAGAGGTATTTATTTGAAGGTTTCAATTCAAATAATTAATATGCTTTCAAAATATATTGAACAATATTAATCATTTGAATTGAAGTCAAAAAAAACTTTAATATTTCATGTTAAAAACTGATATATGAGATATACAATATGTAAAAACATCCTACATAAAAAATAATGCATTTAGAAAGATTATAAATTTCATATCAATATATAAATTGTGGTGAAAATCCTTCTCACATTTAATCTCACATCAGAAATCATTCAAACAAATTCAAATCTTAATATTTAAATAAAATTTGGCCTGACACAAAATGTACAACCACCAAATAAATGCACATATCTGGTCTACAGGGTATGGAATTGAACACTCAAAGACACATATAAAATATGTTGCTTGACCAGCATTTCATTTCCGATTGCGCATGTGTTAGCGCTCTTTACATTAATAAATTGAAAATTTTCCAAAGACCCATACAATGATAGTATTACCAAGTTAATGAATTCAAGAAAAGTTACATCACCTGCCTTCAGACAAGCAAGTTTCTAATTGATGAATCACTATGCATGAATGTAAGAATAACAGCATAGACAGATAATGTTGCCGAGAATAGTTCATCCAAGTATCCAAAACTATTGTAATAGTAGTGGCAAGCCTAAGAAGTCAATTTTCCAAAAAGATCATGTGATAATGTGAGTTATTATACATAACTGACATCTAAGAATAACTCATCCAGATCTCCTACTCATGAAGTACCACTTCAAGAAAGATAATTACTGTAATCCTGGTATCTGTTATAATGGCTGTACTTCACTGTTTGTGGTAGACCACTCTATGGTAGCAGCAGACATCTTTTATGATGTCTATCACTAATATGACCTGGACATATATTGTGATACTTATACTGTTTGGAATGCATCAAATTGGAATTATTCCCTTTTTAGCAATAAATAACAACTTTTGTTTGGCTCACTTAGATGAAGAATTCATGTGAAAGAGGTCTGACCTATACTGCTTCCTCCATACTTTGGAAGCAACATATATCCAACATATTGGACATTACTGTTTGAAAAGCCATTGCCTGTAAAATGATGTTTTGCAGTACTTTAAAACCTGAATGATGCAGAAAAAATATCTTATGATCTAATATATTGCCATTTTATACTGAGTTCAAGAAGATAATTTCATCCATACATAGCAATAAAACAACCTTGATCTACCAAATCTCCCAAACTTTTCCCAACTGATAATATTCTGAGACATATAAGGATGCTGGTTACAATCATCTTTGCATGGACTTGACAAGCAGTTACATAATGTCTGACAGCATATTCCATAAGATAGGATTCAATGCTTGCTTAAGCCTATGTTAGACTGATTATCTTTATGCATTGCTGGCAAAAACTGCTATACATCACACTAATGGGTGAAATTTCTACATTTAGATTTGTGCAGTAAATGAATTAATTGCTATGTAATTTTAATTACTTGTTCAATTCTGTCTTCTCACTACTCATATCAAGTTTCATCAGGGATTGAACAATTTTCTTAGGTGCTTGAATATTTCTACACTTGAAATGTTTACTACAAAATATTTCGAGTATAATTACTTATATTATTTAAAGAACTAGCATTTATTTTTCAGGTAGCCAAGCCATACATATAAACATTCAAAAATATATGTCATGATAACTTTTAAGTACAAAGACTTGTATCTTGAAATGTGTTCAAACAATTAAGGTTATATATATTGGTAGAAAAGGAATCAGGGTGCAAAGCAGGAGGAGGATTTTGGTTATAATCAAGAACATTCCATTTACTCATTGTTAGTTTGGGAAGTTTAGAGTTTTGAACCTAAATTCTTATTCACTAGCAGGGTTAAATTCAAAGATTTTAAGCTTTGCTTTATTCTCATTTGATTTCTTTGTAAGCTTACTTAGTTAAATAAAGTGCATGAAGAAAATTATTTGGACATTATTAAAATTTCTCATACTAGCCTACACAATGAAATCTGAAAAATACCACACCTGACAACAAATTATAAGAAAAACTGCACGGCTCTCTTAAATTTCAGTCTACAAATTTACAGAAATTCAAAAATATGAAGAAAGTTAAGAAAGGATATATTATATCATCTGTTAATGGATAGAGAATCTGTAAAATAATTAGATGTTAAAAGAGTAGCTAATAAAAATAAATGGAACATATATTATTTATGACAGAGGGCAAATTAAACATGTAAAAATTTCAAAAAAACGACTAACCAAATGAAAAAGTGTTGGGTAGAGGCGAGCGAACTTTTTTCTTATGCGCATGCTTATTAATTATTGTGGCACAATTGTCTCTTCTCCCGACACATCCGTCATTCGAGCGAGCGAATGTCATGACATGATATATGCTGTGTGATGGTCAATATGATTCGCTGTGTGCTCTTTTTATTCCTTTTTCGTTAAATAAAGTGTGCTGTCCTAAATCGATGGATTTTTTATTCTGAATATGGGCCTCTGAACAACAAATGGTAGCAGGTCCATGTTTATATCAAGAAGAATTGGGTGTAAAATACCAAGTAGAAATTAAACTGAAAGCCAGAAATGGAGAAATGGAAAGTTCCCGAGTTAACTGGGGAGAACTATTTTATTTGGGCATTGAAAATTAAAGCTGCCTTATCACTGAAAAGACTTGACTCGGTAATTTCGACTATAAAACCAGAAAACTTAACACGAGAAAGAAGAAAGACTGTGGAATGAGAAAAACACTGACGCTATAGCGTATATAAAACTTTCCCTATCGGATCAACAGGTGCTTAAGTTCTCCACAGAAGAGAATGCAAAAATACTTTGGGAGAAAATAAAATCAACATTTACGGGACAAGCCGAAAATAGAAAAATAGATGCCTGTAATGAGTTAAAGAAAAAATTTAGAAATGAAGTTGCACGAGTCAGCTAATGATTATATCGCAAGAGCGAGAGGAATAGCAACTAAGTATCAATCGCTAGGACTAGAAGTATCTCCTCGGGAATTGGCGTTTTACACAGTCCGTTGACTTCGTGGAAAATTCTCTCGAATTAGGGAAATTTTAAAAACCCAGCATGAAAAAACAATTGATGAAGTTCTCGAAATACTCCGTGAGGAAGAGTCTACACACAGTTCAGCGAATGGGAAACGACCTGATGGAACCAATGATGAGACATTCGTACCAAGGAGAAATAAAAATTATAATCCAAGAATTTGTTACATTTGCCGACGCCCTGGTCACATTGCGAAAGACTGCTACTACAGAAACAAGAGTCTAAAAAGTGAGTTATCCAAAGGTAACAAAGAAAGAAAGAAATCGTAACCTACAAGTGTGAACATTTCATCTCGTACTGATGAAAGAAAAAGTGATTTCGCTCTTCAAAAAAATGATAAATGTGACAAAATTTGGTTGTTGGATAGTGGTGCAACTGGACACATTTTTCTGGTTAGAGCTTGTGCTGATCAGTTCTTTATGAGATTGTTCATTTTTTACCCCTTGTAAGGAATCATAATGAGACTGGGGAATTTGCAAACTAATCGAAAAGAAAGAATTCCAGTTCTTCAGACATATATTTTGATTAACAGTAGAGAATGCAAAAATTCACATTACATGAAGTTGTGCTTCATAAACAGTCTAATTTAATGGATCAAAGTTTGTGCACTGACGCCAAATTTGTTCAATTCTGATGTATTTTTAAGAAAAACAGATCACTGCTTACATGGAGGAACTACAGCATGCACAGTATCAAGTTATATGCAATACAGACTTCTGAAATTCGCTTATGTTTTTAGAAGCTAAAGCAGATTGTTCTGTACATGAGGAAAACAGCAGGGGACAAAAGCATCTCATTATGGATATTTTTGTTGTTAATTGGTTGCTTATGTAGTCTAAGTGTGCCGCCACTTTTGAAAATGGCTAGTCTTTCATGTCTCAGATTTGTGAAAAATTAATCAACAGTGATTGGCAACTTTTCACGAAGGCTGGGTAGGTAATAATTAGAAAATACTAAATGTGTCTACACAAGGAATGGACAAAAGCAATGCAGGCCAAATACAGTCCTTTTAATTGCTTAATTCGGCCTGTTATGAAATCCTCTGCAAAGACATTTTATTTTCTTTATTACCAAATTTTGTATGTAAACTGAAATCAGCAGCATAAATGTGCATTGATTGATACAGTGTGTATGTACACTGCGGAAAAAAAAAAAGAGACAGTTCTATATCTCCCATTCTACTGGGGCGATTGATGAAATTCAACTTGCGTTTTTCATGTCTCAAAAGCATGACTTAGGATATGTATTAGATTTATATATAGAGGCGTTCTAATATAGGTATTTTGACACAAAATCGGACTTTTTCTAAAATGACATGCCAATTTTTTTCCATACTTCAATTCTACGACTCAAATTACACCAAACAACCAAGTTTTGCAAATATAGCATGAGTAGTTTTTAAAAAATTAGCCCCCAAAATTTTAGTTCCTCAATATTAATTGAGTTTGGTATATATTTATTTATACCCCTTTTTTTATTAAATTTATTTGATTCTTACTTTCCCATTTCAAAACTTAGGTTCATTCTAAATAATATTTGCCCATTTTTTATGATTTATTTTTTAAATTTGTATTTTTAAATAATTTTTATAAATTTTTCGAAAAAATTTTGAATTATAACCTATAAAATTTTTACAATCATCATAAAATAGATGTATTTCTAAGTATACTTGCAAAAAATTAGAATTTTTTATTCAAAATTTCCGAAGATATACGTGAATTTATATATTGGTGCGTTTTGAAATTTGGCATATTTGTTGAAAGCGATAATAACATCAAATGTGGTTTAGGCACTTTGCTAAAATTATTTGAAAGTAAGAATGATGTGACATTTTTTCTGCTCATCCACAATGTAAAAAGGTAGGAACGATGTGACATGTTTTCCATCCTGTACAAAGGAAGGGAAAGGAAAATAGGCTGCCATATATTAAGAAGTTCGCCAAGTGAATTATTCTTGGCGCAAACTGAAAAAATGCATCAAGTTAAATTTTTGAATTTCTCTGAAATTTTGCACCAAATTTTACAAAATTTTAGGCATAATTTGGATCGTAGAATCGAAAGATGGAAAAAAATCAGTATGTTATTTCAGAAAAAGTCTCATTTCGTGTCAAAATACCTATGTTAGAGCAATGTTATACATAAGTCTAATATATATCTTAAGTCGTACTTCTGAGACATCGAAAATGCAATTTGAATTTCGTCAATCAGCCCAATAGAATGAGAGATATAAAACTGCCCCCCCTTTTTTTGTGTGCAGATTTATATATATGACTATACTAGCAATCAAGCTAAGCTGAAAACACTATGTATACTAGAAAGCATGTGCATCTGTCAAGTTCCATCATTTCTAGCAACCTTAATTTAGAAATTAAAAAATAAAATATGAATATTCTTAAAATAAAAAGACTGATCAGAAAGAGGAGCATTAATGATTCCTTTTCTGATCAGATCTGATGATTCCTTAATGGTTTCCTGATGCAGATAGATTCGACAATTTTCTGCATTATGTCAAAAAGTATTGTTTTATTTTGATTGACAGATTTGTGTGAAAATACTTTTTTGTTAATGAAATACATGGAAACAAATACTGATCATAAATTGATTAGGTTTCACTTGTGACAATCCTTATTGCTAATTTTCATTGATTTGTCACGAGTTGGAAACTAATTTAGAAAAAATAATTGCAAATAAGCATTCAAGATTTCAGATCCCACATTAAATATATATTTATTAATAATACTTTTATAACACAGTGAAATAAAAATGTATGCAAAGCTGTAAATTTATAAAAATGTTTGATTAATCAAAAGTCCCTCCCACACACAATGTTCCTTGAAATTCACATGTACATATTAATGTTTGATTGGTTGACCCCATCTTCACCATCTGAGGTTTATTCAAAGTAAAAAAATATGAAATTAAGTCCAAAAAATGTTATTTTAAATTGTAATTTATCAAAAAATTTCTGCTAAAAAGACATGCCCCCCCCAATACATCTCGGCAAACAATACGGTCACTGCGAAAGATAATCAGCCCATCTCACCTTCTGATGGTCTGCCTGCATAATTCACTGAAAAAGACTTTTTTTTAGCCGTCCTGGAAAGTATTTGCCCACTCCTGGTCTACAACATCTACAATTAGGCATTTGATTGGTTTAAAAGTAAATTTAAGTCTTTATCAAGGAACAACAGATTTTATATGAAAATAAACAAATTAACAGCTTGACAAACTGATAACCTTTTTTTAAGTTTTATTCCTCTTTCAGAATTCCTCAGCAAAAATTTTTACTCTACAAAAATCTTACTTTCCCAAATATTTCAGACTAACTTTGAAAACATCAGACTGGAACATATAATTTTTTACTTGTATATGCTTCTGAATAATTCTATTTCCAATATTAAATGAAATCTTACTCATGAAAGAAAACTATTACTTTGGAATTTCATTTATAAAAACTCAGCTTTTAAATACATTTTACATTATGAAAACAGAATCGTCTTGTAAACAATTTTATGTAATATTATGTTTAATGTATGTATTTATGTTTAATGTCTTGATTTTTTTGTTGCAAGAAAATGATTATGTATCTAAAAAATTTTCAATACGAAAATGTTTAGTCTGAGTTTAATGATATTCCTGATAAACTGAATCCTGGTTTAATTTGAATCTTGTGCTTCTTTGCATGCTTATGCATTATATTTAAATGAATAATTTATGAAAAGTCAAATATTGCAAAAAGAATTAAAATATAGTGACATATTACAAATAAAGCTAACATGAAACTACATGCAAGACAAATATTATCATATTTACTTAACCTCGCTAAATTAATTACTTAAAGGATAAATTAAAAATAATTTTATGAATAATATTATAAAAACAAATCTCATATATTTAAAGACTAAAATAAAATCTTTCTAGGAAAATTAAATTTAGGACTTGTATTCTACAATAAGTTTTAGCTAAAATATTGTTAATTACTTCTGAACAGTTGCCACAGGAGGAGTATCTATTGACAAATCATTCATATCATCTACATCAGGTGCTGAAGATATTGAAAGATCGGTCAAATCAGAACCAAATCCATCAGTCCAACCACTTTCTAAAAGTATACAAACAATTTATCATAGATTTACCTTAAATCTATGCTTAACTAGATGAATTTTCTTTTGAAATACATTAACTGATACATTACAATATTTATCTTTGAAGACAACTATCTAAAAAAAACAAATTTCACAAGAAAGTTACTCATAGTAAATAATAATTTAAAGCACAAACCAAAACAATTTGATTAATGTTTTATAAATTGCTTCTTTATTTTTCTAATCTACTGTTTTCCAATAAAAAAGTGAGAAAGAAAACAGAAAGTAAGAAAATTAACAATCATCATTTTTATACTTAAAAAAAAAAAACTCAGTCAAAATTATAGCTCAAATTTCAGAGTATACTATTTTGTCACAATAATAATAGCAAGAATAAAAAATTTCAAAAAATATCTTTCTTGCTCAAAAAAATGCTAAAAGAATATTCAATAAACAGAATTATTATTAAAAATTACTTAAGTTTCATTTCTAATTAAGGTTTTTATTCTCAAATCATTTTAAAACAAAAGAATAATATGCAAATAAAAAAATACTGAATCTTTTGCTGCAAAATTTATAATATGAATCAAATAATCATATTTTTATATGTTTTAAAATCAACAAGCATAACAGACAATTATAAGCAACAAAATGTCAACATACAACAAGATAAAAAGAAAGTTTCTATTCAATAAATAAAAGTAAGTACAAAAGAGCTACGCAACTGGTTAGGATCAAACCTTCTCTTCTGCTTTTTCCTTTTTTCTTTTTTTTTTAGGTCAATCAAAAGCAATTAAATAATGCTGTCATTGAAACAAGTGAAACGAAAAATAAACAATATGCAAGTTTTTTTTTTTTTTTTTTCCTTTTTCCTCCCCATGTTTACAGTAAACAGGTAAGATATGAAATCATTAGATTAAATTAGAAAAGCATTAACATTTTATTTATAATAGTCACCTCTCAGTTCTATTCAAAGTACATTTTGATTCATATCAGCATAAATAATACTTCATTACTGCATTCAGATTTCATATTACTGTATCCTCAGTTCATATACTATTAATGAAATATTTTAGATATTCTGATGTATAATATAAAATACCCATATTTATATATATATAAATTTTATGCATACTTTTAATTAAATACAGAATAGTGAAAGACAATATTTTATCCTCAATTTGCACTAGAGAAAATATGATAATTATCACATTTTTATGACAAATCAATGGTTCTCAGCTGGTGGAATTTTAAAAGCTTTGTAGCAATCATTATTTTAATTAACCAAATTATTTTTAGTTTGAACTTTCCTATCGATATCTCAAAGTTTCAGTTGCTGCCCAAATTTAGCGCGAGTGAGATATTTATGCAAATCGCATATATCTGTTAGCAGTTTAAAAGGCAGGAGTTAACGAGGGGAAAGACAGAGCCTTGGATTTATCGCCGTAAGGCTGTGCGTGCAAAGATTTCCTCTGTTTACTGAAAGTTCGCCTTTATAGGCATTTGCAATTACCAGTGTTTGCTAGTGAAATTCGCATTATTGCATTTCACTAAGAGTTAAGCTTCCCTCGCCGTCCTACTTAAGCTAAGTTAGGGAATTGAATTTGTTAACACACTTTATTTTCATATTATTTTAGTTCAGCCCAAGTAGTGGCTTACTCTCAATTTGAAGAGTTGTAAATATATGAATTAAAGGGTCACTTTTAAACCCTCCTTCTGACTTTGTAGTTCTTCAACACTAAAGGACATAGCCTAGATTTGCTCACTGTCCTCCACATAGGGTTTCACAGCTTATGCTCACGAAGAAAGTCAAGAGATTGAAGGAGAAACCTTATAAAGTTAGACGTTAAGTGAATATTTCCTGAAATACTGTACATTTCATTTTAGGAAACTGCAAGAGTATCTTCATTTTGAATCCTTTAATGTTTCTTTTTCTGTATCCCAAGTAAATTTTGAGCATAAAAGTTTCATTTAGACGGAAATTATTTGCAGATGACTGTAATGTTATCGTGTTTTTACAAACCGTTTTTTGTTAAACCGTTAAACGTGCCTTTTCGATAACATTTTGAGCTCTTTGAATATTACCACTTTTTACATTACTACCACTGCAAGTCATTGAATTTTCAAGTATTTTCCTATTTATCTTTTAAGACGCCTTGTAAGAACTTGGGAACAAATTTTACTGAATAGTTATATTGTTTGATGTAATAATTTTGTTACGAAGATTTAACTTCGACAACACTACCACGCTGAATCTGAAATTAAGAAAAGAAATGGAATTTTCATTTTCGTGTGCTATAGGGATAGATTAATTTTCTCTGACTTTGATGTATTCGCATGTTGATAATAGAGACTTTTAACTCAACTCATACAAAATTTGAATTTCGTCGAAGTCACCCCGAACATTGATTTGCATTGTCATAGATGTTCTCGTGAAGTCTATTTCTTTCTTAAAAGAAGTTTATATACTAATTTCATTAGAAACATGTCTAAAAAAATATCTTCGAAAGAAACATCAACGCGCTTATTTAAATTACTAGGGAAATAAGAACCATTGTTTTTCAAATATGTTTTTCTCTGACTGAAAGGTTTCTTCTTTATCACATTCGAAATGAACAATTAACCGTACATATCTAATATATTACATTGATGAACCAAGGTTATATTTTAACTTATTGTATTACATATCAAGTGAACACGTAAAGAAAGTCATGTTCTCCTTTAACTGTTCATTTTTTCAAGTGGAATTTTACTAACGCACACATGTGTTTATTGTATATTTTTAATAAAATCTTAAAGACTGAAATGAGTTATTATCAAATTTGTACTTTCTGACTTCATTCTACTGAAACGAAAATATTCATAACTTATATTACGAAGAAAAAGTTGTACGTGTTATACTTTTGTTATACTTTTTTTCAAACTACTTGATTATCTTTGAAAATTTGTTTCCTAGTCCAGGGCTAATATATTACTAATTTTAGCTTTTTCAATGCATTTTGTATGCAACAAAAACTCAGAAACTTTTACTTACTTAACACCTTGTATTGCATTGATGAACCGGGTGGCCCCGGTTTCAATTTTATTATATATCATACTAACATTTTTTAAAAAGGCATATTTCTCCTTCTGTTAGCACAATTTTAACGAGTATTTTACTATTACAGAGACTTCATAAGTAAAATTTTAAATATTAAACTGAACGTTTCATTACTAATTTTGAAGATTCTGGATATATTCTACTCAAATGTTCATAACTGATTAGTAAAATAATTTATATATGTACTTTGTTGCACTCTTGGTTAATTTTT
>KK117100.1:370470-390174 GCA_000611955.2 Stegodyphus mimosarum | reverse complement strand
GCCACTATTAAATTTTATTTATTTTTTAAAAATATTTGATGAAAATCAGTCTAATAACATTTCACAGTTTAAAATACATGTAATTTATGACATTCATTCTTAAACGACATCAGGATAATAATACATTAAAAGCTACAACACGTTTATGTTTTGCAGCAACAATACTCAACAAAATATTTATGCGTCTTTTTAATTTGAAGCCTTCCCAGACATTATGGCTTATTTATATCAATTTCCTTCTCTTTAAGCATCTTTTCTAACAATGAGAAATTTCTTTCAATAAGGAAACCAATGTTCGCATTATTTTCTGCTTCATCTCCTAACTTGTCAATGTCTCGACATTATACCTATGAGGTTTTATATGATCTGGTAAAAGTTAAATAGTCTAAAACTCTTGATAGGCATGAAGCAAATTATCATCATGTTTGAAAGTAACTACAAAGTCAGATAAAAGTTAGAATAAACCTCTTTATTTAAACAGAACTTATAGTATAAAAACATGCTCTTATGCTAGCAGAATGAACTACAGCTCATGGCGATGTACTAAACAGGAAGAGTCAAATTAAAATCGTGGACTAGTAGTCAAAGACAGCACAATTTAATTTTAATCTAAGCTGGCTCAGTAACTCATAATCGTAACAGATTCAAATATCGGTAGCGATAATACAAAGCTGAATAATTACAAATTATCACAGCTGGCAGGAACTAACGCAGCGTGCAAGTAGAATCTTTGTCTTACAATACAAAAACCTCGGTTTAAATACTATGTCTTACAATATTAAAACCTCGGTTTAAATACTATGTCTTACAATATTAAAACCTCGGTTTAAATACTATCTAAACGATTTTCATTCTGGTGAGGAAAAGAAGGAAGAAGCTATTATAGTACATGCTGAAATTATAAATGGCTAATTTACATAATACTAACTGTACATATATTTAAAGAATAATCTTTATGCATTCACTTTCTTTTCTCAATAAGTTTTCTCTGCATTTCAGAATTTTTGGATTTACTTAAAGATTTTTGTTATTCTAAAAACTACATGTATTTAAAATATATAGAAGAAGCTGCTAATTTTATTGCTTAAGTAATATGAGCACTGAGAGTAATTATAAAATGATGTATGGTCAAAGCCGGTGTGGCAGAATGTTTAGAATTTTAGTGATGCACAGTGCAATAAAATATAGAAATAGCAGAACTTTTAGAATTCAGGACAGGCACTGGGAACAGAATTTAGAACCCACAGAGACTGCACTACAAGTATAAAAATGCCTAACGCCAACCCTGCGTGTCATGCATTGAGATATATAAGATACATATGATAATCTTTTAAACTGTTAGTTTTCAATTCTTTTTTAAAAGAAAATTCCTTTCTGTAGATACGTGTCCATGTGCTAACATTAGAGGCATTATTGATATTGTCCATGCTTAGGAAAAAGAACACAAGGGGGAGGGAATAATCATGTTAAGAAAAAAATTTCTAGGATCAGAAATAAAACATTCAAATATGAGGTTTTCATTGTTCTCCCAAAAATTTTCCAAACAGTAAGCAATTCATCACAGACATTCTGTAAAGTACATCCATTACAAATTAATACTATGAAAATATTTTTCATTTTGTCACATTTTTCTGGAATCTTCTAGAATCTTAGATCTATAAATCTTGCATTCAAATCCTTCTCAACTTTCCAAGGTGCAATGTCTAAAATCCGAAAGAAAGATACCACTACCAATTCTGCAACAGCGAAAAGTCAGAAGTATTTGAAAAAAAAAATTCACACACACACACACAAAAAAAAAAATTAAATTAATTTTGTAGAGAAAACGGATGCACATTCTGAAAGTTCTGAATATTCTGAGACAATTACACGGGGAAAAACTCTTACCATGAAAAAATAAAAAAGAAAACATTTTAAAATAATTACACAGCTATTTTGCTTTTGTAAAGAACTGTTTTGTAAATTATGCTTTTTAGCATTTATTAGCTTGTTTATTTTCGGATTCAAAATATTGTAACAATAAGTTGCCAAAATGAAAAGAAATATCACTTTATAATTTAACAGGGAAAAATAAAATGTTTTATTTCAATGTTAGTTCTTAAATATAATTTCGATTATTTTAACAAAATTTATTAACGTTACAATGTTCTAAACAAATGTATTGAAAAATTGACAGATCTCCGAATTAAAAATTTTGTATTGTAAACTGATCTTAAAATCGCCAAAATGTTGATAAGTAGCCAAATTTAGAACCGTTTAATAAAAGAATTCGCATCCCCCAAAAGGAAAAGTTGTTTAAGAGCTCTTCATTAGAAAACAGAAACAATTTCTAAATGCCTATATTTCATTTCTTGCCTAGAAACTCGAGTACAATAGTAA
The DNA here is from genome assembly GCA_000611955.2 of Stegodyphus mimosarum. Classification (NCBI taxonomy): domain Eukaryota; kingdom Metazoa; phylum Arthropoda; class Arachnida; order Araneae; family Eresidae; genus Stegodyphus; species Stegodyphus mimosarum. The sequence continues at coordinate 387,795 of KK117100.1, read as the reverse complement.
GTATATATTAGAAATAGGAAAAATTCAAACAATAACCATATTTGACAGTGAATCACAAGAAATATTCCTTGAATATGCTAATTTGCACTTGAAATGGCAATCATAAAAATTGACCGAAATTTTAGATGATTAAAATTAAGGACCTTCTACTGATTTTGGACAAAATTAAGGACTTTCAAGGCCCAAAAATCAATTCTAAAAACCTAAGGACTTTTAAGGACTCTTAAGGACCGTACGAACCCTGTAAAAAGCTTATAAAAGCCGAATCAAAATACCTCAGCTCGGTTGTTGTTGATTTAAGCGAACTGCATTGTTTACTTAAGGCTGTTATTGATTGTAGCGAATTCGCTGTGAGATTGGATTAACTTTCATTGTTTTGAATTGGTAACGTTTGAGATATTGTGATATTGTACAAATATCTCTGAGGAAATATATCAGCAATTTATTTTAGTTCTTATGAAAAGAATAAATTTTATTAACTTTTTAACGACTTATGCATTTAATCCATTATGAACCCATATGCACGCAACAATACGTTTTGAAAATGTAATTTTGATACATAATTTTGACCTCATAGTTATACTATATTATTAAACAATGAAGAATCTCTATGAATGTCTAGATGGATAGATGTTCCTTGCATTGTTGAAAAATGGTAGCACCTAGAGTGCTACCATTTTTCAACCTAGAAGATGCTGTGTGCAGATGTGTTAAAGCTAGAGTGCTAGCTTTAAACACATCTACACACAGTCCTCCATCTAAGCATGAGTACCTTGAAGCCCTGTGAATTTTGTTTTTCATTTATTTTATGTTTTGTGCGATTTAAATGAATTTTTGATTAACAGATTCAGGAATTTAAAAGTAATTTGTCACCACCCCACAAAATGAAATCTCTTTACCTTCTCCGCAACAGTGTATCGGTTACTATTTAGTAAAGTGTAAGAGATTAACTTTCAAATGTAATCAATAAACACAGCTATTTAAAAGAAATGTGTTGCCACTACCAGAAACAAAATACTTTTACCTTCCATAAATTAGTACTGTAAACTATAATAACTTTTATTTATAACAACAAATGTCTAAGGCATCATCAAGAGAATCAATCATTCCATATCCTTAAGATGTTAAGGAAAATAAACAGGACAATATTAGTTACTAATAATGACTTCTGAAAAACTAATTTCTAAGAAAAGCTATAAGAACTTGGAAAACTTAAAATTTAAATAATAGTAACAATTCTCACTTTTAATAACAGAATGCCCGGCGGAGTCCTTTCAACTCCATATGTTAAATAAACACCCATAACTTTCCTAATTTTTCATTTCAGTTGTTTTCCTTCCGTGACTTTTATGAATTAGTGATGTCTATGACTTAAGAAAAAAGAAATATTTAACTTAATTTTTAAAATATTTATAGGCCTATATCCCTAGAATACCCCAAGAGTTCGTATCAACTCGGTGGGGAAAAAAGCCGCAGTTTTATCATTTCCTTCCTGTTTAGGGGTCATGATCTTGTATTGTACTTTATTTTCGAAAGAGTGCCCCCATAACACACAACATCCTCAGGCTATCCTATTTACATCACAATGTCCCGGGAAACAGGATATCCTGAGGATGTTCTCAGATATTCTGAAGACTTCTTAAGTCAACATCCTGAGGATGTCCTGTTCAAGTCACAATGTCCCGGGATACATGAAGATCTCCTGAGGATGTTGATTTTCAGATATCCTGAGGAATTTATAGTTTATCATCCTGAGGATGCACATACTGAATACTCCTGAAGACTTCTGTAGCCAAGCAGACTGAGGATATTTATTCTCAGCCCATCTTAAGATGAGCTGAGAATTCAAAGTTCGAATTTGCTAATACGAAAGCATATGCAAGCTCTTTATTTTTCTTTTTAAGAATTGTTTATTGAACTTAAGAAAATATATTCATATAGTACAGAGGTTAGCCTTGTCATTTTTTTATTAACTTTAATCAGTTTTTTCCTGATACTTTTGTTAATTTATAACTTCTGTATTATTAAGAACCCTTCAAACACTGTGTTTTGAATTGCCTTTTTATAATTACTTAGTTGGATGCAAAGTTTCCTAAAATTCTAAAAGTTTTTGAAATATGCAAACCTATGTTACATCAGTTTTATTTCTTAACAATGCATACACCAATGGGAAATGACATTTTTCTATTAATCTGAATATCATGAATAGTTGAAGAAACAATTCAAGTGCAACTTTAAACAAGCCATCAACAAACCACTGGTGATACTATCCCAATACTCTCATATTTTCTTCAGTGCCAAATATCAGTATTTGATCTGGATCATTTCTGCAGAATATCTCAAAACAGAATTTCTGTTCCTTGTGATATATTGAAGATTGGCTTGAAGTCTCAATGGACCAATGAACCAATGGGATTATTTACACTTTTTTAATATCTGACACTAATCTTTTATTGTGTAAAAGCTGTAAATATTCTCATGTATTATTAAACGGTAATTATTTACGCTTGAAAGACATTTTGTCAGGACCATTTGGGCACAGGCTATTTAGTTTTGGGCTGTTCCACCAGGGCTTTTATGGTTAGGACTCTATTTTGAGGAGTTATAGTCTATTGTTGATGCATGTTTTAATATGCTTAAACATGATACTGTATCCTCTGGTTATGATTTGAATGTTTCTTGTAGTATGATTAACCCAAGTGTTGTAGATACTAGATCTAATATTCTAATGTTGTTAAAAATGATGTATCTGACTGGTTGGCAAGCGGTAAATTAATATCAAGAGGGAAAATAGCTATACATTCATAAGATTACATTCATCCACAAAGGTTGCAATTTTTTTCTGACTGAAAAACTAAAGATTATCACACTGAAAGGATTCTAAGAATCATACTGCATTATACACACATTATTTTAATCAGTCTCACTATCAACTAACAATCAAGAAAGACACATAGCTTAATTAAAAACATACATCAACTGACACAAGTCTCATACTGATACGTATTTTTTCAAGAAAATCAATTAAATAGCCATCTACTTCATTTGATGATTATCAATTAAAAAACTAAGTAAATACCAATAGGAAACTTGATATCTCAATGAACATATTTTCTCAATTAATAATGTCAGTATTTTAAAGTAAACATCTACAGAACACTCCTCCACTATATATATAGACAGATATATACAGATCCATAATCTACCATGTTTATACTTTTCTTTTCCAAATATAATCTATATAATTATCAAAATAGTCACAATCTGCATGACATCTTAACCACAAACAACAAGACATAGGATGCACAAAATTGTATTAATGATAGATGTATTATCAAAACTGAAACTTATAAAATAAAAACAAAATACAGATTTTTAAAACATTACGTACCACTGTGGTCCACAGACCCAGCATGTAAAACAATTATAGTCAAAGAACTATCCCTCATAACACAAGACATCCTCAAGGCATCCTATTTAAGTAACAATGTCCCGGGAACTGATAGGATATTCTGAGGATGTTGATTCTCAGGTATCCTGAGGACTTCTTAAGTCAACATCCTGAAGATGTCCTGTTCAAGTCACAATGTCCCGGGATATATGAAGATCTCCTGAAGATCTCAGATATCTTCAGGACTTTACCATCCTAAGGATACACATACTGAATACTCCTGAAGACTTGTGTTGTCAAGCAGACTGAAGATATTTATTCTCAGCCCATCTTAAGATGAGCTAAGAATTTAAAGCACGAATTTGCTAATACAAAAGCATATGCAAGCTCTTCATCTTTCATTTTAAGAATTGCTTATTGGACTACATTTAGAATATATATTTATATACAATCGGGGTTAGACTTGCTATATTTTTATTAATTTTAATGTCTTTTCCTGACAATTTTGTTCATTTATGGCTGTAGGTAATCTGAAAGGGGCTTTCAATGAATTAGCTATTCGTAAACTACTTCCTACATTTATAAATAAAATACACGTAAACATTTGTATTCATATAAGATCAATTATTTATATAATTGCTTTCAAATAATAAGATCAATTATTTATATTGCTGATAAATTATTAAAATCATAGAACTAATTGCTAATCAAACTTTAATTGATTATTTATGTATCCACATATAAGTTAAAATTTGACTAACAGTGCAGACAGGAAATTTTCTGAAGTATCTAGAAAAAAAATTATTATTTTATAACTAATTCGTATGTTTAATTTTCGTACTTTTTTTCTTCCTTAATAGCATTAAAAGTGCTCAATTTTTTAAATTTCAAATGCATTTTAAAGCCATATGTTTCTTCTATTGCTTGTCAATGGGCTAGTCAAGCACTGTAAAGGTGTCCTCCCTAGCGACTAAAACGAGTTGAAAGAGAGCTGAAGGGGTTATTCATTAAATTCATTGAAAATACTGTACTTTTTATGGAAGCTCATGCCTGAAAATATTAAAATAAAGTAACCTTGCACCACATGCAAATCAAATTATAAGAACAAGAGCAAGAACTTACTCTATGGATATTCCGCATATAAAAATTTAAATGTTATGCTTATACTTATTTTTGTATTGTATATGTTGGCTAATATTTTCAAATTTTTGTGGTTGTTTCACAGTGCCTAGTGATCAAATCACTTCCTTACAAATTATATGCACATGTTTTGAGTTTCATATTGAAACTGTGTTTAAGAATAAATTCTAACTGCCACATAATATATTTTGTAAACATTATTTTAGATATTTTGCCAATATCTTTGAACTCAAACATAGGATACAGGTTTGCTCAGAAAATCTTTCACGAAGACATTTATCCTATGCACAGATGGCCATGATATACTATGCTTTAAGTAATTAATTGTTCAGGCTGCAGAGAATAAAACCGCTAAACTCTCGTAGTTCGACAAGATTCTGATTCTGGGGAAGGAATGGCTGCATGAGATATTTTACTTTTTTTTTTTTTCTTATGTATAGCTTACAAGCAAGCCAAACTCTCTTAAAAATGGAAAGCAGTTAGTAAAGACATTCCTTACCTTTGTTAGACTGCCCTCGAGTGCTTTGCCACAGACCCTTAATTCAGGTTAATAATTTTTTTTTTTTTAAATTTCCGACGGCTGGCACTAGCCATTAAGGGCGATGGCCACTATTAAGGCTGGAAGCGGTGATCACTTTTTTATGAGTGTAATAGATGGCCACCATTGCTTCCTATGAGTAGAGACAATTTACACAGGGTACAGACAATTTACATTCATGTCATTTCCGGTATTCGAACCTGGCCCTTCGATACGATAATCAGTCACTAACCACTTTCCCGTCTCTGCAGCACTAATCAGAAATAATGTAGCATTTAGTTGCTGCTTGGGAATATGCATGCGGGACATTAAGGCATGGCTGAATGATGCACTTTCTTTACATCAAGTTATAAAAGTATTCAATTAAATTCATCAAAGATTTTACAGCAAAACTTATTACTGAAAGGATTTAGATCCAAAAATTGTTCTATTAGCTAGTTCTTGACATAGAAATAACTTTACTTTGAAACTGCAAAAGAAAAAAATACTTTTTGACCTCTTACACTATTATGTTAGTAATGAATGATGCTTAGTGCTGTGCAGTTATAAGTAACAAGATTTTTTTTTTAACCCACGAAATTTTAGTTTACAGATGCAGTTAAAAACTAGTCTGTACGAGCTTTAACTTGCTTTAATTTTAATTTATATACAGATGAATAATTTTATTAGGCTAAAAAATTCATTGCAGTTTCTTCGATCATTTTCTGGTAAGTTCTTTAATAATGAGACTTAGTCTTTCAAAGTGACTGAGATAAGAAGTAACTTATTTTTTACCTGTCTGTAATAGGAAAATGAGGTTCAAGAATGGAAGAAGTAACATTAAGTTCTTACTCTCCTTAAACCTCGCATTGCTACCTCAGAGAGCTCTTTAGCCATACACATATCCTGTCTTCGCTAAACAAAGAGCAAAAAAAATAGATCCAGCACTCTCCAATCTTATATGTTATGCCGTTAGTTGAACATGCGTCACACGACTTCTCATAATTTAAAAATAATTGCTGCTGTATTAATTTATTTGTAACATCCAGAAAATGAAGTAAACACTTTTGTTCAAGGTAAATAACACAAAGTTAAATATTGTTATAAAAACGCTAAATTAGATAACGGATTAAATAGATGTTTAAACTTTACATTAAAATATTTAATTTTTAAATTAAACACATTCCTAAACTCAGCAGTTTTACTACTTTATTTTATGCTATAAACAACAACTGAAGTTCAAAATCTTAAATCTTTGTTTCCATTATTATCAATGTTCATAAAACTGCCCCTTTTCTTTGATTTTGAGAAACTGAGCTCTGCTCAGAATGTAACACATATAAGCACTTTTTCTGTAGCCGATGCTCCAAGCAAATTTATCTTTTGTTAAGGTCTTTGTAGCAGATTTCCCTTTCTTTATACCTCCTACATGGGATACATCCCTTGTAGAGAACAAAGAACACAATGGAAAGGTCATCTGAAATCTGAAGTCACTTTCGACGGAGAATGGCCCCAACGGTGTTAATTGCTCCGTAACAATGATATCCTTAAAGAAACGTACTAATTGGAAAAATACACGTATTTACTTTTTTATTTCTAGAATTCAGCTATTCTGCTGACGCTTAAACATTAATTGCTATTGTTTGAAATTCTGTTCCAGTTAGGAGCTAACTTCACAAACAAGCATTACAGAACGATTTTCATTGAAAGAAAAAAAAAAGTAAGTTTCAAAATTTTTCCTGTATTCTACAAAAATGATCAGAACTAAAAAAAATATCTCATATATCTAAAAGACAGATTTATAGGAGAATAAATCAACATATATTATCGGATTCATCAGAAGGTGAAGCAGCATTTAATTATGTAAAAATGCCTGCGCCGAATTTTCATGCTAGCAAATATCTTCTAAGTTGCAGTTCAAACTGTGATTTGGAATATGAAACTCATATAACTTGCACTAGACCTATAACGCTTGTTTTGAAGTTGGTAAGACAGGTACTGAATCTATTTGATTCAAACAGAAAAGGGAAATGAAAGATATTACATACAATGTTTCAAATCATACTACTTGTGAGAACTCGGAATTAATGGAATGGAGCTTAAAATTCCAAATCAACCAGAATGCTTTGAGTGCATTATTAAAAATTCTGAAGAATTATAAATGCTTTAACAATTTACTAAGTGATGCGTGTACCCGCGTGGACACTCCTAGGAATTCCTTTATAATAAGAATGGGAAATGGAAACTATGTATACTTCAGCTTAGAAAATCAAATTAAAAAAATGCATAGCCTTCAAATTTTTCCTCACTTATCTTGTATAGAAATAGCAATAAATATTAATGGTTTGTCAATATTCAAATCAAATAATAATTAGCTCTGCCCAATTTTGGTGAATATTACTTCTACTAGAAACGTTTTTATCGTGGGTGCGTATTATGGTAGTTCAAACCAAAAGCTAATGAATTTTTTAAAGAATTTACGGACGAAACTGTGAAATTATCTAATGAAGGTATTAACTTGGGAAATGAAAATAAAATTTTCTGTGAAATACAACGTATATGACACGTAAGCAAAATCATATATTTTGTGTGCTAAAGGTCATACTGGATATTCAAGTTGTTCGAAGTGCAATATCGTTGGCAACTATGTTAAGAACAGGATATGTTTTCCAGGATCTGTCGGTGAACTAAGTAAAAATACCGATTTTTTTATGTCTCATGAAGAACGATTACCACAATTATCCCATTTTAAGAAATATTCCAAATATAGGACTAATATATATTCCATTAGACTTTATTCGCCTTGTATGCTTAGACCCGCCCCAAAAAAAGTAGTATAAAAAATGATTACTATTTGGATAGGCAGACGCTGCTTACAAGCATGATTAACTCATAAAAATGTTGAATTAATTTCAAAAACTTAAGCCAGTTTAAAGCCTTATGTACCAATTGAATTTGCAAGAAAACCAAGGACCCTAAAAGAATTGAAACATTGGAAAGCTACAGAATACCATCAATTTTTACTGTACGCTGGTCCAGTTGTTTTAAAAGAAATTTTAAACAAAAAGCGATATGATCATTTTTTATTACTTCATATTTCGATTAGACTCTTATGCAAAATACAAAATCAGACAGCAATTCATGAATACACACAGTTCTATTAAATCTTTTCGTAGTAAATTTTGGGCTTTATTATGGAAAACAATATATTTCTCATAATGTTCACGGCCTACTGCATATTTGCGAAGATGTAAAAATGTTTGGGCCATTAGATAATTAGAGTAAATTTAAATTTGAAAGCTATATGTCTTCTATAAAATAACTGATTAGAAAATCTTCTGCTCCATTACAGCAAACAGCAACACGAACTCATGAATTGTTCAATCATATTGCAGCCATTGATAATGATTCAATCAAGTAACCAACTTGCGATTTCAAAATTTATACACATCTGGTCCACTACTTTAAGGTTATTAAAAGCTGAATTATATTACTGAATTTTGAATACAAATTAACTGACATCAGAACTGATTTTGTAGTGTAATTTAATTATGAATATATTGAAGAATTCAGTTTTGGGCTATTGAATGGTTAAAAATGATTTTTAATATTCTAAAGCAAAATTTTCTTTTATAATATTTTGCATTAATAATTCATTGCTCAGTGAACCCTTACTCAATTTTAGGTATACTTAAAAATTATTAAATAAATTGAAATTCGTATTAAAAAAATAAGTTGTATAAGTATTCTCAACATCTCTTATTTTTCCATAGTAACCATAGAAAGAGGACCTGAGACTATCTGTGGAAAATAAGTAGGTTTTAGGTCATCACAACACCTTCGCATATTTTCACTGGAATGTATGGAAGATTTCTGGGAATATACTGGGATGTGACATTAAGCAGTCGGGAGTATGTATTTAAGAGGTTAAATGGATATTCTGGGATATAATTACTAGTATTTCAAATCCTGATAACATTCCATATGCTGTCGATGGGACCTAGATAGGATGTCCTAAGGATATTCTGGCATGTGCCATTAAGCACTCGGAAGGAAACTGAGATATTACGGGATGTCCTGAGGATGTAGTTAGTATTTCAAATCCTAATAACATCCCATAATGCTGTCGATAGGATGTTCTAAGGATATAATGAGATGTAGTAAGTAGGATTTCATATCCTAACAACATCCCGTATGCTGTCGATGGGACTGAGGTAGGATGTCCTGAGATATGTGACGATAAGCACTCCGGAGGATGTGTTTAGGGCATTCAGAGGATAATTCCAGGATTTGCGCAAATCCCACGAGCAACTTACTCAGGATATCCCCAGGATGTTTTTGTGCTATGTGGGTGATTTATCAATTATTGTGACATTCCTCTTTCCACCCTCAAGTTGAAAAAATGGTCAGATTTTTGCACCTGCTGATTCAGCTGGCTTACTACCTGGAATGATTCCTTTTTCAGTTTTTTCGTTGCTATTTATGTTATATTTTTCATAAATGTTCATGATACTCAGTTTGTTTGAATGCATTGCAAAAAAATGTTTTGTAAAAAAGGATTAACACCAGATGAAATAGAAAATCTTTTGCATGAGCTATCAGACATTGAAGACAAGGATTTTGAATGTGTAAATGACTATTCATCAGATTCTGATGGAGGTGAGAAAAAGGAAATATCAGAAGATACATCAGGTAATACCGAAGCTTTCACTGCTCCTGATGGCACAGAATGGAAAATGTATAAAAATAAAAAAATTCTGGAAGGTTTTTAAAATGAAATATTATATGGCAAGATAGTGACCAATAAATCATGCCAAAAGAAACATGTGATAATAGTATGTTGAGTGCTTGGTTTTTATTTATGGACAGCACAATTTTGAAAAATATAACGAAATATACTGAAGTAGAGTCAAGGCACATCCTTTAGAATGAATGACACTTGGTCTCTTGCTATAGACAAATTACTTGCCTTCACTGGAATGCTATATGCTCGGGGTGTGAATGGTGCGAAAGGAATAGATCTTCATTCTTGTGTCCAAAACCTGAGGCCTGAATTTTTGCACAGAAACTATGGGAAGAAAAAGTTTTTTGAAATTCTATGATTTGACTTGAAATCTAAATGTTCTGCAAGCTTGCAAATAGATAAATTTGGAATATCATCTGAAATTTGGAATCGCTTCTTTGATTGCTTCAAATTTCTTCTTGTTCTTGTATTTCTTGCTTCAAACCAGGGGGAAATATAACAATAGACGAACAACTATTTCCAAGCAAAACATGATGTCCGTTTACTCAATTTATGCCGTCAAAATCCAATAAATATGGGTAAAAGTTTTAGCTTGCTGTTGATGTAAAAAAACAAAATACCGCCTCAATGCTTATCCAGGAAAAAAAGAGGAATGACCATCTGATCAAAGATTATCTGAATACGTTGTTATGAGACAAATGAAACCTTTTCTAAACAAAGGTCTAAATATCACAGTTGATAATTTTTTTTAGATCACTTCATTTAGCTGAAGACTTGCAAAAGAAGGGAACTGTCAACAGGGCAAGAAGAGAAATCCTGATGTCCATGAAAGATTCCCGAGAGGCACTGTATGAATCTAATATTTTGAAACATGACGAAACAATTGCTACTCTTACAGTATATCAAGGAAAGAGAAAGAAAAATGCAATGATTTTAATGCATTACTCTTCATCCATATGTCAATATCAAGTAATAATGAAAAGAGAACTCCAGGAACAATTAGTTTTTATAATGCAACTAAATGTGGTGTTAATGTAATTGATCAGATTCTAGAACGTACACTGTAAAAGCACGTTCTAGAAGATGGCCTGTTCATACTTTTTACAATATATTAGATTTATCTGCTATAAATGGCTGGATTATTTTTAAAAAAATTACTGAAAAAATAATTACAAGACAGACGTTCATCTAAATGTTAGCTGATAAAATGCATCATAACTACATCTGCCTTACTAATAAACTAAAAAAAAAAAAATGCAAGCACAGCAGACCCATCAGAGAGATCAGCCCCAAAGAATTCTTGAATTTCAGTTTAAAGGGACTGTAAGTATATGAGTTTTGTGAAAAGCATGCCTTCTTTTTTTTTTTTTTTTTTCATTTTCTCATAACTGTAAATTCAGTTATGCATTTTTTAATTAATATTTGTATCTGTTGTTCCTAATTGCAAATTTAAATGTTTTAATTCAACAATGTATTCATTACTGTATTCTCGTTTATGTGTTTACCTTATAAATCCCACTGGAGTCAAAATGACTCCGGTGGGTGTTCTAGTGTTAATTATAAGCTAATTAAAGTTTATGAAAATAAAATTTATATTATTTCCTAATAATATGCAGTATTAATACAATAAAACATTTATTTCATTATTTTTTAAGATCAGGAAACATTCCATACATTTTTAAATTTGGGAGAAAAATTGATGGAAAAGAAAGTTCGTAATAAGAAAATGGTCATAAACATACTCTGAGATGGTTTAATATCTTGGCAGGAATTAGGTGATGTTAGAGGAGAATGTGAATGAGCATCCTAATAGTTAAAAAAAGTTTATAATTAGTTTCACAGTATGACAAACATCATAAGTAAAGTTACAAAAGTTTAATACTACAGTAAAAAAAAAAAAAAAATGCATTATGTTCAATGCTTCATCAGTAATGCAAGCATTTACTCTAAAAAAATAATAATAATTCAAGTAGAAATAATATATTGAAACCAAAATTTCCATTTGGAATAAAATTGACCAATTGGTTTAGAATACAAAAATTAGAACACAGTAAATGTAGACTACAGTAAATAACTTTAGTTTTTATTACTTTTATTATTGGCTTAAGTTTTTATTATTTTATTAGATTAATATTTTTATTCAAATATTACCATATTTGAATAAAAACTTAAGTTATTTACATATTATATTCCCCTGGCCATGAAACTCTTGCCATCTAGTGCAATTGCAGCACCTTTTTTCTTGCATTTTGGAAAAAAACAAAAATCATTAAAATTTGGGACCAGCCTTCTACAGAACAGCAAGCAGTGGATTATTTTTAATTATGGAATCCTACCATTAAAAAAAAAGAAACTGTTATTGCACTAAGGTTCATTTTCTGCAAGTCACGATAATTAACATCTCTTACATTAGGCAAAAACAGCTGAAAATTGCACACAAAAAGTAACTGATGGAAACAATTACTTATATGAAGTTTGTACTCATAATGTTTTCTAAACAGAGCTTCAAGTAAAATGGTCAGCCTACCAAAATAGCAGAAATTGATGAAGGGTAAAAGTGAAATAAATTGAACATTAATTGTTTTCTAAATAAAGAGGCATTTATTTTAAAATTCTGCAGGAAAAACTGCTCCACTTTGGTGAAATTTCTGCCAACTTTCATGATTCTATGGCAGCCAACTTTTGTGATCCACAGGATAATACATAAGTACCAAAATAAATATTAAAATCCCTTGAAATACAAATACATTAACACTGAATAAAGAAAATAATAATGAATACAGACCCAAAATAAGTATTTTGTTTGAGTTCAAAATAATACATTAATACTACATTTCAAATGTTTTTCGAAAATATATCTTACATGAAGTTCACTTCGCAAGCACTTCATTGAATCAGTTATATGATTAGGAGGAGTTAAGCCACTGAAGTCTGGTGGACTGGTGAGGGATTTTATTGAAGATTCTTCAGAACTCATACTGTACAGAGATCCAGACTTTAAATGAGGAATGCTGTGCCTAAAAAATAATAAGATGATCCATTAATATAAATAAATGAAAAATTACAATGTACTTATTTAGTTTCAACTATCACAAAATGAAAAATTACAATATAGTGATATAGTTTCAAATACTACTATCATATAGATACAAAATTCAATATTTGGGAAAGAAATTAACAAAATACAGAGTTTTTTAAAGCATGACATACTTGAAAAGAGTAAAATAGGTATCCACTTGATTTCATGCTTTTGACTGATAATTCAATTATTAATTAAATTATTCATTAGCAATTCCTTGTTGAAGTGGCCACAGCACTTATAGACTGCTAATTTATAACACTCAGATTTCAAATGTCATAAAAGGCTTATGTGGTGGCCACTTTAACAAGGAAGTACCCATTTATCTTTCTAATTTAAAAAATCAAAACTTACATGTTATTCTCTCTACCATAAAAGTGTCACCCATCACAGTGATTTAGCATCAATAATGGATAAGCACACTGTAATAACATACTCATTTATCTGGGCTTATTTGATATAACCCCAGTTGATTATTGATACATTTTATTTTCATGGACAAGGGGGTAAAGTATTCAAATTTAGAGCCTGCTTTGTACAGAACAGCAAACAACGGGATATTTTCAGAATTATGGGATCCTTCTATCAAAAAAATGTTGTATAAATAGACATGAAGTGGTCAACTGAATATGGCCAACAAAACAATGAATAGATTGGTATAACTACCTCCTGAAAGTTTGTACTCATAGTATTCTAAATGGAATTTCCAGTAAAATCAGAAGGCATAGCAAAATACTAGATATCAACAAAAGCCTTTTTACAAAATCAAATGTGTCAAACATTGCTTGTTTATTAAATAAAGAGGCTTCAGAAATGACTCATTATTTCACAGAATGTTTCACAGAAATGACTAGGACAACTTTGGCAAGATGTCAACAAACTTTCACAGTTTGGTGGTAGCTAACTTTCAAGATCGACTGGATAACATATATAAGCACAAAAAAATCTAGTTAGGAGTAAAATCTTTCACTGTATTTTGAAGCACACTTAGATGAGAAAATTTCAGGGAAATTATATTAATTTATGAAGCAATACATCATATTTTTTAACCTTCAAGATGATAAGATTTTATTCTGCATGATAACAATCAAACTATTCTAATTTGCTATTAGCAATATTTTGTTAGAAAAGATTTTAAATCTTAAGAACTTGAAAAAATCTCATTACAGAAGCAAAATAAATAAATTACAAATACTTAAAAAGAAACTTCGACCAAGTAAATTTACTTTTCATATAAAAAAAAAGGGCCTCTTCAAGCAGTAAAAACTTATTTATCGACACAAATGATCACCTATAGAATCACAATAAAAATGACAGAAATCTAGCACAGACCATGACATTTGAATATTTAAATACAACAAATTTATCTTTCATGTAAAATAAGTCAACAAAGTACCAAGAATAAATTCCAAACATATCACTATTTTGTACAAATAAATATCAACTCAGTTTTACAGGCAATATTATTAAATCACACTGGTTCGAACATCATTTTAATAAATGACAGTTATTTAAAGAAAGAAAAGAAAGAAAGAAAAAGAAAAGTAAGAGGAAGAAAGTAACAACAAAAAAACTGTACATATATTTAAACAAATAAAAACATAAAACTATATTTAAATACACATTCTAAATTTTATCACAGATTAAAAAATTTGATTTCCACTTTATGTTAGCTCTCTATTCTATATTAATAAAAAATAACAATAAAATGACATCAAATTATGCTAAAGTATACATATGTATAATTCAAAGACTTTGAATATTCGAGACAACAAAATTTTACTTAATTTTTTTTTTTTTTTTTTAAAGTTCTGCAGTGTATTGGAGGTCTGCACAAAACAATCCCTAAATGATGTGAAATACTAAGTTCCTGAACATTGTTATCTCTACATGCTCATTTAATCAATTTCTTAACCAAAACTTCACCATTCAAATAGCTCAACAAATTTTAAACTATGAAGGGCCTTCCTTAGCATATAGAGAATATTTCAGCATAATGCTGAGAAGTGTTGTTTAATTTATATTATCACTAACTAACCATAAAGCAACTTTTTAGAATATGTTACTATTGACTTATACTGCGGTATAGAGTCTGGAGAAAAATTAGCAACAAATACTCTAATTAATTAATTGAAGCATACTATGTCAGATAATGTACAAAAAAAATTGGTTTACATAAAAACATATCTTTATAATATATATATTAATAAATAAATTCTATGATGAGCAAACCTGTTCTTACCTGGCTTTAGAAGAAATCATTTCAGCCTTTTCATTGCCAAAGAGTATTTTTGTTCTTTCAACATAGTCAACATGAGTTCGAAAGACCTTAATATAAGATAAAAATTTCATTTTTGATGAATATTAACAAAAGCTTAGTAGTAAATTTTTAAAGAGACTCAAAATATAGAAAAGAAACATCTATTCCTGCCTTTTTCAAATCAGTTTTGAATAAAAACATATATCTCAAAAAACCATATAAAACATTTGTATTGTTGTGTGCATATGAGTTCATAATAGATTGAATGCATACAGGTCCCACGATAGATAAATAAAATTTATTTTATCAAAGGAAACACTTCAAAGCTCCAGAATTCTCCACAGAAACTCTCGCACATGTGTTTCACAGTATCACAGAGTGCAATCAGTAGTTACACTTCAAACTACTAGTAAGGTTAAGCACAATGCAATGTAGAGCATATGTAAAGAGAAAGCTAACCGTGAGATAATATCCCAGTTCACACTGAATTAATAACTAGTAACAACAATAACAACTAACTGAGAGCAGATGCTCTCTTTCCGGTCTTATATAGTTTTCACCTGGCTGCCGAGACGTTCTAGTAATTAATGCTTCTGAAATGAATTACAGTTGCAGCTAATATAGCAATCAATTACACTTATTCAATTACAATACCTATTATGGTGATACAGGGATCGGACCAAAATGGTGCCAAAGGGTCAACAAGTTTGGCAACCTTGGCAATTTCTCATCAAAATTGGCAACAAAATAAGTGTCCAAAACTGCTGTCAGTTTGGTGATATCTCCTCAAATTAGCATGATACCTATTTACTCAATGTTAAATGCACTTATCCCTGTATTCTTACTTTTTACACATAGCTTACCTCTTTCAGATTTTTTTTATGTTACATTACACAAAAAAATAAAACAATTTCCCATATAACTGCACTAAAATAATTTATCTACGTATAAAATTCATAACAGTATAATAAAAAAAATGCTAAAGAAAAATTTTATGAAGGAAAAAAAAACCATAAATTTAAAAATAAAAATAATGTTGATTAATTCAAAAAATATTCAAATAAAAAAATATTCATTTTTTAATGCAGATACCAAAAAATGGCAAGAAATACAGGATATTTATTATTTAAAAAAACTTTAAACTATTTCATATATATATATATATACAGTATATCAGCAAAATTTAAAAGCACCTTTTAATCTCCATACTAACATAAAGTACCTAAAAATAAATAATTGCATAGAGGCAACTATTCACATATAAAGATTTTAATAAAATTATTTATTTTATATGTAAATTCTCACTTCCCTTACACACACACAGTTCGAAAACTCAACTGAAGATCTTTAAAATGTTAGTAAATAAAAATTAACCGTTCTTAAAATTCAAAATACATTAATTTTTGGATGAGTTACTCTTTCCAGCAACTAACATACTATTACAGAGAATCCACTGCATTTGCAGACTTACTTCACTATTTACAAGCAGAATAGTTTTTAAGAATAAGTGGTCACATTATCCAGGTTACTTCATTTCTTTATAAGCAAGTATGCCTCTCTTTTATAATGTTGAATACAATAATACAAATTAAGAATGTACATATATAATAACTTGGAAATGAAACTAAAGTAACCTAAAGTAAAACCTAATTGCAAACTAAAGTAAAACCAAACCACAACTTAAAAGTAAAAATAAGGTGGAAGTCTGAGAAAAATCACCAATGATGTCATAATACTTAATTCATACGTCTGTAATCAACAATAAGCAAGATAACCACAAATTTAATTTTAAAATTGATTTTTAAATATTTAACCAAGGTTTGCAATTATCAAATAGCAAAAAAATTCCTCTGCATTTATTTTTAATTTGGAACATTTTGTTATTTTTTTAACACTAGTAACTTAAAAGATTATAAAAAGTAAGATTTCAAATTTTAAAAATTAATTAGAAAATGAAAAAAAATCATTAATTTCTTATCAGTTTCAAGTTCATTAAATTATTATATTCTATTCAAATTCTATATACCTATTCCATTTAAAGACACACATATATAGAAAAATTCGTACTTACTTCAGTGTAACGCTCATGAAGTTTGGCATATTCTTTTTTCATTTCAGCTTCTTTTTCTTCTAATCTTGATGCTTTAAAAGCATAAATAAATTTTTACTACTACCAAATAAAAATTATTTAAAA
>KK117100.1:325896-366537 GCA_000611955.2 Stegodyphus mimosarum | reverse complement strand
TACATTGTGCAATTCTCAGATTTTTTTTTAAGTTAAAACGGAACGGTGTGTACATGGTATCGTTTGTAATTTTAATGCCCTTTTAAAAAAAACTTCTTTCTTCGATGCCATTTTGGTTATGTTTTCGCGGAGCGTGTCGGGAAGGTTATGTAACGGCATAAAATGTGTAAGTATTACAACATAAAATGTAAATAATTAATTTAAACCTAACTGACAAATATTTTAATGATCATAATGTTCGTTTTGCATATTATTTTATTATCTTTTTGTGGCAACAGTTTCCATACTAATTTATGCTTTAGAATTCTATGTTTTGTTTACAATAGGTTTTCGCGGAGCGTGTCGGGAAGGTTGCAATTGCAAAGACGTTTCGCAGAAACGCGCCGAATTGGCGATTTTCAAAACATCGCCAAGCAGTGGGCTAAAGCGCATTTTCACCAAATAAATATTTAGAAATAATTACGCTTTGTTCATTACTATGTAATTTCCCTATCGACATTTGATTTTATTTTGGATGGTAACAATACTATACAGAAATAGAATTATAAATTTTGCCACTGACATATTATATAATATTAGACATTCATTTTATCACTTTTACGGCATAAATAACACTTAACTGCAAAACATTATTAAGAAATATCCATTTACAGATACATCAGATATTTAATGCACTAAACATTGTAATTTCAGTTAAATGCCTTTCACTCATTAAACAATTATTCATTTACTTTCATAATGAAAAACTCAAATCTAATTTAAAAACCAAAGACAACAACAGTTTGTGGACAATTAATAATAGGATCAGATAGGTATTAATATAATTTCAAAAATTCAGATTATTAATGTGATACACATTTATAAATGAATACACCCATATTTCTAAATAACTTCGTCATGGAAGCAAAACATTTAATATTTTAAAATTCATTAAATGTTAATTTACGTCTCATATGATTTCACAAAGTCACTTACCTTTCCAGTGTATGAAGGTTTTAAACAATAATTGCAGAGTTTAGCTTGCTTTTCGAGAATAATAAGTTCTGGAAATCACTGCATTTATATTTTTCTTTGCTAACAACTGAAATTTTAATCCATATGATGATTTTTTACCTAATCCTTTAAGTATTACATTAGAATATCTAATGTAGGCATATTAACAGGTGCTGGACATGAGAAACTGCTAGCAGGAAGAGAATGATTCATGGAATGTGAAAAATTTGATAAGCTACCCAGATATTTAATAATTGTCCCTGAAATCTTCAAGTTTCAAGGTTAATAAAGTTCCAAGGGAGAGTTTTAATGCAAAAACTTCATATTTTTGTTTAATGATATTAAATAACATTGCACAGTCTTCCGAGCATTTAGGCTATCAATGTTCAAAGATATCCTACATTATTTCATAATATCACCCACATAATTAAATGCATTTTCAACTGTGGATCCAAACAGTACACTAAAACAGATTTAATGAGTTTTGTCAATATTGAGGATTCCTGTTTTCCATCTTCTTTTAGCCTCAATACATCAGCCCAAAAGTTTACAATATCAGTTTTTTCTCTTTCTGTAAAAAAAAAGTGACTATGTTTGACAGTTCCTGACTCCATGGTCTAAAGAGATTAGTTTCTAATTTTGTTAAAGAAAAGCTGTTGTTTCACCATGCAAAAACAATTACTGCCACTAAATTTGATGAAAACATAGTTCTTAAGAGCTTCCTCCCTCCCCCCCCCCACATAATTAGTACATTCTATGCATGCCTCTTCAGAATACATGTAAATTCCCTTTAAAATGAAATAACCTTAACAGAATTCTTAATTTTTACAGCTCCTGCACCAATAAACATTAATCACAGGCATTAATATTCAAGATTACTGTCCGTATAATGACATGAATTCGATTTTGAACATGGTGTAATGATTTCTCAAGTTTGAACTTTTTGGATTTGAGAAGGCAAAAAATTTACAATTTCAACTACATCTGAACTATAACAACCCTAGAATTCCCCCCGAAAAGTAGGAAAAGACATGCTAATACCACAAATATGTCAGGATTTTGATAATCTAATAAAAAATAAGAAACATGACTAATGATTACTAAAATTAAACAATGATAATCATTCAAAAGAAATAGTAAGACATATTTCTACAAGGAATTACCATGATCAGCTGAATTTTTTGCTTTAATTTCAAGAATTCGCACAAGAGATTCTAAGCTTTCAACTTTGCTTTGTAAGTCACGTCGATCATCATCAACAGAGTATTCTAGTTCTAAAAGTTTCTAAAATAAGAAGAAATCATAAGTATCATTATCAGAGATTACAACACCTCAATCATACATATGTAAAAAGAACAAATACCTGTTCTGCGGATTTTCTAAGCTGTTTCTCTCTCTCAAATTGAGTAACCAACTGCTCATTATCTTCCCTTAATAACTCTAATTCAACTTCGTGCTCCTGGTTTTCTACGAAAGACAGGTCCAAATGTTCTAGTACACTTATAACTAACGGCATCAACTGTTTTACTACATCTTCATCGTATTTTGAGATCATCTTAGCAAATTCTTCATAAATGCTATTTGCTAAAGTCTGAACTTTGTCTGACATCACGTGGCATTCCTCACCAGGCGAAACTCCATAAACAGTTTCATGCATCAAAGGTGTATCTACATCCATCACGAATTATTATTAATATTAGTCATTCACAAATTTGCGAGAGAACAAAATATAAATGCACCTTAAAAGTACAATGGAGTAAGCAAAAATACATTTGCCCCGTCATTTTAATACACTTTCGATCAAGACTAAAAGTTATTTTAATGTTTGGTATTGCTGCTATGCAATCTTAATAACTACACAAACAGATGTCACTTCATGTTTTTTTAATTGCCTGTAAAATATCGTAAAGTATATGTAGCATAACATCCAAATGAAATCATAGCGTTTGTTATTATCATCTTGTTGAAAAACAAAGGATAACAAACATTTTGAATACAGTTGCTAAATCAAAACAAAATACCCATGTAAAGTACCACTTGTCACAAGTTAATGACGTCACATCACTCTAGATAACCCACAAGCAAAAAGAAAATTTAGTAAAAGAATAATTTTAAAAAAAAATTGCAAATAAAAGCCTAAAGCTACAATTCCAACAAATTAAAGACACCGAACTGATTACTTTTAAATAATAAATTCAAAAGTTAGTTTTCTTCCTTAAAAAACGGGTTCCCTTTATTAGAAATAATTTCCTTATTCTTAGCACAAGTGATCTGCGTTCAGATTTCCGTAAGTAGCTGAAAATAATTCAAAAATTATGTTCACTTGTGTTCTTTTCTGCAGCTAATTATTAAATAATTATGTATAAGAGTTTATTGATACATTTTTACAGTAGAAACTACTTCGACTACCATTACTAGCAGCTGTTTTGATTTGTTTTGATATCGAAATGATACGAACGTAGTAGTCTGCTAATAAGTTTTAGAATATAGTGTTATATTTCAAAGTTTGATATTATATTGTGTATTTTTGACAGTTTTCATTTCATATGCTCACAATGAATATATATCGTGGAAAAATATTAATAAATTTCTTAAAATGCAGACTTTTCGGAGTTTCACATTATCGAATGTCATCTAGTATTCGCATAGGATGCGCAAGCGGATTTTGGGGCGACACAGCCGTGGGAGGTAATTTTTTTCTCTTTAATTCTTCCTCTGAAGTGCAAGCTTAAAATCGAGTCATTAAACTTATCCATCCGCATGAACGTTTGTAACTCTTGAAAATAAATTTGTAACATATTTTCTACATCATGCAAATTAGCATTAATATTTTATTTATTTTTAAAATAGTGCCTGCCTTAGTTCAAGGGGGTAAACTAGATTTCCTTGTTTTTGATTACTTGTCAGAAATTACGATGTCACTTTTGGCCAAAGCGAAAGAGAAGTCCCCAGTAAGTATAATGCAGTGTTTTAAATTTTGTATCATATTTACAAAATTTTAAAAATTTCTGTATCATATGTGCATTTTAAAGAAACAAGCTAAGATGTAACATCATTCTTTTTTTTTTTTTTAATAAATTGCAGAGTTTTGATTTGATTTATAAGATATATATTTTCAGATATTTGAAAATCATTTATTTCAAATATATCAACTATTTCGGTGCAAAACAGTATGTCTGTAAGCAAATTCCCGGCACAAGAAGTGAGCCAATTATGTTATCTCAGAATAGAGAGACTCAGCAGGGAAGCAGTAAATTTGAAATGTTAATGTAACTATTATTAATTGTCCACAAACTGTTGTTGTCTTTGGTTTTTAAATTAGATTTGAGTTTTTCATTATGAAAGTAAATGAATAATTGTTTAATGAGTGAAAGGCATTTAACTGAAATTACAATGTTTAGTGCATTAAATATCTGATGTATCTGTAAATGGATATTTCTTAATAATGTTTTGCAGTTAAGTGTTATTTATGCCGTAAAAGTGATAAAATGAATGTCTAATATTATATAATATGTCAGTGGCAAAATTTATAATTCTATTTCTGTATAGTATTGTTACCATCCAAAATAAAATCAAATGTCGATAGGGAAATTACATAGTAATGAACAAAGCGTAATTATTTCTAAATATTTATTTGGTGAAAATGCGCTTTAGCCCACTGCTTGGCGATGTTTTGAAAATCGCCAATTCGGCGCGTTTCTGCGAAACGTCTTTGCAATTGCAACCTTCCCGACACGCTCCGCGAAAACCTATTGTAAACAAAACATAGAATTCTAAAGCATAAATTAGTATGGAAACTGTTGCCACAAAAAGATAATAAAATAATATGCAAAACGAACATTATGATCATTAAAATATTTGTCAGTTAGGTTTAAATTAATTATTTACATTTTATGTTGTAATACTTACACATTTTATGCCGTTACATAACCTTCCCGACACGCTCCGCGAAAACATAACCAAAATGGCATCGAAGAAAGAAGGAATTTTTTTTAAAAGGGCATTAAAATTACAAACGATACCATGTACACACCGTTCCGTTTTAACTTAAAAAAAAATCTGAGAATTGCACAATGTAGGCAACGTACACAAATGAACAAAATAAGCTAAAATAACGAAAATAAATTACAAGAAAATGCCATGTGCACAGCGTTCCTTTTAAACTTAAAAAAAACTTCAGCGAATTGCACAATGTAGGCAACGTACACAAATCAACAAAATAAGCTAAAATAACGAAAATAAATTACAAGAAAATGCCATGTGCACAGCGTTCCGTTTTAACTTAAAAAAAACATCAGCGAATTGCACAATGTAGGCAATGTGCACAAATCAACAAAATAACCAGCTTTCATACACCAATCAATCACAGCACGTTTCCCTTGCACTTCCAATAAATGTACATGTACATTCACTCACCTCTCTCAGCATCACAGCTAAATCCATAGCGACTTGGTATTTAGCGAAATATACATACGAAAATAGCAAACACTCAATAGAAAAACACCGCATTCAAAGAATAAAACGAGAACGGAAATAACTACTCAAATTAACACGTAAGAATTTCGAATAAACCGCTACGTCATCTCACATTACCAATAAAACTGTTCTTTATAAAATAGGAAATACGCATGCACGAAAACTACGTTTCCATAGCTTCAAAATACCCAGTCAGCCATGTTCGCGGATATATGGAGTTACCCATGTTGGCGCGTTTATTGCTCATTCAAAAACAATCGCCGCCAAGCAGTGGGCTAAAGCGCATTCCAACCATTTATTTTTGTAAAAATATATTTACAGGTGCTTCTTGCCAAAAACTGGCAATTTTTGGCAGTGCATGGACACAGAATTTGTGCAATTCTTTGACATGTCATTTTGCCTTTGCAAGGTAATTTTTGTGCCAAAAATCATCACTACACAAAGGCAAAATAACAAGTCGAAGAATTGCACAAACTCAATATTCATGTACACATCGACCTATTTTCATTTTAAAAAAAAAAAATCAGAGAATTGCACAAACTCGGCATTGCACACTCCCTTGACTTTGCCCATGTACACATCAATCTATTTCACTTAAAAAGTCAAAGGAGCATCCAGTTCTACACTAGAGCCAAACAAAAAATATATAATCTCAATAAATTATATTTTATATCAAACAATGAAATAAAAAAGGAACATAACATAAAAAAGGAACTGCTTCTATGCACTACACAAAGGAAATATCCACTTAACCTTATTTAAAAATTTTTGTGTCTTCAGTCTGTGGCACACAAAATTCCTTAACAGCATCCAAAAGCTTTCCTCAAACCATATTCCCTTTCTAATGAAATGCTTTATATGGTGAGCATTTGAGCCTTTCTTGCGAGAAACCCATTCAAAGCCATCTGAACAATCTTTTACATTCGACCATATTCATTTCCTTCATACAAACAAGACACTTATAATGCTGTTGAATTCGTCCAACAAAGTTTCTTTTCTTCTTTCCTCAACCACTTTAAAAAAAAAAAAACTTCCGCTGTCTTGTTTTATACTACAAAACACCCAGTTTACCACCAGCAGCTATTCTAAGATGCAGAGCGCACAGTACGCAACAAACATTCAACTGTTCAGATTACCATAAATGTAACAACTTGGCGATAATCCAAGGGCATCCTTAAATATAGGCTAACTGTTTATTTATTTCAGTTTTATCGTAGAGACTATATGCTTTTTTAATACTTTGACATTTTATGTTTATACAGTTTATACAAAAAAGAAAATGCAAAGACAAATACAGCAGCTTTTAAATTTGGAATTTTATTCACTGGTAAAGGTTTAGTATTATGAATTGATAGCATTTTATTTTATTTTTTTCTTTAGAGAAGAAAGAAAGAAATATTTGTACTTTTTTTGTTTACTTTCAAAAAAAAAATTTATGATAAATTGTTTTTTAAAATAGTAGACTTTAATCTGTGTTCTAATACCCATGTTTTTCAGATTGTCTGTAATTTAAAATGAAATATTATTTTTTTTAAGTATTAAACTATAATGGAAAGTTTTCCAATTGATCTTTAACCCTTTAGGAAGTTACTTTATACATGCATAGTTTTGTAATACGAATGTAATAATCTTGAGATGTATTATTTATCATAAATATTGACTGAATTTTAGGCATATGTATTTTTAGTTATCTTAATGATTTGAAGGACTTAAAAGAGGTAGTATGTTTTTAGTAAGCATAATTGTATTTATTGTGCTAATTACTCAAGTTTTCCAGGACATGGGTTATACACCAGATTTTATACACTCTGCCATGCTTCCAAATCTTCAAGCTATAAAGGAAAGAAATGTTCGAGTAGTAACTAATGCTGGTGGGATTAATCCTCATTCTTGTGCAGATGCCCTTAGAGCAGCAGCGAAAAAATTAAATGTAGACTTTAAAATTGCAGTTGTAACTGGTGATGATTTATTATCACAAGTAAGTTTTTTCATAATTGCTCTGAAGAAAAATGTATTATGTAGTGTAATTATTCTCAGCCTGTTTGACACAGTACGCACAACTGAATTCTGATGATCATGTTATACAATGATATAGATTTTAATTAACATTGTTGTTGCTATTACTATTATTCATGTATTTTAAATCATTTATCAATAACATGTCCAGTTGTACTGTGTTAATTTTATAGAAAAAATTATTAACAATGTTCAGCAAGACATTAGAATCTTGTTAGAGAATATATATCCCATCTTTAAAAGCTAGAGTATAAATTACAATGCATATACTATCTGTATTATTTAAAGTAATAAAAGGCTTTTTCAATTACTACCCTTTAAAGCTTATTAACAGGTCTTCCATGCCACCATTTTATGAATAGTGTATGTGAAATATCATATCCTAAGAAGCAGAAATTTCGTAGTTCATAATTCTTGTACTCAATATTTTGAGCTCACTTGTTTTCAGTCTAAATAATGTATTTATCTCTAAATCTTAATATGATGAAGTACATAGATTTACAAAAAATTATAGGTAACTTGTTTTCAGGATCCATTGATGCAATCATAAATTTCTCTTGTTTTGGTAAGTAGGATTCCAGGAAAGCAAAATCTGTTTATGAAAGATGTGTTTATGTAATAGAACGAAATGATGTTCAATTAAATTGAAGTTTTACTCATTCCCTAAATTATAATTAGACCAACTTGTTTTCTCATTTTAAGGATCACATTAAATGTTTTTATAAATTTCATATTTTCTCCTCTCACAACTGAATCAGTATTAGAAAAAGATACTTAGCATAACCACCTTGGCACAGTTTGGTGGTTTGTTTACAGAAGAAAAAGGTGATTTGATGAATTTTTGGATTGCAACCTACAATTGATATAGTTACCCAAAGAATTGTTATGCACATGATTGCCAGAATTTGGCAACTTCTCAAAATTTGACAATTTCTACTGAGGTGGTTGCAATAATATGCAAGTACCTAAAAAAAGTATTGCATGAAGTATTGCTTGCTAAAGCTAGAATATTGTTAAATTAATTTCAAGAATTTTTTTGTCATGTACTTTTTTTATCTATAAACATAAAAGGAACACTGAAGAAATATTTCCAGAATATATTATGAGCAAATAACTGGAAAATATTAATAATGCATGTAGTGAAGATATAATATTCTAGTTAGTTATATGGGGATAGAGGGAATTATTTTTAACATGGACATTAAAAGTGCAATGTCTCATCTGGATTCATTTACCTGGCTTCAGTAACTGGCCCCTTGCTTCAATTAACCATATTTTTATCAAAACTTTATTCATCGATAAAATTTCATTGCTATTCCTAGGAAAAATTGTAGTTAAAGACCATATATTCTTTAATGTAGAAAGTAAACAAAATCGCTGTTAATTATGGTTTTGAAAGCTGTTGAGATTTCAGAACTTTTCGTGTTGTTCCCCTAATTGTGCACAGTATGAATGCATATTAAGGAAAAGCTCATAAAGGGGGGAGGACTTCTTTTTTTTCCTATTAATTATTTGAATATATTTAATTGATGGTTTCTATCGTCAGTGAGTGCTTAATTTCAGTTAGTGGTTTCTATCTTCTTTTGTAATCATAATCAGTTTGTGTATTCATGTAGTTTTCATTTGTTTCTTTTTTTTTTCCTCGTAAACTGATAAGTTCTTTTTATAGAATTTGGCTAATTAAGTTATTTCCATAGAATACACATACGTATGTTTTCAATGTGACTTACAACTTATAAATTCTGCTTTGCATGATTTTCACCCTTACGAGCTTTCTCAAGATCAGGTCTCATAAAAACGAGTTAACCAGGAGTCTATTGCAATTTCAAGCTGATTATCTCTAGCTGCCCATCATTAAATTCTATTATTGAATATGTAATAGTTTAATTGCTGTACAAATCATTTAAAAAAAGCTTAGTAACTGAGTAACTAAGTTTTTTTTTTTGGGGGGGGGAGGTACTTGTTGGTTTCGAGTATCCATTAGTACACCACAAACAATCTTTTGTAAATTAAAAAAAAAAAAAAAAAAAGAAAGAAAGAAAGAAAAGTCTGATCCTTGTATAAGAATTCAGAACAGCTAGAAGGGCTGCTGGCAAAAATCAGATTCACAAATAGCATTTTGGCAAGGTATTAGTAAGTACAGGGTCACCCAAAAGGGCCATGTTTTGGATTTGTGAACTTGAATAAATAAATAGCTATCCTCCCTCCCATCCTAAATCCTTTTTATTGTGATTATGTAATGAAAAATTAACAGTTCTTCTAATTTTTCCAGATTAAGTTTTATACATGCTTTGATATAATGAGATTGAATTTGAATTTTAAATTTTCTTTACAGAAAGAAAATATCAAAAATTTGAATATTAAAGATATGGATAAAGGATTTCCTTTTCCCCCAAATGTACACAGTATGAATGCATATTTAGGGTAAGTTTATAAGGGGTAAAATT
The DNA here is from genome assembly GCA_000611955.2 of Stegodyphus mimosarum. Lineage (NCBI taxonomy): Eukaryota > Metazoa > Arthropoda > Arachnida > Araneae > Eresidae > Stegodyphus > Stegodyphus mimosarum. Next base: position 356,605 of record KK117100.1, on the reverse strand, counting down.
CCTTTTTCCTAATAATTGTTTGAATCTATTTTAATGTAGATTGTTTTTTTTTTTTTTTTTTTTTTTTTTTTTCAGAGCTGGCCCTATTGCTAAAGCTTTGAGTTTAGGGGCAGACATAGTAATTACTGGTCGTTGTGTGGATAGTGCCTTAGTATTGGGGCCATTAATAAATAAAGTAAGTGATTAAAATTTAAAATGTAAATTATTTTTCTGCTAAATGTTTTTGTATTACAAAATGTTCTGATAGCTAAATTAATAAACTCTACATTGATTTTATAAATGTATATGCAAATTTTTTTGTCATTTTCCCTATAATTCCCTAATATGTTATTTTTTAAATATATGTTGTTAAATTATGTTGCGCTATATCTGTAGTCATTTTCTTTTAGTTTAAGTGGAGTATGCAAGATTTAGATAAACTTGCTATGGGAAGGTGAGTAAAGTTAAATTTTTAAATTCAATTTTATACATATATTTATATTACAAATTAATTATTAAGATGCATTTTGAATTTGCTATTTTGGAATAAAGTCCTTGTTATAATTTTATTTAGTTTGGCAGGTCATTTGTTAGAATGTGGTGCTCAGTCTACTGGTGGCATTCATACAGATTGGCATTTAATAAAAGACTGGTAAATTATACTTTAAATAGTATGACATATGATTCTGTGGTTTGTAAAATTATATATTTTTGATCATTAATGTGACATGTATTTTCTCCACCACATTAAATTGTGACATGTATTTTCTCTGTCACATTAAATGTCTGAATTTTATTTTAATATTATTTTATACAAAATTGTCTTTTTTGTATTCATTTCAAATGTAGTCTGCATCATAAAATTTTAAAATAACAATGTTTACATGTTCAAAATTTTTTTGCCATTTAAAATGAGAAAGCTAATTACATGCTTTATTTATCTCAATCGTACAAAGAGGAATTTGCCAAATAATGATGGACAAATTTGGTTTCAGGGCATAATTTATCTTGCCTACCAGAAGTAGCTTCATAAATTCTTATTTTACCTTTAGCCTAAGGATGTATGAAAGGAGTAGCAGATTAAATCTGACATTCTGTTGTACTAAAGAAATGGGCAATTCGTTCTCAAACTGATTTAAAGAACCAATTCACGTTACTAAGGAAACAAACAAACAGTTGTTCACCAAACAAAAGATCAGTAGCTCTTTTAGAGTTCACTCATCGAACACTCATCCAAGAAAAAAAGTTCAATTCCCATTTTAGGAGGGAAAGATACATATTCCTTTCTCTTCCCATTTTAAAAGTGAGTTTAATTTTTATCATTCTCCAACTTTTTAAATTCTAAATTTTATTGTTAGTTCTATGTAGAAAGAAGGTTTTAGGGGATCTCAGAACTACAGTTGAAAGAAGTCAGTCTAGGGAATTAGCAGTTCATTTGAATTGATTCTACTGATTTCACTGCTCATTTAGTTCTTAACTGAATTGATTCTTCTGATCTCACTGCTCATTTAGTTCTTTCCACTCTTCACTCTATCATCTTGCATTACTTTTCATTTGCTCATTGATCATATTTATCAGGGCTCTTATTAGTAAGCAGTGAATCATAGAAAAGAACCAGTTCAGTGCAGTGAGTAAATTGTTCTGATCTGATCTGATCTAGTAAAAGAGTTATTTTAGCTACTTCTATATTAGTTAATTCAAGTTCTTATTCAACTGTCTCTTTTAAGTATAGTAGGATCTAAAATTTAGGTTTGAAATTGTCAGTACTACATAAAATCTGAAGCGTAATCACAACTGTGCTGATGCTAAGTAAAATCTGAAGCGTAATCACAACTGTGCTGATGCAAGTAAAAGATCATGCTTGCAAATCAGACTTCTGAATATCTTAATAAATTGGAGAATGATGTTGAGAAAAGATCATTTGATCCAAAAAATAACTTTTGCACTAATCTAGAATTTGTAATGTGAAATGAAAAAGATTGTTCGGTTTTTCTATGAGACTTATTGAAATTCCATCATAGGTGGTATGTAAATATTTTTGTGATTACTTACTGAGTATACATTCATATGTTTTATTTTACTAAGCTGAATAGTTTGAAGTGTAACGTATTAAGATGTTTATCTTTTTGTATGGATTCCAATTTGTGGAAACCAAAAACTGATTTTTGATTATTCATGTTAGTAAGAATCTGAGAATTCAAAATTTACTGTTGCATTAGAAATAGTCTACTTATAAAATACATTAGTCTTGAAATAATTAGATTACAATATTAGTCTTAAAATTTATTCTCTGCTTCCTAATTTTGGCATGCTTTCTGGAAATCCTAGTGATATCAGTGAGTAGAGAAAGATTTTGCTGAAGAAGAATAAAGAAATTGGAAAGCTATATTAGGTAAACTAAAATGTTACTTTGCTTAAAGGTCAGTATTGTTGCACCAAAAAAAAAAAAAAATATATCCTTGTAATTAAAAAAAGTTATGAAGCTTCTTGAAAGAAGGAAAAACAAAGAGCAAGTCATAATAAATATGTAAGGAGCCTCTTTATAGCTAGTAAAAGTATATGTCATACATCTAATTTATTTACCAAAGATTTTTGCTTCTGCGCATAATCATTGACCTTAAGCACACCCACTCATTTGTAAAACAGTAGTATGTGCAAAAGGTTATTTACGTACACCAAGTTAAGTGACTTAAAAACTGCACAATGAATTGATTAAAATAATTTTTAAATGAAGTATTTTTGTGCATTAAAGAAATCAGTTTTAACAGTTATATAAAAAATAACAGAATTTCTTTGAATTGGTACATTTGTATGAAATATAATGCAGCTTACTTTTTTATGTGATTTTGGAGCAGATTCTTTAGAAATACTTTTTATTACCCAGAATTACATATAAACAAACATATATACCTATTTTGCTATTACAGAATACAATATAAAATGTTATGGTGTTTAGGCTTATTATAATACTTGAAAATTTACCTTAGAAATTTCAGTACTCTTTCGTTCTTAGGACCGGATTCAGAAATGTATATAAGTATGCATGCATATGCAAATTTGTGTGTGGGTATAAATATAAACTTGCATGCATGGACATGGCAAGTGTATACATATAAACTTGCATACATGGACACATACATCCATACATATATGTATATATACATACATTTTTTAATCCAGTCCCTTCTCAAAGGCACTCCTTATCAGACAGATAATTCTCTTGTACTTTGCCATACTATATTCATATTTGCCTTTATAGGGAGATCTTGAGCACTAGTAAATTGTTCCATCTCCAATAATTCTTCCCCATGATAGGCAAAAGAGAGAGAGAGTGATCCTGAAGTAATTTTCTCTGCACTGTCTGATAAATGACTTTTAACACATAACTAGAAGCACTGTTCATTAGTTTATTTGAAATTCTTTTTGGCTGGGGTAATTTTTATCCCATTATTTTGTATTTATCAGGTAACATCTTAAGAAAAAAAAGTAAAAATAAATGTTCTATTATTTCAAAAAGTATTCAAAATCCTTACATGTTAAAGCAAAATACAAACTAGTTTTGAAGTTAATAAAAAATAATATAGCATCTAATAATCAAACCCATTTTATTTGCCTAAATTTTAAAACATATTTTGAATTGCAGAACGTTAACTGTTAAATACTCTTTTAGGCATAATATGGGATTCCCAATTGCTGAATGCAAAGAAAATGGTGAATTTGTTGTTTCAAAGCCTCCAAATACTGGTGGTTTGGTGTCTGTAGGAACTGTGTCTGAGCAACTAGTGTATGAAATTGGCGATCCTGCAAATTATGCACTGCCAGATGTGTTATGTGATTTTTCTAATGTTAAACTAACACAAATAGCTGGTAAGTTTATAAATCTTATGAAACAATATGTACAGAATAGGTTAACTTAATGCTCTGCTTTATCGCATTCAGTCTCGTAGATTTATGGTAATAATAATATTCTTTCATTTCAAGTTGAAAATCATTTGATATTGATATAGTCATTTAAATTACTAAAATTGCACAAAATTCCGTAACCCTGGAATTATATGGTATTGAGCATAAAATTTTTCTTGCCAATCACATTTTTTGTAGAAATTTTATTAAAAAAAAGGAAATGTTAAATTTTTTAAAATTTAGTATCTTACTAAATGCCAGTAATCAATTTTTATATCATTTAAAATACAGAAAAAGATTGTACCTGCACTTATTTGTGTAAGAAATAAATGAAATTTTTGAAAGTCAAAATATTTTTATTAAAGTCAGGTTTTGAGACTTTCCTTTAGTGTCAAAATTCTTTTCATGTATTCTGTTCACGCCCCCCCCCTCCAAAAAAAATAAAAGTTTTACTATCCGTCAGTGGTGATTAAGCAAGACTAATGAAAGTTATTAGTTCATCCTAGTCCATTTCCAGTAAGTTTGTGAGAGTTTTATAATTTTATCCATGTAAAGCATGATTGCAGATCAATTTACAGTAGAAGTTTTTTCTCAAAAGCACCCCTTGCACCCAAGTACTTTGCTGTAGCAAATGACAAAAAGGCTTGGAAATTTTATTAGGCTTGAAAGCTAAAACCAAATTTAAATTGTAAAATTTCATTTTCACTGAGATATTACTGTAAAATGTATTTTTACATCTGAAAGGAGAAAAAGTTATCTGATTTACAAAGCCTTTCTTTTATGAAAAAAGCTAATGGGTCAGGGTTGCCACGCTACCTGGAAAACCATGAAAAGTCAGGTAATTTGAAAATTGACCAAAAAATTCAGGGAATTTAAATATTTTAGTCAGAATCTGGAAAAGTTAGGGAATTTCATATAGTTATATTCTCCCCCCCCCCCAAAGCGAGTTTTGCACCGACGTTGGATGCGATTACTTTCTTGGTGCGCGTGAGCATCATTCGGGCAACTGGCATAGAGCCAATTTTCGCAGCTCCAGTCAGTTTCCAGCAACCTCGAGAATCGAGACTCACATGTGCAGTGCAGTTGAACTAAAGAAAATACATATTCTTGTATAAAACAAAATCTCTTTAATCATAGTATAAGGTACCATAAAGGTTAGAATAGCCTCCATGTATTCTATTCTAACCTCCATGTATGGTACACACGGGATTTGAAGACATTATGATGAGCAGTAAACGAGCCATTTGGGTTTTGGCGGAAATTTTCAAAATTGTTCGAAGGCCATAGCTTATACTAGTATTTTAACTGCAGAATCTTTTAAATATTTTTGTCCATTATTTTAATAAATGCCTTATTTGTCATATTGCAGTAAAATAAAAAAATAGTAATCTGTCATCTAGGCTAACCATATATTCGCCAAAATATCGTTCATTACTGTAATTCAGTTTTTAATTATTTTAATGTTATTCATATCATTTAATGTTGCTTCTTTCTTCTAAATTTATTTATTATTAGTAAATAATACTTTGAAATTTCGGGAAATTTTCTCATGCATAATCCTGAAACTAATTCTTGCAGTATGATGACATTCACCAAACATAATGCACATATTTTTTGCTTATTTACCCTGCTAAATATAAAATACCTGAATTTATTTAAAAATATCATTAAATACATTTCTTTCTTTAGTTTAGCTGCAAAATCTCTGCAAAAAAAGACATTTTTTAATCCAGATTGGACAGATTCTAATCTCAATCTTCATTGCATAAAACAACTATTATAATTAAAATAGTAATGCTTTGGAGATCATATATATATATATATATGTCATATGTAATTGGCAAATTTCTGTGTTTTCAAGTGGTACCATAATTAATTTACCTCTTAGCACAGCCAGAGTGCATCATGTGAATACACCTGGAAAACCTGGAAAAGTCAGGAAATTTCATTCTCCTATTTGAGTGGCAACCCTGATGGGTTTCATTGGATGGGATTTAGATTACCATAAGAAAAAGCTAACAATAACTAGATGTTTAAGTATTCAAATAATAATTTTTTTTTGACATGAGAAATAATTAGGTAATTTATTAGGGCAAAACATCTGTTGCATATTGACCCTGAAAACATTATTCATGGAGGACCTTCTAATGGACATTTGGCTTCCTTTACGTCTATAGAGAAAACAACAGATACACAATATTATTACTTAACAGATATACAATATAGCTAATCCCCCCATCAGAAAATCAAATCTTTCAGCATTTAGTAATTTATTGAATCATCTACTGATGCTAGGATTACCAAATGTCCTTATTTTTCTAGACATACCCTCATTTTTAAGGATTAAATTAATATCTAGGGGAAATTTTCAAAATCAGCTCCAATGTCCAGAAATTGAACTTGCATGCTTCAATTTTTAAAAAGTAGAAATCAAAGATCTTCCACAAAAGAAGTAGTATAATAATTTGGAAGAAAAATATGTAGTTCCATAATTCTGTCAGAAATCTGACAGAGTGAAATTATTTACAGTTTCTGGATTTGTGGATTGAGCCATTTAAAACGTTTTCTTGCTTCAAGTAAATTAAATTTAAAACTTCCTTATGCATTAAGCAGAGTCAACCACTGCAAACAGAAAGGAAAAGTAAAAAAAAATAAATTCTGAAAAAATATATAAAACACTGCAACATAATAAAGAAAAAAAAATCAACTTGAGTCACATTCCGAACTGCTGACACTTACCCAGTTCTTCTTGGTCATTCTGCCCACAATATATATGTTGAAGCACTCATTTTCAAAGATTAAAAATTAATAGAAACTTGTGCTTTAATTCAAGTGCAGTGTTTAAAGAGATGAGGTATCTTGCTGTTCAGATCCTTAATTATAATGAAATATAATTTTTATCATCTCTATTTGTTGATATTTGTCAGAACATCTTGATATTTTAAAGTAAATCAGAAAAATAAAGAAATATTCCTGGGCTGTTTAAATGAAATGACCTTATTTTGGAATGTGAGTCACTAAAATGAGATTAAATAATAAAGTTCATTTTTATGTATTTCAGTGCATAATCAAATTATAACATTTTAAGAAATGAGTGTCAAAATATGTAGCATTTTAACTGTTAAAATTTAGAGAGTTTTGCTCATTGTATAAATTCATATCTATAGGATGTTATATAAGGTTTGGAAGATGTTATATAAGGTGTGGAGTCTGAATAGGTATAATATCCTCATTTTTATATTACAAGATATGGCATTCCTAGCTGTTAGATCTAACAATAAACTTCTGAACATAAGAAATTTATTTAAGTTTAGATTGATAAGAAAACTCACCAAGGATTGCAGTCAAAGAGTGAACACTTAAGAAATAAAAATATTTTTTATATCTGTATCTTGATTTGTAAGTTTTATGTATCTGCTATGTGATGTTGGTCGTCTGAATTGTGATTTTTTGTGTAATGTATATGTTACAGTCAACATAATCTGGCATTTGTACCCATATTTATTTAAATCAAATTTATATCATAAATATATTTCATTCTAATTTAATTTCAATGTTCTTAATAACATGTTTGTTGAATTTTTGCATCCTGCAATTTTACTCATAAATATATTTTCAGAAAATAAAGTTTTAGTTCAAGGTGCAAAAGGAAAATGCCCACCTCAGTTCTATAAGGTGTGTATTTTCATAATGCGAAATTAAAACTATATTCTGAAGTTTGTTTTTTCTACTGTGTACTCAATGTTGTAAATTTTTAGATTTTTTAATATTAATTATTAGAAATTCTTTGTGTAAGGAACCCTATTCTGATCATTTGATATCTTATGTTATAGAAGTTGTTATTTCTTATAAATCATTTCCCTCATCAGTTGATATAAACATTTGTATATTATTATGTGTTATTAACTTGAACTGCTTATAAATCAGCCATAAATTTTACAAATGGAAATAAATTGAGCTGAAAACATAATAAACAATAAGATACAAAATTCTGATCTTTCTGGTTACTTTTTAATTTAAAAGAGTTTATCTCCAAACATAGGAATTCACTGCAAAAAATGAGCCAGATTTATTAAATCATCTTTAGTATTCTCTAAAAGCAGCAAAACAGATTATGATGCACTGTAGAAAATATAGCAACAGTTGCCTCTTTTTTTACTCATATTTCTCCCAGGTATGTGGACTTTTTATCCATATGAAATGACGTACTTTTGAATTTTTCTTTAATCAAGTCCACTATATAAACTTACAAATTTCAAAAACTTTTCCATTTGAGTTTTAAAGTTACTTTCACATCTAAGCATCAGTTATCGATTTTAGTACTGCCTTTAAATCCACTTTACAGTTGCATGTTTTGTTTGCATATAATAATGTAAAATTATAGATATTATTATAGGCATTCTAAGCATGACATGAGAAACTTAAGTATGTGTAAATTTCTTTCACATTTGTTATGGTTAAGTAATTATTTTTTCTCTGAATATTAACTGTGCAATACTGTTTCTTTTATTTTACTGTAAGTGTTACTTTAATAGATGTCATATTTTTTTTAAGTGGTTAATTTTGATTAAACTGTTTTCGTTATTCTGTTTATCATACAGAATCATATTTGTGTTGCACATTCGATTAACGTAGAAAAATTTATAGTGCAATGCTTTGTTTTTCCTGAAATGTTTTGTTTTCAAAAGTGCTCATAACATAAACTTTTCATTCAAACTGCATTATACAATGTAGGCATGAAGTTCACTATAAACAAAGAGAAAAATAAGTTTTATTAACAAAATATTTAAAAAAACTTAACTCTATAGCAGAGTTATTTTTTTTAATTACTCGTTATTTTTTAAAAAAACTGACATTTTGCTATTCTAACCTGAGGCTCCCAGTCTAGAGGTTTAAAATGTAGGTATTTCTTTATAGCATACTACTTGGCAGCTTTTGTTTTTTGTTATTTGTTTGATTATTAGATTCATCTCCTTGTCATAATGTCAAGTGTTGCAAATACATGGCTATCCTGTTTCTTCAAGAAAGATTGTGTTCAGATAACCATCTCATGAAATTAAAATGTGACATGAAGCTGAAACAGCTATGTGGCCAGTACTCATGCTGGATAGGAAAACATGCAAACAGAAGCCATGGATCATATATATGTTTCATCAGTGTTATGAAATTAATTTACTTACAGTGGAGGAGTTAATGTCTTCTGAATTTTGTGAATCAAAGTTTTCTTCAACTGAATCACAATAGAAGGGTCGATTGGAATAAGAGAGCATAAGAGAATAAATAAATAAAATTTGAAAGGGTTCAGATTTTAATGTTCACCTAAAAAGGCTTTTTCAAAGTTTAATAGGATGTATCAGCAAATATTATAAATATTTAGCTACTATTATATATTTTATATATGTATAAAAAGCAAAAAAGTGTGTAATATAATTCTATAAAAATATTTAATATTTTTAATTAGATATATCAAGTATTGAATATATTTTTATTTAAATCAATCAGATTAAAAAGGAAAAAATATTTTTAAGAACTGCATCTGTTGCTTTGAAATAGTTTAGTTTGTTTATCAGTAGCAGACAGTTTAAATATGAAACAATAATGTCTTACATTTTTCCAAATGGCAACAGACTTAAATGAAAAATAAAACAATGGAGTTACAGTGGACCATGCAAAAGTGGGTTTCGAGATTAGTGACACATTTGGGCTAAAATGTATGTTGACAGTGTTTTTTCCCCACAATAAATTTTTAGGAGATTTTGTTTTGAAATTAGAGTGTTCTTTGTTCTATTCCTGATAATTCCATTTCATCTAGTATCGAGTCCAAGGCATTGGGATAGATAGAAATAAGCTAAAATGTGGCAATATAATGCCGAAAATGAGTGACAGGACTTCTGTGGAAAAGTTTAGAATGTATGCATATGGTTGTTATGTAGGTTATATTTTTATGGATATGAGAATTTTATTTAATAACTTCCATCCCTGACAATAATCTTCTGAGTATCATTTCTTTTTTGTATGTTTTTGTTCCTAAAGGTCTGAAACAAAGCTTTTGAATAATTTTTAAAGCAAAATAAACTGAAAATTTATGAATTTTAATAAACATTTCAATGCAGCACATGTTTAAGAGATTTTTTTATTATGTGAAATTGGGTATGATTTCTATTTGGAGATAAGTTATCATTTTATTAATGTTTATTTATTCTCAGGTGCTAAAATATTACTGTACAGCATTTTAATATAAGTCATGCCTGATGATAAAAGTATTTCTTTGTATTTGTTATATTATTGAACTAAATATAATATTAAAATTTTTTGTATATCGTAAGTCCTTCAGGCATTAAACTACCATTTCTTGAAGGTTAGTGCAACTTTTGGTGATGGCTATCGTGCTACCACTGTTTGTCCTGTTGTTGGTCCAAAAGCTGCTGAAAAAGGTGTGATAACCGCAAAATCTATTATTCAAAGGTTTGTATACTTTTTATGTGTCATGTAGTAAACAAATTATTATTACTTTATGTGTAATATTTAAATATTTCATCATTTCAGATCTGAAAATATTTTCAAGCATTTGGGAATAGAAAAATTCAGACGAACCCATATTGAAGTTTTGGGAGCTGAAGAAAATTATGGAAAAAATGCTAAAAATAAGGTAAACATTTTTGCAATTATGTATTGATTTCACCATATGTTGGTAATAAAGAAATCAGTATTAATGCAGCATAAGAGTCTTTCCAGCTGTTTTAGGATTTCAGTTGTTTACGGATATTTAGTGAATATGTTTTTCTTGACAAGATTTGGAAATAACGCAATCGATATGTGACTGATAAATATTCATCAAAAGGAATTAATGAAAACTTAATTGTAATACAAAATATTAGGAAGCAAAAAAAAATTATGCAACTTTATAGAAGCAAGAGAAATACTTTTTATGCTACCAAAAAAATTATTAATATCAAACAAAATAACAAAAACATATCTATGTTGATTTTTAAGATGTATGATTTTGTGAACTATACTTATACTGCATTATGTCACATAGGTAAATAAGATTAAGAAGTTTATGCTGTGTTCTTGTGTGTTTCAACTGAAGAGTGGGATGTAACTCAGTAAGACACTGCAAAGCTGTCTTTTCATCACATCTCAAATACAAACAACAAACATGGCAGACCAATGTTTTTTACAACTCATATCCAGCATATGGAATGCATTTTGCATTTGCATATTATCACAACCACCTTGGTACAGTTTGATGATTTTTTACAGAAAAAAAAGAATGACTTAAATTGCAAAAAGTTATTTATTATATATATATATATTTTTATATATATATATATTATTGCATAAGTATTCTACATTTTAATTAGGTGTTCATCTTACAGAGGTGAAACAATAAGCTTGTTTACAAGTTGGTTCTTTTATCTGTTGTTTCAGTGGAAATTTCTAGGTGACTGATTTTAAGAATAGATTGAGAACAATTGTTCTGTTTGATGATTTTGTGACAAAATACTGTGTTCATACAAAACTTTTACTGCAAGCAAATTCCACAAATGCATATTTCAAAATTAAATTTAAACAAAAAATATTTGATTTGTGTATGAAAGCTATAAGAACTTGGAATGCAACAAAATAAACACATATAAATTGGCAATGTTGCTTGTAAAACTGAAGAGGTATTATATGTGTTTGGGTTGATAGAGTTTGGCACTTGCTCAAAATTTAATGTCATCTATTGAGATGCTTGCTGTAAGTACTGTTCATTCTTATCTTTCATGCCAAATATAAACCTCTGGTTATTCAGTCACTTACTAAAATTTATTTCATGTGTAAGCACAAAAGATTGTTGTTTCTATATGTTCCTTCTGTTCTTCAAATATCTTGTTAAGTATTCATTAACACTGCTGTATTAGTGGTCTTTGTGCAAACAAATGCTATTATATTAAGATCAAGGTAAATGGTTATGTGTTAATAATGTAAATATACTGAGAATACCCATTGTAGTTTAGTGACATTTTGGTGATTGATTTCTCGATATGCTAAAGGCAAAAAATAAACACATGGATGCATATAGTATGTCCACATTCTTCCTTGCTGTAATCTTCCGAATACTATTTCTGTATTTTGGAATCAATTCTGTGGTTTGCTAAAAACATAATTTATGATTTTGTAGCATATGCAGCGATTTATCAAGTTTTATTAATTTTTAACCTTATTATTGCCTGCCAAGCTGTTATATTCTTCTGGTAAGATTTTCTTGAACATCCCACATGAAAAAAACAATGAAAATAAGAGAACAATGTCCTTTTAATGCAATACTTGTCAATCACTAATTATGATTACACAAGCAACGGAAATTAGTAAGCATAGATTTACATATTTACTGAAACATTTTTCAAGACTAATCAGTAATTTATTGTTTGTTAATATGGTGAATTAATTAGGTTAAAGTGTGATTCATTATCCTGTAATTTTGTTGAATAATATAATTTCTTCATTGTGAAAATATGAAACTATTAAAAGTTAGTGAATAGTCATTAAATTTAGCTAATCAACTATTGCATGTTATGAATTTGTTAAGATCTGCAAAATAAACATACCAAATGAAAAGAAAGACTTGAGCCTTTACTGCAGCTCCAAGCAAAAACAGTTTTTTACAAAGAAAGTTCAGCTAAAAATATTTTGAAAACAGAGAGGAAATGCTGAAATTCTTCATAAAATAATAATGAATTTACTAATTCAGTTCCAAAAATTGCAGGCTAACTGGTGAAAAAGCACAAAATTTCTTGAATAGGTAAGTACATAGCAATACCAAACAGAAAAATACCTACAACCAACCATTATAAATAAATAACTTATAAATGTAAAGAGGTAATAACCATTATCAAATTCTACTCTTCCTGCAACCCATAAAACCATTAACAATTTTCCATCATCAAAATAGTTAATAACAAGTCTGTTGTAGTGTATTATCGGATTATTCCATGAGTAGTGTCTTCTTTTTAAAATAGGTTTTGAAGAAATAAAATGTAAGTAAGTTACTAATTTAATTAATGATATATTTCCCATCTGAGTCAGCAATATTCTTCCGTTGCTGTAATAGGATTTTATGCCATTCCTAAAAAAATTGGCTGGCTTACTGGAGAGAAAATCTTGAAGGTCTGTTTTAAGTGCCTCATGGAAATTGTACATATATATCCCCCATCGATGAAATTTTTCATGCTTCAAGCCACCAGTCACCAGATAGATTTTAAAAAAATGAGTTTTTTTTTTTTTTTTTTCATGTGAATGAAAAGCAGTGCTGATGTTTACCATTTCTTGTCAATTGATGTCAGTAAATTCATGTGGAATCCAGCTACTAAGCTTAAACATGATTCCAGGTTCCTTCAAATGTCAATAAATTGTTGATGACAATGAATTAATAGCTTGTGCCAAATCATCAACATTTGTATATCATTATCAGAAAGAACAGGGTGCTCACAGTGGTTCACATCATTTAAACCAAGATCATTTAATGCGAATTTACAGAATAACTACTGGCATTTGAAAATATGCAAAGCACTTTTATCATATACTTCCTTCATGTTTTTATATTATTTTCTGCACTATTGCCTTTTTTGTACTCGTAAAGTATGATATGTCTGATATGCTTTTCTGTGATCAGCATTTTCATGAGGGGCTGTTAGCATAATAATTTCGTATTTGCATGCTTTCAAACCAAAATTTATCTGAATGAAGCTAACTTTTCTCAGTAGTATTTATACATTTGTGTAAATCACTTTACGTAATTGTGTTAGAATATACTTTAATTAATAAGTTTTATTCAAATAGGAATGTAACAACAATAAATAAAACAATACTGTTTATAGGATGATCTGATGTTTCAGACTTATAAGAAGTTCTTTGTATACACATCACCATGTATATAAATCATAAATTGAGTATTATTCAAATTAAACAATAAATTAAACTGAAATAAATAAAACAATTAAAGACATAACAATGCAAAATGAATACAAATAAATGCAAATGAATAGATGTAAATATTTACATAAATTTTTTAATAATGTCTAAGATATATTTTTGCATGTAATACTTTGCCTTGTCTTTTAAGATTTAGGCAATTTTTACTTAAGCTGTTAAATTTTAGAAACAGTTTGTTTACATATGTGACAAACGCAATCGTTATATGACTGTATGTGAAACACTGTAAGTTAGAACTTTGATAAATCTGATTTCATTTTGTGTATTCACTCAGTGTCCCTAATTATTATCACTTCTGTAAGATTATATTAATTTACACACATTTTGTGTACTATTGCGTTTATAAACTCTTTTCAAAATATACAGCAAGCATTAAAGCTCTTAAAGCAGAGAAAATAATACATACTCTACTTCAGTGATTCTCAACCACTGCGCCGCGGCACTTCTGTGTGCCGCCAAATTCTTAAAGTGTGCTGCCAAATTTTAGAAATGTATGCAATAAAAATTATAATGGGTTTAATCCTAGTATACGGTTCACATGAGAATTGGTGAAATTCTGTTTTTAAGACATTAATAAGCACACCAATTGTGGTATGCAAGCCGATTTTGGTGCTCTGGACGAGAGCATATTTCGAAACATTTTCACGCATGTTCAGTGTATAATTTAAATTGAGAAGTTCTGATTGCTGCAGATGGAAGACTAGCTTACCTATCAGACATTTTTGTTATTTTTAATAACATGAATTCAAATATGCAAGGGCTGAAAGAAAATATATTAAACTCAATAGATAAACTGACAGGGTTCCAAAAACAAATAACTTTAAAGAAGAATAAAGTTTAGGAAGGCAATTTGGAAAAGTTCGAATTAGTCCCAAAAGATTTTAATAAAACTATTCATAAAATTGTTATTAACCATTTGACAATATAAGAGGAGAGAATTATTTATTATTTCCCAAATTTAGACATAAAAAAATTTGATGGGGTTCATAATCCATTTGTGATAACGAATACTTCTGTATTTGAATTAACTTTGAATGAAGCGGAAGAACTAATTTCACTTTCTAATAATTGGAAGAATCAATTAATTCATTTTGGATTAACATTACATCTCATGACCAAAAACGCATTAAAATTATTATTACAATTTTCTACATCTTATTTGTGTGAATTTGGATTTTCAGTATTAACCAACATAAAAACGAATAAAAGATCGAAACTGTTAAATATAGAAGATGAGATGAGAGTAGTATTGTCATTTTTACGACCAAATATAAAGGAAATTATCAAAAAACATCAAGCTCAAATTTCTCATTAAAAGTATTCTTATTATTAACTTGTAATTAATCCCTTGATAAACATACTGCTGTTTTCGTATTATTTTACATTCAAAATTATTATCATAAACTATTTTACACAGTGTATTATAGGTAAGTAAACAACTTATTTTTTTCTTTCTGTGCTGTCAAATTTTGAAATCGTTAAAAGTGTCCCTCAACAAAAAAAAGGGGGTTGTTGAGAATCACTGCTCTGCTTCATTGGAACTTATTTCATACTCCTTGGAGCTTGCAGACTTAGCTAGTGTAAGGAGCAGATATAAAATCATCAACAAACTTTGACATAAAAGCACACTTAAAATTTAAGAAGCATTAGAATTCACCACTAGACCATGTTATAATAGATGCTTTCCTTTCATTGTACCATAAATGTGAACTTTGAGCCTCAGAAATATGGCAACCTTACACCAAGCAATCTTACAAGAAACAATCAGGAAAGAGAGGGAACTTAGTCAAACCATTCATTCCACTTCCCGCTGACAAAGCTGGGAGGCCGTCTGAAAAAGCTCCTTACTTGCTAATGTTTAAATGAGATTTTAGAATGTTAACCTAGAACACTGTATTTTTTCTTAACTTCATTTTTAACCATGAATTCCATTTGAGTCTTCAACAATATATGTTTCTTTCATTGTTCATTTGTAATGTTTTTAATTCATAATTATTTTAGTTTTCATTTTAATAAATTAAAATATACATATATAGGCCATTATATCGTCTTGCTTTCAGGATTCTCGTGAAGTGGTTATGTGGATAGCTGTCCACCATGATAAAAAAGAAGCAATTGCTTTATTTTCTAAGGAAATTGCTGCAGCAGCAACTGGTGGAGGTAATAAAAAGTGAACAGATCAGTCCAGTATGAAAAGATTGCACTTTCTAAATATTTTTAGTATATGAAATCTGAACATTAGAAACTTATTTAGATAGTTATTCTTTATATGTAGTAAGTGTCAGTTTGATTGATATATTCTAATTTAAATGCTTTGGCTTCATCAAAAATTATATTTATATACTAAGGAAACTTTGAAAGGTAATTATTTCAAATTATCTGCATAATGTATAACAACCATATTGACTTTGAGGGGCGTATCTTCATGGACAAGTTGATCCTACATTTTTAACGTATATTTCCAAGGTGAAAAAAATTTACTTTACAGGTGAATGATTTCACATGCCAGTCATTGTCCTTTCCATAGTAAATACAAAGGTAGAGTTTTTTTTAATGAAATAGCAACTCTTTTTGTCATACTCTTTGGTATTAGATAGATCTCAAGTTTCTTTTCCCCTCCAGGTTATAAACATTTGTAAAATCAGCACTGAATCTAAACCTCAAGTCATCATTTCACATTGCACAAATCTTTTATTGTTGATTCTTTTGATCTTTAGCTTGATTCATATCAACTATCGTTTGACATTAATGCACTTTTAACCAACTTTCTCCACAACTCATATAGTAGCTTTAATTGTTTTTAAAGATATTTTACAGTTGAGAATAAAAATATTCAAACTTCAGTCATTGATTATCTTGCATTTAAGCACTGGTAGATCTTTAATGCAGAAAGATTTGTTGAAATTATACAGTACAAAGTCTGAGATCCGGACATTTCAGACTTCAGCGATTCCGGATTTTGGGATTTTTCTGGATATTAGATCATCAGTTTAAAGCTAGTAAAATGGCATGTAGAAATTATAAAATTATAAATATAAAAACATCTCTTATGAAATAAAGGACTATTTTATTTATTTATTTAAGGGTATCAAAATTTACAAAAATAAATTATATTTATTACTTTATTAAACATTTCTTTCAAGTAAGTTGTTTAATTTCTTTCATTTTTTATGCTAGTACTGTAAGGATTTTAAGTTCACTAATGTTTATTTTATTTTAAAACTTTACTATCATCTCTTATTTTCCACTTCCAGCCAGAATTAACGTGTGAATATGTTTATGCAAATTTTACTTTCTAACGCTTAAGTATTTAAGTTGTGCCATTTTGCCAAGAGGTAGAAGGAGAGGTTTAACCCTCTTGAAAGTTAAAGACGTATTGTAGTTTTCCACAGTTTGCATACTACAGACGTAGTAATTTAAAAGGCCAGTCTTAGTGCTAGTCATCTGTGTAAAATATTAAAAGTTAGCTCTTATTTAAATTTTAGGTAGTTAGTAGTCTTATATTCTTTTACGTTCAGACCACAAGTGGTTGGTCTTTGTATCCCGAAGTGTGGGAACATTTGTAAAATCGATAAGCAAATAAAGGGTAATTTTAACCCTTCTTATCTTGTTGTATCTACCACGCACGAACATAGCTTTAAGTAAGCTCCCTGTTCCTACTTAGGTCTACTGTTATGTTTGCAAAATCAACTAGAAGAAACAGCAGTCCTGATAGTACTTTCTTTTGATAGTACTAATTCTGTAGGCAGACATAATTTCTTGTTCACTCATAAAGTTCCATTGTTTAAGTCCTGTAATTGCTCTGTCAAGAATTCCAACTAACTTGTCAATTGAAATCTTTTTATTTTCAATAAATTCTCTGTCACTTTCTTCACTATTGCTAGGGTATTTTCTGGATCTAGAACCATACTTCAGATTTTTCCGTCTGTTAATTGGTTAATGATTGGGACATTGTCATCGCAATGAAAAACTTTTGTTATATCATCTTCATTCATTACTGCTTCTCCACATTTCTTTACAAAATCCACATGAGAAGAAAATTGATTGAGAAATTTCACATTTCGTTTGCAATATCTGAAAACCTTCAAATACATTGCTATCATCTTCATCATCCTTACCATGAAATATCATAGCTGGCCATAAATTATGTCAAGCATTTTTTAAAGCATCTGGAACCCATCCTCCCATGACCTTGCAATACTCAATACAGCAGATTTTATGCTAAAATATTTAAAAAATTCTTGAATAGTCTTGCCATTATTCAGAAAATTTATAATGAAGGCTACTAAAAATGCTACTTTATATTTGCATTTCAGTGCATGCACTATTCCAATAGCCATAGGCCGAATGATGGATGTACAGTATGAAGGAAAGAATAATTCGGATATATTATCTTTCACTAAACTTTACGTGAAGTATGAGCCGAACAGTTTTTCAAATGTTGCCGAGACTCGGGTATGAAGTCATTTTTAAACCCAGCATTCATTAACGCTTGTGTTGTTCATGTTCTTTTATTTGCCGGAATATAATAGGGTAAATATTCACTCCTTTAAATGCCCAAGCTTCTGCATTTTTTCTGAAGTTTACACTTGTGCATACCTGCAACATTTGCGCATGCTAAAATTGTTAGTATCGCTTTGGAATCTTTGGCACTAGTTGGAGCCTTTTCTGTAGAGTCTGCTAAGGTATTTTGCAGTATGTATTGCTAGAAAAGACCAGCTTCATCAGCATTATAAATTTGTTCTGGAGATTTTTCACTATTAAAGAGTTTAGTGAATTTGTCTGCAAATAGTTCAGCAGTTTCAATATTAGCTGAAACTTTTTCTCCTGAAATTTTTAGTTGCCTTATACCATGGTGATTTTAAAATTTGGTTAACCAACCTGTTGAATATGTGCACTCTTTTTAAGTTAATTTCTTTATGAAATATTTTGGCTTGAGCCATTAGCATTAAACCACGCCTTCACTGTGTCTCTGTCTGACCATTTAATCATCACTTTGTCATGATCGTCACTTTTAGCGTAACGAATATTTTTTCTGTTGCGAGTGGGGTTTCAGAATCAATAAAAAGTTCAAATGCTCCTTTTTCTGCTTTCTTATATCATATATATTTGACTTTCCAATGTCATATTCATCTCATAATTTTGAGACAGATATACCTTTATCCATTTTTTGCAGCAATTCCACTTTTTGTTTAATGGATATCAAAATATGCTTTTGTTTTGTAGATCCTGTTGTAGCTCCAGAATTAGTTCTTTTTGACATAATCGAAAGTTCAAACTTTAGTTTTTATAAAATTGCTGTAATTATACAACCTGCAAAAAATAATAAGCTGGATCAAATCAAAAAGTTAAGGAACAGCACAATCAGCTATATTAACTGAAATTCCTTGGAATTGGTAAAATATAATTTTAGCTTAGCTCAACAGCATCAGCTATACATTATTGGCTATGTACTAACATGAGACTTGACGAAAGGCAAGTTGTTCCACTAAATTTTGTCTTGCTTCTATCATGCACTGAAAGAATTAAGCCTAAATTATATTAATTTAGTTATTTATTATGCTAACATATATTTCTTGCACATGTTGAGTCCTGAATAAATAAATTCCCACATACACTTAAGGCTTATCGTGAGCTGAGGCTAGATACCTTACCGCCTGATGTAATCTCTGTGGGTTCTAAATTCTGCTACCAAGCACCCCCCCTAAATTCTTAATTTTTGCTGCCCCTAAATTTTCGTTCCAGTGTTTTACTTAAATTCTAAAAATTTTGTCTTCCCTAAATTTTGCCACCCGGTGCAGCCATATAAGCTCCGGTGCCAGTTCTGGGTTTTTTGAATAACAAATCAATTCAAATAGCACTGATTGTAATCTTTTGGTCAATGAATATCATTAACAAAATCTATTTTAAGCATGTGGAAAGAAAGTTTTGTTAAATTTTTCCTCATCAACATTTCTTAGCACATTTACCTTAAATCTGTAATAATCTCCAAGCATAATGTCAACATAAAAGGTTATCATGCACTTTGTTATTCAGTTGCTAATATTAAAAAAAAATTGTTTAGGCATCACTTCACGAGTCATTACTAAAGTTGTCATGTGTTGATAAACATGTAGTGATGAAAGCAAAATATAACAAGTAATGATTCACCAGGTTGGCATCAGGGATATAAAATATTAGGTGTAAAATCAACGATGTTTCTATGTGCTAGAATGTTTCAGTTTGAGATGTATGCCAAGCAGATATGCAACTACGAAGCCAAATTATTCATCACACAAATTTATGCTAAAATGATTGTTTCTTCAGTTGTGAAGTATTTTATTTAGTGCTGAAGAAAAATTAAGAATTGGGACTCTCCATGTTTTATTATGGAGGGAAAAAATCAAATGTGCATGCATAAAGCATTAAAAAAATTGAAAAAAAATGGTTGTTGGTAGCTTTGAGGTCCAGATTTTAGATCATTGTGGATACTGGATGTCCAGATCTCGGACTTTGTTCTGTACTTTAGAACCTCAAATAGGTTTCAGTTATTTTGCAGCAAAATCCATTGTAAGAACTGTGTTTGTAAAATAACAGTTTCTTAACAATACATATCACTTAATTAAAGCATTAATCAGCACACTGGTTTCGAAAGTGGGGACTTCAAAGTGACACTTAAGATTATGTCAAAGAAGTAGTCTCACAAGCATTTGGGAGTGTATGATCATGTATCGCTTGAATCAAGTTTCTGTCATTGGTTACTGTGTCTGTTTCCAATAGCATCTAAAGAGCTGTCAACATCATCAACATACTATATACATGTGTAAAGTAGCATTTTCTGAAATGATAATAATTAAAACTGATTACGTCATTAAATTTAGAGTTAGGACCAACTGAACTGCATTAAGAGAGGGCTTCAGATGTTATGATATTACTAAATAACATAACATCATGATGGGAGAAATGTGATTGTATTGATAAAATACAATCACATTTCTCACATCAAATTTTAATTCAAAATGTAAATTTGTAATTTCATGTATATTGTTTAAATATTGCATATTGTTTAAAATAATAAATAGTTAATAATTTAATTTTTGACTGCACTCATATTTGTTATATTATACTTTATTTTATAAGGGATATGACTTATAATTATTTTCATCTTGGGGGTCCATAATCAAAAAAGTGTGGAGATCGCTGTGTTAGCATATATGAAAAGGTCTCATTAACATTTAATTAGCTGTCCACTCGGCTTCTTCCTTTAAAAATGGCTTTTCTTTCTTCAGTTCTTTTTTTTAGGCATTATAAAATTTGTATACATTAATTTAGGACAGTGTTATTGTATTACATTAGTGTATAAAAATAGCAATATTGTATAAATGCTGCATATTTTTTAGCTTTACATTTTAATGCTTCATTTAAATAATTTCTTTCTCGTATATGCAGTCAATACTCATGATCAAACTTAAAATTTATTTTATATAGTCTTATGCATATGTTTATCAACCTTCTATCTTAAGTAAAAAGATTAAGTAATAATTACACTGTTCTGCATGCAAATCATTCCCACATATGTGCTATTTGATAATTTCTACATTTGTAACCCTTACATTGACCTGTAAATTGTCATATCATGTAGCAAAAAATAGAGAACATCAACAGCATGTTTTGATTGATTGTAAAGCAGTTGTAAGGATGTACACTGCACAAAAAAAGGGGGAACAGTCCTATATCTCCCGTTCTACTAGGCCGATTGACGAAATTCAAATTGCGTTTTCCATGTCTCGGCAGCGCGACTTAAGATATGTATTAGATTTATATATAGCTTTGTTCTAATATAGGTATTTTGATACAAAATGGGACTTTTTCTGAAATAACATACCAATCTTTTTCCGTATTTCGATTCTACGACTCAAATTATGCCTAAATATTAAATTTTGTAAAATTGGGTCCGAAATTTACGGAGAAATTCAAAAATTTAACTTAGTGAATTTTTTTTCCGTTTGAGCCCAAAATAATTCATTTGGCAAACTTCTTAATATGTGGCAACCTATTTTCCTTCCCTTCCATTATACAGGGGAGGGGAAAAAGTCACATTGTTCTTACCTTTTTACATTGTGGATGAGAGGGAAAAAAGTCACATCCTTCCTAATTTCAAATAATTTTAACAAAGTGCGTAAACCACATTTTCGTTATTGTTGCTTTCAACAAATATGCCAAATTTTAAAACGCGCCAATATATAAATTCACGTATGTCTTCGGAAATTTTGAATAAAAAGCTCTAACTTTTTGCAGGTATGCTTAGAAATACATTTACTTCAAGATGATGGTAAAATGTTTATAGGTTATAATTCAAAATTTTTTCGAAAAATTTATAAAAATTATTAAAAATACAAATTTTAAAAATAAATCATAAAAGATCGCTGAATTTTATTTGAAATGAACGTAGATTTCGAACTGTGTAGGAAGGAATCAAATAAGTTTCATAAAAAAAGAGATATTAATAAATGCATACCAAATTGAATTAACATCGAACTAAAATAAAATTGAGCTAATTTTTTAAAAACTACTCGTGCGATTTTTACAAAACTTGGTAGTTTGGCATAATCTGAGTCGTAAAATCGAAATATGGAAAAAAATTGCCATGTGATTTCAGAAAAAGTCCAATTTTGTGTCAAAATACCAATATTAGAAGAATGCTATATATAAATCTATTACATATCCCAGGTCGCGCTTTCAGGACATGGAAAACGCAATTTGAATTTCGTCAAATCGGCCCAGTAGAACAGGGTATATAGAAATGTCTTTTGGGGGGGGCGCAGAACATCAAAGAATAGACGTTGTTATAACATACCTAAATGTGATGTCGCCAAGTCTAAGTTTAGGGAAATTATGCCCTGATTGGCAATACTGGAATTATGTCATCATAAGGTACTCTCAGTACATAATGTTTGTAGAAAGTACCAGATATACGAAACAGGTATATAAGCAGCTGGTGGTCATCGGAGAATCAGTATTGGATATATGAGCAAAGTGCAAAAAATTTTGAATGATGATAATGTTGTTGTAATGCTATTATTTTTCACTATGTGTAAATGATGTCATTGTGATCCTGTGTGAACAAACTGAACAATTTCTGTTCTGTATATGGTGAAGGGACACTCAAAAGTCAGCTACAGACTTCGAGCCTACTTGTAAGAAAAGTCTACAAGATATATTTTAGGTGCAAAGTTGGCGATCAAGACAAAAATTGGGCTCCCAAAATTTGCTGCCACACTTGCTCAAGAACTTTTTCAGGATGGCTATGGGATACTCACAAGTCTGTGAAGTTTGAAGTGCCAGTGATTTGGTGGGAACCTCAGAATCATGCTGATGATTTGAGACATAACAAAAGTCCTAGTTTTTCTGCTAAAAGTAAGCCTAAAATTATATATCATAATATCCCTTTAGCCATGAGACTTGTATTTCAGGACACGTCTATCATACATATCCCTAAGCCTTCAGAAAAATACTTGCAGGCGGAACGACCCTACACAAAAAATTGACTTGTAGTTGAATAAATTAGATGATTTTGAACCAAAAGCTAGTCCAAGTTTTCAAAGAGGATTATAAATATAGTAGCAGTAAACTCCCACATTTTATATCTCAGGAAGTGTTCAACGATATTATTCATGATTTGCGTCTTCCCAAAATAAAGGCTCAGCTGCTTGGATCTCATTTGGAGCAGTGGAATCTGTTACAAAAAGGAGTGAAAATTTCAGTGTTTCAGAAAAGACAGTCTTTGCTGGCAGTATTTTTCTCAATGGCAAATGCTTAGTTTACTGTCATAATATTTTGGGTTTAATGAAAGTATTCGGCCTTTTCTAGTAGTGACTGTTTATTGACTCTTTGAAGACAAGTCTAAGGACAGTTTTTAATGAAAATGAACAACCATCTATTCCCATGGGTCATGCTGTAAATATGAAAGAAACCTATGAGAACATGCATATACAAAGATCATAATGGAATATCTGGGTCGATCTAAAAGTTGTTGCACTACTTGCAGGACTGCAGAGTGGCTAGCATTTTTTTATATATATATATATGCATGGGACAGCAGAGCCTGAAACCAGCATTATGTCATTAAAGAATGGCCACTACCTGAAAAACATTGTGCCTGGTCTGAAAAACATCCCCAATAAACCCTTAGCAGAACAGCAATAAATTCATTCATCTCCTCTGCACATAAAAACAGGGCTTATAAAAATTTTGTTAAAGCCGTTACTAGAGAAAAAGGAAATTCTTTTCTTTATTTGAGATGGAAATTTGTGTATAAAAGAGAAGCTAGTGCATGAAAGAAGGGCTGTTTATTAGGCCACAAATACAAGAACTTTTAAAGATGAAAATTTTGAAACTACACTTTCGAGAAAGGAAAATACGGTTATGGACTGCCTTAAAAAATGTATGTATCAGCTTCCTAGGTAACAAGAAATCAGAGAGCTACAAAAATCTATTTGAAGATTTTATCCAATCTGACAAGACTTAGGTTGCAACATGTCACTTAAGCTGTATTTTCTTCACTCTCATTTTGGAATTCTTCCCTGACAATTTAGTTACAGTTTTAGATAAACAGAACAAAGGATTTCACCAGTAAATTCCTCAAATAGAGAAGAGCTGTATAGTGGAAAATAGATCCCAAACAGGTTAGTGGACTCTTGTTGGACCCTCAAACGTGAAACCAAGCCCAGCAGATATAAAAACAAGAAGACAAAATAATATATTTAATTGTATTATATTTTTTTGATACAAAATGAAGTATATTTTGTAAAAAAAAAAAAAAAGAGAGAGAGAGAGTTTTTTTTAAATCTTTGAAAATTTTTTAGATTGCTTTTAGATTTTCTCTTATTTGATACTTTTCTTCCCATCTTAAAAAACTGATGTGTTATGGGTAAAAAAGGAGTTTATATTTTCAGTCAGCACATTACACTGAACACAAAAACCCAAAAAAATATCAAGGAGCTAAAAAATCTCAAAATGCTGAACAGTGTATTGTTAAGAATTTTACGTAATATAACATGAAAAGTATGAGGAGAGAGTCAAGCTTTATCGAAAAAATAAGATTGCAAGGGCAAGTCTATTGAGGTAAATGGCTATCTTGCGAATTCACTAAATTGGCAAGATATTGCCTAGCTGCTGATGGTTTTGGTGACTAATTTTTGTTGCCAAATTTGGCAACAAATTGCTAAGTCATTAAAATTAGTGAATATTTGGCAACATTTTTTTCTGGTTCCTGTATAGCTGTAGTTGCTACTGTAAATGAATAACTGTAATTGATCCCTATTTGTAAATGTAACTGCATACAGCTCTTATATGTAACTTTAACCTTATATGCCTTCCAGTAATTTCGAGAAATGGGAGGTATTAGAAATTTCTCGGCTTCTGGAGGGAAAACTATGTAAGCCTGCATCAGCTCTGAGTTTTTCCCTTCAGAGTATTGAGAGATCTCTGTGCAAGCTTTGCTCTTTAGAGGTGCTGTACATTGCACTGTGTTTAATATCCCTAGTAGTCTGAATTATTAACTACTGAGAGTGCAAGGTGATGCAATTTGGATTATGTAATACATCGACCACGTTCGAAGGCCTTATGCAGACCATGTTGAGAGGTCTTTCATGTGAAGCCTGTTTGATATATTTGGATGACATCATCTTTGTCGAGAAAATCTTGAAGAACATTTAGAAAATCTTAGAAAGGTACTACAGAAACTGACTCAACCCAATCTAAAGTTAAATCTTGCTAAATTAAATTTTTCAGACAGGAAGTGACTTATCTCATGTATGTCATCTCTGCCGAAAGTGTGTGTACAGATCCCAAAAAAGTGTCAACAGTTAAAGATTTAGGTCAACCCAAAATTTCCATTAGCTGAGAAGTTTCCTGTGGTTTTGCACCTACTATGAGAACTGTAATAGAATTTTCTTCCATTGCAAGACTCCTTCACAAATTAAGTAAAAGTTCTTGTGAGCAAAAACGTGTGAGTGTGCATTTAAAAATTGGAGGATGCTTTAAGATTTGTGACAATCCTGATGTATCCTCAGTTCGACAAACCATTTATTCTTGACACCAATGTGAGCAAGAAGATGGAAGATTTTACATAGAATTCGAGAGCAGTTTTACTAAAGTAAAGCAAAGGCTGACATGCAAAAGTGATGCAATCTTGCGGTGCCTCTGTAGGTTAGAAATGACCGAAGAAACTCAGGCTGAAATGTTAGAATGTAAGAGTGCCTTTTGAACGCTCTTTAATTGAAACCTTTGTCTGCTTTGTGATCTCTTCTGTCTCTTGTGTGTGGTTTTCATCAACCTCTGGATGTGACTTCATTGCCTCAAGAGTACATTCAAAATCTCCAGGCATGGTTTGAAGTGATGCATAATTTTGGAGAGCGAGTCAACTTGGCAATGGAGATGATTAAGACACGATATGAGCTACAGGACTTGATTCAACGAATGTGACAATGTGAGGTTATGGAATACAATTGGACAGAAAGGACTTG
The DNA here is from genome assembly GCA_000611955.2 of Stegodyphus mimosarum. NCBI lineage: Eukaryota > Metazoa > Arthropoda > Arachnida > Araneae > Eresidae > Stegodyphus > Stegodyphus mimosarum. Next base: position 330,239 of record KK117100.1, on the reverse strand, counting down.
CTTGCTTCAAACTACAATCATCCTGGGACAGTCCTAAACAGGCTGTACAATGCTGTAGTTCAGATCACCAAGTCATCAAATTCTAAGCTTAAAATCATTCATTACAACAGGCTAATCCCTTACATGGCCATAGTATGTACTTTGCAATATTGTATATTATGTAAATAGTTGCTAAGACCAGTCCTATTTGTATATAAATTTATAAATTCATGCATGTGTTTATTGGTTTAGTATTTGATTTATAGTATGTTATTTATTGAAGTTATTGTTTTAGTATTGCATTGAATTTTCCTTTGTTATGAGTATGGCTTCCTGTCTGGGTATTATATTGCCTAGGACATGCAGTTCTTGGGAAGGGGGCAATGTTACAAATTTTGCATAATGTAACATGAAAAGTTTGAATAGAAGGTGAAGCTCTGCCTGAAAAATAAGATTACAGGGGCAAGTCTATTTAACCCTCCAAGCATTATGATTTGGACCTGAAATTTCAAAGTTTCACTGTGTACATGGGACTCCTTTTCTTTCAATACACATTCAACCCACAATTGTATTTATAGGTTCTTTATTTGTTTTAACTCAAATCCGTCGTCTCAGTTTAATTCACTTCTTCATTCTCAAATTTTCATGTGTACCAAATGAGAAAGTCAACATTTGATATGGAGTTTTATGTCCATAACCCAGCTATCTCGCTAAATTGGCAAGATATCACCATGCTGATAGTGGTTTTGGCAACTAAGTTTTGTCCCAAATTTGGGGAGAAATCACCAAAAATCATCAAACTTGGTGACCACTCGGAAACATTTAGGTCTAGTCCCTGTATAACTGTAATTGGTACTGCCATTGATCCCTATATGTATATGTAAATATATCTGTATACAGCTCTTACATGTAACTTTTTATGCCTTCCAGTAATTTTGAGAAAGGGGGGAGAGATTTTTTGACAGCTGGAGGGAAATTCTAAAAGCCTGGAGAGAGCATAAGCTCTGTTTCTTAGTTCAGAATAGACTTTGGAGTATGAGAGATCTCTAAGCTTCACTCTTTAGATGTACTTTGCATTACTTTGTGTTTACATTCTGAGTAATCTGAAGTGGTAACTACTAATTATGCTCTGTCTTACTGAGAAAAGCTGTACGAGTACTTCTGTGGAAAGTTCCAGAACTTTAAATTGTTTTCTTTTGGAAAAAATATATTTTATCAAGCTGTCATCGATTCTGTGTACATTCAGTCCATTATGAACCCTTACGCACATAACATTATTCTGACAATTTGTTTGAAACTTGATTCTCTGTAACTCCTTGGGATGGGTTATAAGTTTTCTTCTTGTGTAGCACTAAATATAAAATGAATTTTCTCAAAAAGTCTACTATGAAGCCTGTAAGCCCAACATACCTCTTTTGGCAAATTGCTCTCAGTGCTTTACTGTATTAAACAAGTAGTTTAAGCTGGAAATATAAGAAACTTAAGTGATAAATACTGAACATTTTGTTAAATCTCGCTTTTTATAAAACACTTATGATCCATAAGATTAGTATGGAGTGTAGCCCAAAACCCATTATAATGTGCTGAGTAGGTGACCCAAAATGTCCAGTGTTAAAATTTTTTTCTTTTGTCTCAGATGTCCAAATTCAGTGCATTAAATGTCAATCTCTTTGCATCAATCTGTAACATGTCACGTGAACTATCACACATTTGGTGCAAAGTTGTCTCTTGCTAACTTTCATCATTTTCAGAAGTGCCACCAGAACTGCTTTAGAATCTACATTCCTGGTTTTCTCCTTCGGATTTTTTTTTCTTACTATTAAAAACTTAAAATCAAAAATAAAAGTCTAATCAGAAATTGTATACTTACTAGTGGCCCATCTTCTTTGTATTCCAAAATACTAAAAAATAAATTGCTTAAAATCAGGAAATTGCTCGTTGCATTAAAAAAAGTGTGTAGTATTGTTAAGGATTTTGTATTTAGTTAGCTATTTTTGGTAGAATTGTAATTAAAGTTGTTTTATTTCCCCGTGTAATGCAGCGTGTGATGAGTTTTAAGAGAAAGCTATGTCGAAAATGTAAAAATACAGGAGCATGCGCATTTAATAAATAGCTATCTCGTAATTTATATTTAAATTGAAATAATGCAATTGCATGCAAGCTGTAACTGTAATTCTACTCTTTTGCTTTCCAGAAACCTCAAGAAATTACAAGAAGCTTCTCGTGACTGATTAAAAAGGTTATAAAAGCTGGAGGAAAACATCTCAGTTCAGTTGTTTACTTAGTTATTGTTGTTTACTTAGGCACTGAAATTTTGAGATCAGATTAGCTTTCTCTGCGCTTTGAATTATGCTTTATTTAACCATTTAGTAGTTCAAAATATAACTACTGTGTGATATTGCAATATTGTATGAATATCTGTGAGGAACAATTTCAGCATTTTGTTTTATTTCTTGTGATAAGAATAAATTTTATTAACTTTTCATCTGACTTGTGCATTCAATCTATTATGAACCCGTATGCACGCAACAGTATTAACATCTCATAAGATAATAAAAATAGATTTCCTTTGTTGATTATTTTAAATTATGATCTTTATGCTCATTGCATCCCAAGATATTAATTAATTGCCTCATCATATGAATTGAAACTGTGTGTGAAAAATATTGATTGAGTATTCTTTTTTAGCACCTTAATATTTACAGCATTTTAAATCAATTTTTAAAGTTTTTTTTTTTTTTTTTTTTTTTTTTTTTTTTTTTTTTTTTTTTTTTTATGTTTACAGCTCCAGGATTTACAACTTTGATTGGAGGCAGACCTAAGCCGCAAGTACTCTTTAGCACTCTAAATGTTATTTTTGCTATACAAGTTATACATGTAGTATTAATTATTTTTTATATTTACTTTATCTTTTTTGCTGTGCTGTAGATCACCTATATTAAAGCTGTACTCATTTCTATATCCAAAAGATAAAGTTCAGGTTAGAACTTTCTGTAACTCTTTTTTTTTTATTTAAAAGTTACTGAATGTATTGATTTATTGAATCATTTTTAAAACTTTACCAAAATTGTTTGGATTTTTTTAGATTAAAATATCTTATGAAGGAAAAACAGAAACTTATGTTCCTGAGATTGTAAAGAATGCTTCCGAGTATAAAGCCAATGAGTTTAAAAAAGGGCCATTGTTACAAGGAACTCATACATACCGTGTAGGGGAACTTGCATACACAAGAAGTGGTGACAAGGGAGATTCATGCAATATAGGTTAGATTAAAAATAATATATATTTAGTAATTCTTTACGAAATCTCTGCCTTCTGTCAATTTCTCAAAAATCTTAGCCTTAGCTAAATATGAAGTTAGTCAATTATTGGAATTTCTTTGTGACTAGGAAAGAAGGTAAGTGATGTAATTTGTAAAAGTTAATTCATATTTCAAGCTAATGCATGTATCATTGAGTTTACTGTTAGTGATTCTGTATAAAAATATTAGTGTAAAATTAACAAAACTTAGTAGAGCAGTATGTCGTATTAGTTTTGTGAAAAATACTAATTCGACGTAGCACATTTTCCATATTTTCTCTCATTATATCTAATGAACATTATATGTAATAAAAATAATTTATTTCATCATTCATTTTGATGCTCAAGTAATATACAGAGGGTATTCACACATTTTTGTAATAATTTTGCAAAGATTTATATATAAACAAATCTTAGCATTTTATTTTCTAATATGTTCAATCTTATATTCCTTTTGTTGAACTATCATATTACATCTTGATTTCCAAGATAAAAGTCCTTTTTGTAAAATATCAAGGTTGGATTTATTCCACTTCTTCACAATCTTCCAGAGTCCATTCAATATTTTGGGATGCCACTTAGAGCTTGTTTTAAAAGTCCAAATGCACAGTAATCCATAGGAGACACATCAAGGAACTTGGTTGGGATGCATTTAAAGAGAATAGCTTTAATTCCGCTTTTATTTCTCTCTTTTGCCCCCCCCCCAAAAAAAATAAGAGCAGTAGATTTAGAGATTTGGCTTACAGCCTTATCTTGATGGAACTTAACACAATGAAGATTGTTTGGATAAGGAGATGGAATTTCTTTAAAAATAGGTGTTAAAACATATTTCTGATAATAATCCAAATTAATTTTGACATTTTTTTTCCTACTTTGCATACTTTAAGTTTTCCCATAATAAGAGAATTCAGTAAGCTTAAGTTTATACATATTACTTTATTTTACTACAACTTTATGTGCACTGAAAGTTTATATTTTACAATTTTAGATACTCAACTTATTATTTTTCTTTCTCTCTATATATAACGCACATATATATACATACATACATATATATATATATA
>KK117100.1:314672-325809 GCA_000611955.2 Stegodyphus mimosarum | reverse complement strand
GTATCTATATCTGTATCTACCTATCTATATTTCTATCTACTTAACCTATCTATCTATCTATATATATAAGATAAAAAATATGTAAATCAAAAATTATAAGTTAAATTAGCAACAGTCCTTAATTTCCCCTCTCTATTCTAAAAATCGTAATAACTTTTCTGGACTGCATCATTTCTAAATCAGTTCATTTTGCATGGTGTGCATAACACTGATGATATAGCTAATTCGGAATCTGAACTCGAAATTTTGAGAGCTTGAACCTTTCTGACCTAAACCAAAACCTTCTCATGGTGAGCCTCCATTTTGGATAATTGTGCGTTTAAGTTTCAGCTCTCCTGCACCTAAGATGCTACCTCACTCCATTTGCTTTGTCATCCTGCTAATTATGACATTGTCTAAAATGTGATATTATATATATAAAATTGTGGGGTGCTTATTGCACTCATGACCATGAGTGATTAAGAATATGTTTCGATAATTAGTTGTTGTCCAGCAATAAAAATTATATTCAATTCGGCCACGTCTATCTATGTCTCTCCTTCGAGTATCATCTTTATAAATATGCAGTTCAGTCTCTCCAAGTTATAACAGAGAACCACCACCAATCTGTTGCAGCTTTCTCCAAGTAATCTTATTATATATATATATTCTGCTAAGAAATAAATAATAAATGGATTATTGTGAAAACAAGAAATTTAATTCACAAACTCATAAAATTTAGTATGTTTAAGGACAAACTATGCTAGAAAAAAAAATTGAAAGGATTACAGCAAAAATGAGTTCAACTTATGACTTTTGCAGGTTTTGGTGCTCCAAAAATGGTATCCTAGTGTTGATGGCTAACATTTATTTGATAATATGTACAATAGCTGCCATCATTAAAAGGCAGGCATCTTGATAATGGCACATGCTTACATTGACATTCTGTTTCACATTTTGTGGTAATAATTACTATTCTTGAAGTAAGTCAGATCAAAAGTGAGAGAGAGAGAGTGAAGTAAATTACTGTGACTGGTAGTGTACATTTCTTCCATGTATTATAGATGCTGTTATGCATTTAGATTTGTGATCTAGCATGTTATTTGCACATGAAGAATTGCTTTTATCTCTCTTTGTATATATAAAACAAGCACATGTTGCGCGTGTTTCACATTATCATCCAGAAATGTGAAACTTTCTTTAACCCTCTCGACCTGACTTTTGCATGATTAAAATTTAACTATGAAAATAGTTCAATTTAAGGTTGACATACTAAAAGTAGTGTAATATGAGTTTAAAATTTCTAATTTTTCTCCTTTCTTGGAATCTCCTGGGACAATATGTCCCAATCATCTAGGATATTGTATTAATAACCTTACACTGCATCTGAATAAATAATAACATTAAATGATATGTACCAAATATTTTATTCTTACAATACAAGTTAAGTATGATATGGCGTAAAGCAATCTTTACAAAAAATAGGCCAGGTTTCTTTAGTCATATAGTTGTTCCCTACTTTCTTAAAACCACTGCAAACATAAAAACCCATTTAAAAGTGTGTTTTATTTATCCAATAGGGAAGAAAATCTAATGTCTGGGAATGGATATATGAGTACTGAATTTATCTCAATACCAGTTAGCAGTTACTGATCCTCATTTAGTTTATCAAAATTTACTCATTATAGTTTTTTGTTGCTATTCTGATAACATTGGGCCCCATTAGTGGCCGAGTGATTAATACCAACATATTGGGTGTACAAATAAGTTTTGATGGATTTACATAGGATGCATTAAATCCTATTGGATAATCTTGTAACTATATTCATCTTAAAGTGCCAGCATTTCCATCTAAAAATCAGTCTGTTTCATTTCCCAGAAATGTAAGCAACAAACTTTATTGGTGCTCATCCCATGTCAGCCTTTCTGCCAACAAAAGAAAATTTGTGGGAAGCACTTCCTTTTTGTTCTAATTTGAAGAAAAGTGCAGCTGATGGACATTGATTGCTTGATTCATGCCAAACTCAAAAGGAGCTCGCCAAAACCTTGGAAATGACTCACCAAGCAGTTTCAAAGTGTCTCAAGACCATGGGTATGATGCAAAAACAAGGAAATAATATTCCATATGAACTCAAGCCAAGCGACATCAAACGCTGTTTTTCACATGTGAATAACTGTTCCAAAGAAAAAATTGGAAGGGGTTTTTGCATCAAATCGTGATGGGGGACGAAACTATGGCAACCCAAAGCACAGAAAATCGTGGCATAAGCCCAGCCATGCATCAACTTCAATGATCAAACTGAATATTCAAAGCAAGAAGTTAATGCTGTGCGTCTGGTGGGATCAGCTTGGAGTGATCTATTATGAGCTACTCTTGCCATATGAAACCAACACTGGGAAATGTTGCAAACAACAATTGATACAGCTGAACTATGCATTGAAGCTCAAATGCTCCCACTATGCCAAAAGACATGACAAAGTGATCTTCCAGCACGACAACGCTCACCCATATGCTGCAAAAGTCATCAAGGAAACTTTGGAAGCGCTCCAATAGGATGTCCTACCCCACCCCCCGTATTCACTAGACATTGGTCCTTCTGACTTCCACTTGTTCCGGTTGATGACTCATGACTTGGCCAAGCAGCACTTCGCTTCATATGAAGAAGCCAAAAATTGGATCGATTCTTGGATTGCTTCAAAAGGTACTCGGAATCCGTATGCTATCTGAAAGATGGGGAAAAGCCATAGCTACCAATGGACAATACTTTGAATAAAATACATTTTCTGAATAAAGCTTCAAAGTTACAAAAAAAAAATGCTCAAAACTTATTTGTACACCCAATATGCTGGTAGTTTGAACCCAGTGAAGGGGCAACTGTCTGCATAGTCTTTTTTGTGCGTTTTTTTCCACGTACAAGTGGAATATGAGCCAGTTTCCCATAGAAAAGGCATTAGAAAATCCCTACACAAAGATATCAGTCCCCTTAAGCAGATAATCATCATGTGCTTTGCCATTATTGGAATCTGGCCACACTGGCAAAACAGTTACTTTATAACTGTCATTTTCCAAGGTGGTTTGTTGCTTGATACCACATATAGTGTTCTGTCCGTAACTAAAACCATCAAGAATTGCGCTGGAAATTAAATTCTGACTATGTTTAACAAATGCAGTTTATTAAGGCTTTCATTAGCACTGCATACAGGTCTGCCTCTATTTTTTATATTAGAGAAGGAGAAGGGGCATAAATATCTGGTCTCCATTTATACATTTAGTCACTGTAAAACATGCAAGGTATAATTTGCTAATGTTTTATCTCGCTGTCACTGCACTTTGACAGAAAGTGTAGTTATTATCTATAGATATATCACTCACTCATTAGCTAAGACATCCAGATTTAAGTCTTCTGGAAATCATCAAATCAACTCATCCCTGATCCTTTTTTACTCTAATCCGAGATCTGAATTATTAAAATGTTGATTTTGAAACTGATCTAATGTAGTTCCTCATCTTTAAGAACAAAATAGTTTTCGTGTCAATTTTTTCATTTAAAATCTATGCCTCTGTAAAGTTTGCTCCTGAAGAAAAGGAAACTGTCAGATCATCTTATAAATTGAAAGAATTTTATTTAAAATCTACACCAGTCTAAGTTTTTTTTTTTTTCATAATTTTGGTATAGCTGTTTCTTATTTCATACAAAGTTCAAAACTTCATAATTTTAGAATAAGTTGGAATGAACTATTCTTTCAAAGTTGTTTTCAGTAATGGAGCAACTATTTGTATAATTTCTGTTAATGAGTGCAATGTTCATATCGTCAATAAATTTGAAATTTTAATTCTGAAATTTAACTCTATGCTTTTTATTAAAAAATTGTAATTTTTGTCATTAATTGCTGCTTACTTGGTAGATATCTGCATGGAGCTTATATTATTGTTACGGTGTTTTCTTTTTTCTTAGGAGTAATTGCCAGACACCCATCATTTTTACCTTATCTTGAAGATCAGCTAACATCTAAAACAGTGGCAGCATACTTTGAGCATTTATTTAGCAATGGCCATACTGTTGAAAGGTAAAAAGAAGTAAAGCTTAAGCCACATTTTCCTAATTTGTATTTACTTGTCAAAGATGAAATAGTGTTAAAACAGTATTAAAAGTATTTGTCATATGCAATCTTTAAATAGAAAAAAAATGTATCAATGTAACATAATTCTAAATACTGTTGTTCTTATTTAATGTGAGACATTTTAGTGAAGGTAGAACTTTTTGATATCGTTAAAGCTGTTTATTAAAAAATGTTAAACAATTTCTCATATATATTAAGGTAATTTAAATAGTTCTGTTATAAATAATCAGAGCACCAGAAATTCATTTTGTTGACTTATTGGTACTAACCAACTTGCATGGCCATCTGCCTAAAATAATTATGATAAAAAAAGAAAAATATATATAATGGTTTTAATAAATCCAACTAATGTAATTTCATAGGTCCCTAATTAATAGTCGTTGCCCAGCCAGTTATTGTGGATGCTAACTACCGTACCTATGGTCAAATCCCCAAAAAAGCATGTATGTTTGTTAAGCACATAATGTTTGCACTGTAAGGGAGCATTTAAAATATACAGTGAGCCAAAAGCCCTCTTGAAAAGTTGATGGTAGGGAAATAGAGGTGAGAGACACTTGGACCACTTCCCAGCATGTTCTCCCTCAAATTGGGGCATAATTGCATAGTTATAGTGTAGTGCAACTTATGGCGGATATCTGTTGTCCTGCCCTTTTCTACATGTACCTATAGTAGTTATTAATAAATTAAATGAATCTCTGTTTATTGCTTTTAAATTTATTAGTTTGTTAGTTAATAGTAGAATAAATTTGAAATAAAAATTAAATGTCTTATATTTTGCTAACTGACAACACACTGCCATGTGAAAGATAAAAATTTTATTTAATTTGAGCAGTAGTAACACATTTTAAATTGCTATTGATTAAATTTGAAAGACAAATATATTGCCATTCTGCCAAGTGACAACATACTTCTTTTATATCACTGAGTTTTCTGATTAAATTTGCTACTTAAATATGTTATGCTTTGCAGAGTGATAACACAGTTTTTAAATTCCTGTGATTTTAATTAAAAACTTATTAAATTTGCATAAAATACAAAATAAATAAAAAAAATTTAAATTTGGGTTTTGAAGTGCTGATGCTTGCATGGAGCACTATGTGTGCTGTAGGTGCCTCCATTTTCCAAAATGTGAGGAACGTACAAATATATATATATATTTATACACATACATAGTATATATACATTCACGATTTTTAATAATATAATTAATTATATTGGAAAATATGCTCATGTATAAATGCTGACTAGCTCTTTGCAATACCAGCCTTCAGTCTATTATGCATAATTTGTTCACAATTAGGTTTCCATACGCACATTATCTGGTACAGGACTGGATATATCGTGGATCTAAGTGCCATTATCTTTTCACAGTGAAACAAACTCACTCACAGATTTTTCATTTTATAACAACAAAGATTGAAATTATGTATTTAATAACTTAGTATTAATGATTCATCATAATAGTATTATTCTCCAGTGTTGAGATATTGCTGTAACAGTTATCCCAAACTGAAACTGTGCCTAGCAATGTTTCCTATGCAAGACTGCTGATGATTTCCAGCCTTTTGCTTTTTTTAATTGAATAATGTTTGTTTTAAAAACAGTTATAAAAGTACTTTTCTATGAAATGTCTTCTAAAGAATAAAGGCTCTTAATCAAGATTTAAAAAAAAAAAAAAATTTCAAGAATTCTCTGTTTATTTTTTCTTACCAATATAACACAATTTTTTGCACTCAAACATGAAATTCTTGTGTAACTCATTTCTGTCATCATTACTATTATTATAAAGGAATTTTAAGTTACAAACTTGAAAAAAAAAAGGGTATAGACTTTCTTGAAGGATTCTGATTTGAATGCTATAAAATTCTGCTTTGGAACTACAAAGCCCCGTTCCAATCAGTGTTTAAGGTATGCTTTATTAAAAGTACATTATATTTATAGAAAAAGATGTTTCATGTTTTAAAATTATCCAAATTTTTGATTGAAAGAGTATTGTGTTTTCTGAATATATTATTTTTCAGTGAAAGAGCTGTATACTTATTATTCCTTTAAATATTTTTGTAATGTGTTGTTGTAATTATTTCATCTTTTTAATTAAATATGTATTTTGTTACATATTAATCAGTTATTCATCTGATATCTAAGTAAATCTTTTTTTTATGTGCATTCTTACTAAAAACGTTTCATAAGTAAAATATTCTGAAAAATAAATTTATAATTTTTATTTTTAAATGTTTTTATGGCTTGCTACATGATTCTTATATTCTTGGAAAATTTTGAAAAACAGAATTCTCTTGTTGTTTAATTATACTAGATCATCAACAGCTTTGTAAAACAATAGTTTTTTTGTTACATTTGAAATGAAAAACATTATCTTAATTTTAAAAGTACAGGGTGTTTATAAAGTCCCGGACCCATTTTGATGTTTAATAACTCATAACATAATGAAGATATAAACAAACTTATGGCATTTATTGATGGAATAACTTATATATTTTCCTTTTCAGGTTTGAATATCTTTATTTTTGTAAATATCGTCTGCACGTGTAATTAATTTCAGATAATTTCATTTTCCAGTCTAAATATCTGTACTTTTTTAAATATCGCCTGCTTAATAATTGCATTTTTCTCTCTCTTGTTTTTGGCAACTATTGCAATGTTATGTTTACTTTTGATGTGTTACTGTGATTACCATGAAGCACAAAGGGATTCCCCAAAGGTTAATGTGTTGTGTGGACTAATGCACGACCGAGTCATTGGGCCTTCATTGGGCCTTTCTTTTTTACAGAAAAGACGGTCTCAGTAGTGGTATACTTAGACGTGTTGGAAAACTTCATATTTCCATAACTAGAAGAGCTTCAGCCACATGTCTTTTTTCAACAAGATGGTGCACCACCTCATTGGGGTACCATCGTTCGTAGTTCTTTGCAGGACCTTTTTACAGGAAGATGGATTGGGCAAGGAGGTCCAATTCCTTGGCCACCCAGATCACCTGATATAACGCCGCTGGACTTTTTCCTTTGGGGATTTGTAAAGGACAACGTTTACAGGAGGAGAGTATCAAACATTGATGACCTAAAAGCCAGAATTACAACCGCAATAGCTTCTGTGGGTGTCAACATGCTTGCCAGTACCTGGCATGAAATTGAATATCAACTTGATATTCTCCATGCGATGAAGGGGCACACGTGGAAGTTCATTAACAAGGGTCATGAAACTTTTTGAGTGTATCTAACCATTTATATTATTAATTTTAATCTATCTTTATTATTTTATGAGTTATTAAACATCAAAATGGGTCTGGGATTTTATAAACACCCTGTATAATAATCCACACTTTTATTGTTTATATATTTAAGTATTGGGGAATGGGACAGAGAAAGACTGTATTGTGCATTGATATAGTATGGGAGAATTTTTAAAAAAATGCGATTAATTTATACATTTATTCCCCTGTTATGCACCTGCCACACTTTTTGACACCTATGAAAAAGAAGCCAAGCGCATGTGGAACTGCTGTCTGGAAAACAAATCATTTGTCCATTCACATACACGCACATAAAAGCATGGCGAGTGCATAACAGAAAAGTATCACTTTCTTCCATTATTCTGTGAGGTGATTGCCACCCATATAGGCAGATTGGGTAAATAACCATGATGATAAAAGATTATTGCTTCTTAGTCTCATTACTGAATTTTAGACTTGTCCTTTAATTTCTCTGAATTTATTGAATTCCTCTCAAAAGTATTAAGAAAATAGTTTTTTCATATTGAGTACATTTATGTGTAATAATTTCATTCTTGGAATTTATCTACATATTTGATGCTGATAGTAGGGATTTGTATCACTTACTATGCATTGTTAAAGTTAACAAATGAATCACATTGATACAAAATTTAAGAATGGAACATCTCATAATACATGTACAAAAATCTTTTTTTGTGCATTCTTTTGAAATTATTCATTCAAGACAGTATTTATCAACCAGCATTTCCCAGAATCACAATATTCTATGGAAAATGACTATCTTGAGAAATAGTTATGAATATGTTAATTGTATGTTTTGATGTGTAATAATTGTTAAAATAGGTTCTCCAAGGATAACACAGTAAAGACATGCTGATCTAAGCTGTAGTGGCATATTCTAGATGGATCTATATCTATGCTATCCTTCTGTAATAGATCATTGCGTCTTAATATTGATAAACTGCCTCTTAATTAAGTTTGTATGTAACTAAACACAATTAGAAATCTAAGTGAATTCAGAACTGTAAATTACTGATCAGTGTGACAGATTCCCAAATAAGTTGTAGTATTGGATGTTTTCTTGGTTTTCTTCATATGTAATATAAATGTGAGCTAATTCCCTTTCAAGAGTTTTTCAAGGCATTCCAAGTGTTAGTGTATTTTGCCATAGTCAAAATAATTCATTTCAAGATGGACCTTTAAATCTTTGTGTTCCAAATCATTAAGTATGTCAAGATCACATTACATACACAATTAAGTAATAAACTTCAAACTATTAATCTATTTCCAGCCAAATAAGACACAGTTGTGAATTATCTTTTTGTAATGCAGCGATTATAATTACTGATGCAGATTCACAAAATCTTTGGATTCTGTTGTTTTAATGTCTGCTTATGCCTCTTCATGCTAGGAAAGCTACATGTAGTGAATATGTGTAATTTTTAGCTTTCAAATATTGATTCAAAAATTTGATTATTTTATTTTTGTATATTATTAGTAAAATATTTATTTTACAAACTGTAATTGATTCAGCATAAATTTAAGAATTGATTTATTTTTTAAATTTCAATAAAAACAGTATTGTGTTTCATTCTTATTTTTATAAATAGTATGCAGCATATGATTTCGGTCTTTTATATTGGAATTTTACTTTACAATTTTTTTTACTGTATTTTCTGTGTTAAATCAGAAAGATAAATCTTCAGTGTTCGTGTAGGTTACAATATATTCAGTGTACTTTTGAAAATGTAGTGGTCATAACTTATTATATAAATAAAAATTATTTGCTTTGTGATTGAAAATTGTCAGTACTAATTCAAGAATGGCAATTCTTTTGTTAGCATAACTTTGTAATGTAATATAGAATATACCATATTTACTCTCATATTTTATTCCCTTTTTTGTACTATTTTTATCATATGAAAATTGAGAGGGGAAAATTACGCAAATAATTTAATTTCCTGAGGTTACAGTAAGCAGACAACAAATGGAAAGCAGTCCTATATAAATTATTTGTAACTAGCCCAATATTATTTATTTAAAAAAAACTATATTTGAATAAAAATATATAGTAATATTAACATTATAATATCTAATAAGATAACTTCATGTGTACTTCTTATCTTGAATTTTGCCATTCTTATTGTTGTTCTACTATTACATTCTAGGCCTCATATCATTTAGTGCCACTAGAACTGTTGTCTGTGTTATATTGTACAGCTTGTAAGTCATCATGGTTGTCATCATCTTCACCGCCGTTCTGTCTTCCCAAGTGCAAGAGCATTAGATATCATCCTCATTTTCTTGAAACCTGTCATTATATTTGCTTGTTAGATCAAAGCTCATGCACCCAAAACAATCACTACATGGAAGAAACCATTTTTAAATTTAGGAAAACTGACTTTCTGAACATTCTGAGGAAGGAGAAAAGTACATGAATATTTAAAGAGTTTTCAGAACATTGTGCTAGAAATCTTTGGGGGGGTATATGTGAGTAACTATAGTGTATATGTATGTGTGTGCACTATTAACCTTTCAGCACAGGCATTTGCGAAAAATTTATGACAAATTCGGTTTTTAACGTATATTTTTCACATATCAAAGCTGAGACGTCTGAAGGTCATTTCACTTTTCTTTTTTTGACTGGGTTTTTCTTCTACGTGGAAGCTTTTTCGTAAAATTTACAACACATGCGTGGTCATGGGTGAAAACTGAGAATACTTTTTTCTCAAATACTTTGTAATTTTATGTTACTAACTGTCTTGTATTTATGTGTCAGAGAAAAAAAGAGATCATCAGCATCTATGAAATGCTAAACATGCCTTAAATACACATGGAAACGTCATTCTATTACTAACATTATTTACATGGTGTGCAAGGTGAACTTTGAGCATTGAGAAATAGCTTTAAAATTCTGTTTTTCCATTATTACTCTACTCTATTGTATTTCTAGTATTACCATTCCTTATTTTCTTTTATTTCTATTTTTTAGAAATAAATAAAAATATTAAAATTAAAGTTAGTTTAAAGTGAGTTTTTGTAACCAGTAAGAAGTAAATTTCTTTACAGAAGTAACTAAACTTTCATTTTTTCCTACCAAGGTGAGTCTATTTTCCTTTTTTATTTGCCTAAACTTGCCTTTGATGAATATTGAAATTTACTTCGATTTTAAAATATAATTATTAAACAATAAATTTTAAATTTTGTATGATGAAATACATCATTGCATTTCCATCTGACTAACATAAGAACTTAAAAATAATTTACTTATATTTGAATGTGATATCATTTGTATTTTGCAATTATAAGGTTAATATTTTATTTCTTAACACATTTATTATCAATATTCAATGATTTCTGTCGTTTTCGTGATGAAAACTGTAAAATAATGGATGTTGTAAAAAATACGGCTTGCACGTGCTCATGTAAAATTGCAAAGCATGCGTGCTGAAAGGTTAATGTTATGCAAAAGTTAATATGAATAATATTAAAAAAAAACAGAATATAATTTAATAAGTGGCAAACTAACTGACATGAAGAAAATGTAAATCAAAAGACATCATAAGGCATAAACTTGGAAATCAATCCTTAAAAATAAGTAAATTAAAACAATCAAACTACAAAAGTTAATATTTCTTTGATCTTTGACAGGAATAGCCAAGAGAATTATCAGTATAAACACATGTGTGAATCTATAATTCAAGTTCCAGTCCTAAAGATTATATATATATAATTATTTAATAATTGTCCTTGTATATTTTATTAGCAAATTATTTTCATAAGCTTATG
>KK117100.1:301201-314601 GCA_000611955.2 Stegodyphus mimosarum | reverse complement strand
GTAGAATTTTTTATATAGGTACTAATAAACTTGTGAAAATGCAGCAACAAGTTAACAGAAGTAAAGCAGAAAAGCAAGTGCAGCATATTCAAGGCAAAATCCTAGTTTAAAGTGATTTGGTTTCGCTTTTGATATATTTTCATTGGCTAATTAATAACTCTGTAAAATTATTACAGGCAATTTGAATTTCAGTTTGCAAAAACCATGTATGTCATCAGTATTATTTGAAGTCATGTGATGGCTATCAATTTTAGTATGGCACAGTTTAGAGAAGTTCACTATAAACAATTACAATTTTTAGTACAGAAATGGGAGGTACTTAAATTAAAATGAAGAATTTAAGGGACTATTGCAAATAAAATTAGAATTTTACATTACATATTGTTATATATATCTATATATATGTTACATAATATGAGTTGCTGAGTAGCATATATAATTTTCATTTAATTTGAAAAGGCGATATTTTTATTTAATATAAAAAATTCCTTTGAAATTATTACAAAAATTTTGCCCAACTAAAGAACAAAATTATTCCATATGTTTTTACTGATACTAACTATATCTTCTCATTATTAGCATCTACTTTCTATATTCCTAAAATATTTTCACAATCATTGTTAACTAACTTTTTACTTTA
The DNA here is from genome assembly GCA_000611955.2 of Stegodyphus mimosarum. NCBI lineage: Eukaryota > Metazoa > Arthropoda > Arachnida > Araneae > Eresidae > Stegodyphus > Stegodyphus mimosarum. The sequence continues at coordinate 313,961 of KK117100.1, read as the reverse complement.
AACTTCATTATATATTTTCTATTGAAACCTGTGCTAAAAATGCATGATAAAGCATTATCTTAAAAATATTTCTTTCGTTTTAAAATACTGCTTCAAAAGAATTACTTTCCTCTGCAGATATATTCTACCAGGAATAAGTGCATTAAACTTCCTGTTAAAAGAATCTCTAGGTGGTGGAGGTGTTGCATCTCTAAGAAGTGATCCACAGGTAATTAAGAGCAGAAAATGTTTTATTTTTCTTATAACTTTATATATTCATAACCATACAAAAATTATAATAGTTTCATAAAATTATTACATGGAGTAATGTGGAAAAAAATTTTAAATTTAAATAGCAGCTTTTGTATTTGAAAATTAAGTCTGCTTTAAAATTCAAGGACAAATTTATGTTATGTATACTAGTTACTGCAAATAAATAAATTAAAATAATTATTGAATTGTGGTTAAAAATCTCTATGATAGCAAATATTGTTCCTAATCCTTATTTTGATAATTATGTCTGATAGTGTTAATCTTTCAAAATTGGAATATGTCATTAAAAATGAGTGCTTTTTTATCACCTTTTTTAAGTACTAACATGTTTGTCATAATTATATTAAACTTGCAGGCTTCTTTAATGCTGAATATTCGATTAGTTAATTTCATAACTACAAAACAAATTAAAAGTATCTCTAAAAAGCATTTATATCTAGACATTCAGTTTCTTCAAATAAAGCGCAGTTCAATTCTAAACAAAACTTAATAGCTCATAAGTCGGTGTAGAAAAGAGACTGCAAAAACAGTTTTAAATTATATGCTTTTTTTTTAAAAAAAAAAAAGCACAGTTATTAAATGCAACGATTGTCATTTAAACTGTTAATTTCAATTACAAAAGTGTTTCATATTATATTGCATACAAGGGCTACTATCTGATATGAACAGTCTCAAAAAAAATTTAGTTGAGAAATTCAATAATATACAAAGGCTGTGTTGATGGAAATGATGTGTAATGCAGCATTTAGGAACTTTAGGTCATTTAAACACCTTTGTTTAAATGACAATTCTGTTGATCTCAGTCTCTTTTAATTACTCACATATTTCTCTCTTAATAAATAACACCTCTACTTAAGGGACAAAATGTCTGGTCCAGTGGGTGTACTTTATTAGGAGGTACTGCTGTATATACATTCAAAACACTTTGAAAAGCATCCATACTGTAGAATTATTTCTGTCAGATAAAATTCTGTACAGATAAATTATGTAAATATTTTATTATATGGTTAAAATAGAATATTTCTTTGTTAAGCTCATTGATTTAATTAGTAGTAATTCTAGTTTCTTTGTTTATCATAGGAAAAATTATAATATTCTTCTCACGGATTCTGCTGTTGAAATAAATAGCTTCAAATAAGAAAAGTATATTTGATATTAAAATAAGAAAGGCCTAATTTTCTCTGCATTTTAAGTGCTTTTAATCTATAATTTTCATGTGCAGTATCTGTCATTTTTAAAATCACTTCCATTCCAAAATATTTGAGTTTATTAAGCAGCTGCATTTAATAGATGGCAATTAGTGTATTGCAGATTGTGATATCAATTTTAAAGTTCTAAAAATAATAATTAATGCTGAAATTAAACAATTTTGAAACTTGTTTTTTATTTTTTATAAAACTGTTTTTATAATTACATTCTTGATGAAATTTTATCTTTTACAAAGAAATTATTTTATACTAGCCGCTGTGCGGCCAGCCTTCGTCTGGCTTTTAAGTGTACCAGAAAAATACCTAAAGAGAACACCAAACATTAAATTTGAAAACTGCATAGAAGTTTACTCTGCAGAACAATTTTATGGAAAAAGAAACAAACAACAACGGAAAAAAAAAATTCAGTTAAAAATGCATTACATATAAAAAGCATACAACGAAATAAGCAATATCCCTTAATACAAATATTAATTATCCTAACAAATAAATTAACCAACTTCCCTTTGCAAAATCTTAAGAACTCAAATGGTATAAACAGATTAAGAACTTAAACAGATTAAAAAATATCATGCAAAACTTTTTTATAATTAAAATTATATATAATTAAAACATAATATTACAATGAAATAAGCAATATCCCTTGATACAAATGTTAATTATCCTAATAAAGTAATTAAACAATTTACCGTTGCAAAAAGAAACAACTTTTTAATTTCTTAAACTTTTCAGTCTCTTAAAAACAGTAACATAAGAAATACGATGAAAAATTGTTGCCAAACCGAAATTTTTAAAAGAATGAAACTATTCAAAATGATGTAATTTTATCAAAAATCTATCAACAACAATAAGAAAGGAAAATTGTTGCCAAAACTACATTTTAAAATATCTGAGATGTGAGAAGTGTATTCGGAAGCTTCATTTAAAAAATTTTTAAAAAATACAAAATATTATTATTTTTCCAAAATTCTTTTTTTAAAAGGAGTCGAAAGGATTAAAGTTCAATGTGTCCAAAAATCAAAGGAAAAAAAACAGCACATTTTTTAAAATAAGTTTTTTTTAAAAAATTTTGCTGAAAAGGTGTTAAGCTCACCTTCCTAAATAAATTCGTATTTAATCGATTTATTGAAATACGAAATTTATTTTAAGTTCGTAAAATAGCTAAGTGTCTACGCTTCACGACGATGTAAAAATGAAATGTATAGAGTGAAATCTCACTTTCCTATAGCCCATTATGTCTCAAAATGACGCGATTTGGTCACAAACATAAAATAAAAAAAATTCAAATTCGAATTGCGAAAAAATCGCTTCGAGGTGCACTGGCTCTTGTGTAGATACACCTATGTACCAAATTTCGTGGCCCTGGGTCTATTAGCTTACTCGCAACACGAATGAAAGACACACACACAGACTCTTTGTTTTATTATATGTAGAGATATGTTTGTTTTGTTTCTTTCATGAATATTTTTTCAATTGTATTGTCAATTTTATAAAAATTGCTGGTATTTTTTATCAGCATTTTTCACTTCAAGAGTTTTTCTTTGAATTTGCAGAGCTTTTCTAGTTTTGATTGATGTCATCACTTTTTCCTGCATCAGTTTTGCTGTCAGTTTCTATAATTCTTTTAATATTTTCTATAATACTGTAGTCAGTTTCTACATAATCTGAATATTGTTGTCAATTGACCCATATTCTAAAAATAAATCTTCATAAGTTCTCTTGTTGATGTCTTAAACATTAGCAATAGCATTAGAAAACAGATTTTAATTATGTTTTAAGAAATTAGCTGTCTGCATTGACTGTTATATGTATGGCCTTTAGCAGACTCAATAGACTTACTTATTGCTTTCCAAATGCTTGCATTTTCAGAAAATGCAATTCTGTACATTTTCTGAAAGGCTGAATGTTAGATATTGTACTTACAAAAAAGATAAGAGGTGCATGCTGTACAATTAAATAATTAGTTAAGCTACTTTTTTCAGTTTCAGTTTACACGTTTCAAAAGGAAATCAGTAAAAATACTGTTTGTCATTCACTTATTCTTATTGTTTTAGAGGCAAATTCTTGACTCCTTTTTGACTAAAATGCCCCTGCTATTTTATACCTTGACTCTTTTCTTTCTAATAAACATCCTTAATAGTTTGAACACATTTCAAGATGCATATACACATAATTCTTTAGAAGTATCAATAAAAATTGTCTTGAATATACATATATAGCCCAACCCATTGAAGAGAGAAGGAATACAGCCTGTAACTAGGGTGTGCAAAATGATTAAAAGTGCATCAGTTGTCAGCAAAACATATTATTTTAATGATTTCCTGTCTTTTATGAATTTATATTTTTAGTGATATATAAATATCTTTGTGATGTTAATTGAAGTCTTTTTTTCCTTTTATCTTCTTATCTCAGGGTAAAGCTTGTGGACAAGTTATGACCGATTTTGAGCTACACAACATGCCAGATCTTGAAACTATAAAAAAACAGTGGAGTGGTGCCTAAATATTTCATACGAGAGCTTATTTTTGTTTCTGTTTTCTAGCAAAAAAAAAAAAAAAAGTCATGTAGTATATATATGAAAACTTTTGATTATTATTTTGTATGCCATATAACAATTTTTAATTCTAAAAATAAATATTTTTATAGATTTTTTAATTATTTTGCTGAAGAATAAATTATTGCACATTTGTAAAAAGAGATATTATATTGGACCTATTTTATGCAGTTTAATGCAAGCATGTAACTATTTAATATTCGTTTATATGGTTAAGCTCATAACAATCTTGAATATATATATATATTTTATGGTCGAGATATAATGTTGTGTTTTGCATTATACACTAGGGTGCTTAATTTTTATAACATGTTGTTGTATTATATGTTATGAAACTTGCAGACGGGTATAACGACTATCATATATCCAGCATTTCCCTAATTTGTGTTCCCTTCATATGGTAGTGATAAATAATTTAAGCATTATTGATGTCTCAGACATGATTTAAAACATTTTCTATGTGTCATTTTAAGGCAGTGATTTCTTTTTTATTCACAGGTCTCAGTAACTTAGCATGCTTTTAAATCCAGTTTGAAGAGATGAAAACAACTTAATATTGTTTAATAATGTAATGGAAGTATTTAATAGTTTTTAGGGGGTATTTTGTTTTAATTTCAGCCATCATTTTGTGAGAGATGTAAATAGTATTTAGCATAAAGCATTAATTTAAAAGTTAAGATTATGTAACATCCAGGATCTGAAACACAAAATTTCTAAAATTAAGAAATTGCACATAAAACTGATATAAATGTATGTGTGTGCTAAATTTTTTTTAATTGTATTATAAAGAATTAAACCATTTGTTAAACTTAGAAATTGTACAAGACATTTTTAGAATACCCCTTTTTCTTTTCTCTGCAATAATAAGAGAAATTCATTTTAAATTATACCTGAATGAATATCTGAAAATTAAGAAAGGTGTTTCGGTATTAAAGCAGCTACCAATTGGTAAAATCTGTCAACATTTAAAATTACTTTTGAGAATATTAAAAAATACTATAGTAATCTTCAAAAAATGAAAAACCATTACAGGGTAACATAATAAATAACATTTATTTAACAATTACTAACATTTATTTACATTTGGAGAAAAAAAAAGTTATATATATTTTTTGGAGTTTATAATTTGGTAACTGCTGCTATAAAAGAATCAAATATTTTGTCTCATGTTGTATACTGTTGTTCCATAAATTCTTCTAGCTAAGTGTTGGTGACCTCTTTTCTTTTATTTCACCATTTGGCTACTGCTTCTCTGTAAATAATTTCATTTACTAACCTTTTATTTATTTATTTGTAGTTACTTTTGCTTACTATACAAAATTCCGTAATGTTGTAAGAAAATTGCTTTTTTTCAATTAATAGCAACTTAAATACTGGCACCTTTTTAGAAAAAACATTAAGGAATGAATGAATATCAAAAAGAAGCTAATTCTTATTTTCACATTTATCAAAAGTTAAAATTTACCAACATTTGAAAAAAATTTAAAAAAAAAAAAAAGGATAGAACAATATCAAGGAGTCAGAAATGAGCATGAAAATAAAAAATGTGGCACATTATGAATATAGCAAAAAAATTATTGCTTTAATTTAATTGATTACAAGTTAAAATGCTAAACATTTTACTCAAAATATAGAGCATAGGGGGGAAAATATATCAAAACATAAACATCAATTATCAAAACATATATAAATATCAAATATCAAAACATAGGGGAAAACGAATTACCAAATCGATGCAATACATTGAACAACATCGCAATCAAAACAATCTGAAAATCAAATTTCTTGCATGTTAAAAAATCTGGGGATTACATATAACAAGCATGGCAACTAATCTTCCTATTATGGCAATTGATCAAGGTGACCACTTTAATCCAGAAGTACCTTAACCCTTTTTGGCACACCCAAAAACTGTTCACACAGAAAAATTGAGTGGAAAAGGCTTTATAGGTTACTTTTAACCTTCTTTATTTATACTAGATGACAGGACAGCACAAACCAGTCCATACATTTTAGCCATGTGTAGGTTCTAAAGAATCTTATTTTTCAAAGAAAATTTCCAGATTTTTTTAGAATATAAAAGGAATTGTTTGAAAAGAAATTTCTATGTTATTTTCTTGCCTGTATACTGATCTCTTTATTCTACATTAGTTTTAAATTTTTACCTTAAAATCTTGCCTAAAATCAAACAATGAAGATCTGGTATGCCCAGAGTGGGATCACTGAAACATCAGAACCTGTAGCTTTGTTTCACTACAATTATTTTCTTCAGTGAGCTCATTCACAATAAAAAGGTGGGTGCATATCTGTGTTTCATTTTTTGTTTGTATGTATATGTGTGTGTGTCTTTTGGAGGGGAGGTTTAGTTATCAACTGAGAAAATATTGGGGTGTCTTTCTGAAGATCAGAGATAATTTTATCAATTAGGTCTTTGATTTTTCACTTGAGCAGTTCTCTTTTTCTCTTTTGCTTTCGTTAAAAGAAGTTTTGTTAGCTCTATGTTTTGATAGTTTTGAGTTTAAATGTTTATTTAATTTTATTTTATAGTTTATATTTTCTTAATTGTAAGTATAATATTAGTTTATTTTTTCTGATTTTTAATTATGTTGCAAATGAATCGGAAAGTGCTGACAATTTCAAACATAAAATGCAAATAATGTAAATATCATATAGCCAAGTAACCTTTTTTTCATTTATACGCATGTAATCATCATATAGCCAAGAAGAGCTTTTGGAGGGTTGTTGCTTCCCAGCACTGCTCGCTTCAGCATTCTTTTTGAAGCTCTATACATTTAGTGAGTGCGCTTCAGGCACACCCACAGAATTAAAACAATAAGTGCTAGCTGTACAAAATTCTTGTGTACTCCTCTAGGCTTGATTAGACTGCATACCTTCCCCCCCCCCAATTTAAAAAGCAGCATGCCAGAAAAGGTTAAGAAGTTATAAATTTAAGTTCAAACCAAAGATTTTTACAATTTGTACACCTTTGCAATTTTACTTGACTCAGTGATTCATGTTTCCTTATTAGTGGTCAAATTTGCTGCTGTGTTTTGTCCACGAAATGTTCTAGTTTCAGTTTCTGTAGAATGTTTTCTGTGTGTAAAGATAAATTTATGTAGTAGATGAATCTCTCAAAATTTATCTTCATTTTCAAAAATAACTCATATAGCCTTTACTTAAGTAATATATTTTGCTATTGTTCACATGAGGATGTCTTAATTTTCCCATCAGAGAATTTAATTTTTATGACATCTCCTAGATTAGTCTATCTTGCATGAAGTTTATTGGAGGAATCGAGTATAAGCAAGTATACTTTATTCCAATAAAGCCATATTATCTAGTCACTAAGGTATTAGGTCATTCTCCTTTTGTCAAATTTTTGGGTTCCGACTAAGTTATAATTCATTTCCGTATAATGAATGCAAGTTATTAAGTCACTTTTGATTCTCATTTTCAAACTTGCTATGTAAACAAAATTGTTTGTTTGCTGGGAGGAAAAGAGATTTCTCCTCATTCAGAATTTTTCTGCAGAGTGTATCACATTCCTATCTTCTTTTAAAATCTGTCAAATCAGTTAGCATCTATTAATCAAGATGAAAAACTGAGATGAGATATCCATTTTCCTACAAAGCAAGAGAATTTTAAATTCTTTATTCCTTAAAATTTTAGTACAGAGTTATAATATAAATTCAGCTGTTTCTAATTTAAATTCTTTTCTCAAACTTATGCAGAATGCAGTATTATTTTTCCAATATTTAGAAAATTATAGTAAGAAATCAAACGAGGACTATATGATATTAGTCATGTGTGTCATTGTCTGAAAATAAGCATACTTAAATCATATAAGCATTTCTATTAGTGATGGTCATCAATCTGTATTCGAGTTTATTAAATGTCATTGCTTGATCCCCAAGCAAGGAAAAAAATTTCTTTGACTCTTGAAAGATTTTCCAGCCAAAAGGGTATTAGCATGTTATTGTTAGCATGTCACTGCAATTGAGCAATGAATGTCTGTTCCAGAAATAAGTATATGGGTGGTAAGAAATTTATCAAATAAGTAATTTCATTTCTCAAAGAATGGTCCCAAAATCTAGAGCAACAGTTTTTCCTAGTGGAGCTTTTTGGAAAGGTATGGTTAATAAACTTCATTTCTTCAAAAACATGGTGGCAAAAGTGCATTCATGAAAGTTAAATGTGAATGTTAAATTGATTGGTAAATATCAAATATGTAAAATGTCTGAAGCAGCATTTGTTTAAAAGCATAATACTAGGAAGACATTTTTAATAACATTCTTGCATCTAAAGGAAAACTCAATTGCTTACAGAATGAGTGGAAAGAAAAGAGAAAAGCTTCAGAAGTCAAACTTTCAAAAACTGAAATGGTGTTTATTAAATGAATCAGCAATACTAGGGGGCCAGAAATAAGTCTGTATTGAGAATCTTAAGAAAAAGGTATTTGAAATAGCAAAAGAATTTTAAACTAATAGTGGTCAGACTGAATGATTAAAAGAAAAGGCCAAGTTGTCTTTTAAAATTCTTAAAAAAGAACCACCTTCAGTGGATACTGCTTCCATAAAAGAGCCGAAAAACATGCTGAAAAATGTTTTTACATCAATAATAATTTTGATATATTTTTTTGTTTGTTTTGTCTCTTACTAGAGAAGACATTATCTTTCTTTCCCAATAAAAGCAAAAACCAAATAACTGTCATTAGGTGTAAATATGATTTGTATCGATAAACTAAAACCTCTTGTCACTTCAAATATTTCATGCCAATGTGCTTTCTCTTTTCATTGGGTAAAAGTGATTTAAATGCTATTATTTGGATAATTTTCCAATTTTGGATTCTTAACAGAAATGTTTTTCCCATTCTTTCTAAAAAGTACTTTCTCATTAGATCTTGCTCTGTAGAGGAATATATATATATGAAAATTTTAAGTTTGCACACTCTTTTTACAAACCGTGTCACACAATCAAAAGTTTAGTATGTAATATGAAAATTTATTTTATTTAATTTAGTTCTTAAACTGAAACCATAGATATGCTATCTTTTGTTTATATGCATTTATTCTTATTTTGTGTAGAGTATATAACACCATTCAGAAATTCATAACACTACTCACACATTTTAATATAAAATTGCTAAGAATTAATTAATCTGAAGTGACTGTTGACAAAGCTAACTTTAAAGCATGAATATCTTTTGCATAGTAATTATTTATTACTATGAGAGAGATGTAGTTCTCTCATAATGTTTGTTTATATTTGATCTATGAATCATTAGAAATCAGTTATCCACTCCAAAAATTCAGGCACTTTGTTTACTTCTAAATATTCATTTTGTTTCTAAGAGGGGAATTCTGACAATTTTGAATGTTCTTGTAGAAAGTTCTTTGAGTGATGCACTATAAGACAAAATATAATTTCAGTGTGTTGCGTGCAATAATAAATGTAGAAAATTTTTCACCTTGATTACTTTAAAATTTCAAAGTAACCACTTTGCTAGTGTTTTCAGATTTTTTACCATTATCACTCTATATGAATTAAATTGATAAAATTTGCAAAAAGTATGAATAATGTTCATTTAAAAAATATCAGTTAGCCTTAAAAAAACAAGTTTTTGTTCTAGAAAGTTACCCCTAAATTCTAAAATTTTTCACTCTGTATTTAAGAAATAATCATAATACTCCTGATCTTTTGTTACGTACTAAATACAATCAAATAAAAAACCATAAGAAATTCAAATACAAAATGTTTGAGAACAGAATGAAAATCCACAAAACAAATAATTCAAATCAAAAATATTTTTTATTCAAATAGAATTTCATTATTTATAATATGGCAATATATATAATAAACTATTTCTATTCATTGTCATCTGAAATGAAAGTACCAAAATGTTTAAAATATTGCTGTTCTATTTCAGTGTTTAAAAAATCATCAGTATGCTTTCTCAATGCTGTTTTAAAATTTAAATTTTTTAGCTCATAACATTTTAACAGCCGTCCATTTAATGGCTCACTTGCATATAAAATGTTTGCTAAACTTTTATATGCAAGTTTTTTTTTTTTTTACTAAGATAAGTAAAATGAATGGTAATTTAAATGCAAAATTTTATAAAAATTTATATGAAAGTTGCTTAAAATATCAGTTATATTTTCATAACAGACAAAATATATTTATGTTTATATAATTTGAATTTGAATTCTGACAATAAAATATAACAATGGATTTAAAGAATATTTTTAAATTGAAGGCATAAATATGTAAGAATATTATAAAAATTTTCTGCCGTATTCATTATAATCAATATAGTACTTTTATATGTGTTCAACATTACAGAAAATAATAGGACAATATATATTTTTGTTAATATGGCATAAAATATTTCTTGAAAACATTTTGTAATTGAAATTTGTTTTAGTCGAGTTTAATAGGATGAAAGACATCTGCCCATAAACACATATATATTTATGTTATCATTAATATAATTTTATTCGGATGGTCACTGAATTAGCTTAACTCATATTCAAGGATGCAATATAATGCACACAAAATATGATCAGCTCATCTGAAAGATTTCTACCTGATGTGACATAAACAAGTCCTACACATGAAACATCTTTTCTGCAATTTGTGTAACAAAGCAGAATTTTTTCATGAAAATATCCAGTGTTCCTTAATTAACATCACAGAAGTAATTTGTGAAAAGTGATTGAATTTTGTGAAAATAGATGATGTTACTGATATAATTTTCTGCATAATTAGTAATATTACTTTGCGTTTGAATTTATCTTATATAGTACAAAATCCAAGATCCGGACTTCAGCGATTCTGGATTTTTCTGTATATTAGATCATCGATTTAAAACTTATTAGATAACATGTAGAAATTATAAACTTAAAAATATGAAATCTTGAGTTATGAAATAATGGAGCATTTATGATCTAAAGTTTTTTTGTTTTTTTTTCTAATATTTTCTCTTTAATTCTGTAGACAGATATGATTTTTTATTCAATTACAAAAGTTCCACTGTTCAAGTCCTGTAAATTGCTGTGTCGAGAATTCTGACTAATTTCTCTATCGAAATGTTTTCATTTTTAATAACCTCTGTCACATTCTTCACTATCGGTAGCAGTATTTTCTGGATCTAGAACCATACTACAGATTTTGCCGTCCGTTAAATGATTGATAATTGGGGCATTGTCACGCAATGGAAAACTGTTATATCATCTTATATTTATTACCGCTTCTCTACATTTTTTTTTTTTTTTTAAATCCGTTAATCAGAAAATTTAACCTTTGGTTTGCAATATCCGAAAACCTTCAAATTGTGGATTCCAAAGTTCAATACGGATACATTATCTTTCACTAAAACTTTAAGTGAAGTATGAGCCAAACAGTTGTTTGCGATCAGGACAATTTTTGCACCATCGGGTAAACCAACCAAATTTTGAAGAGCCTCGGGTATGAAAAGATTTTCAAACCAATCATTCAATAACACTTCTGTCATCCATGCTCTTTGTTTGCATGATATGTAACAGAAACTCTTTACGCCTTTAAATGCTTGAGGTCATGTATTTTTTTGATCATGAAAAGTTTACACTTGTGCATTCCTGAAGCATCTCACTTTGGAATCTTTGACACTAGTTGGAGCCTTTTCTGTAGAGGCTGCCAAGGTATTTCGCGATACATATTGGTAGAAAAGACTAGCTTTTCATCAGCGTTGTAAATTTGATCTGGAGATAACTTTTCACTAAAAATGAGTTAATGAATTCATCTGCGAATAGTTCAGCAGTTTCAGTAGCAACTGAAGCTTTTTCACCTGAAATTCTTAATTGCCTTATAGCATTGCAATTTTTTAATTTGGTCAACCAACCTATCGAATATGCACACTCAGTTTTTAAGTTCATTTCTTAGTGAAATGAAATATTTTAGCTTGAGCCATTAGCATTTCACCTGTCAATGGCATGCTCTCGCTGTGACACTGTGTGACCCATTCAGTCATGACTTTGTATAATCTTCACTTTTAGCATAATGAATAATTTTTCTGTTATTCATTACGAGTGGGGTGTAGAAATCCATAAAAAAAATTTTTTTAAATTCCTTTTTCTGTTTCCTTATGTCGTATACTATTGACTTTCCTCGCATAATTTTGAACCTTTATCTTGCAGCAATTCCACTTTTTGTTTAATGGACATTGACACATGCTTTCGCTTTATAGATCCTGTTGCAGCTCCAGAATTATACTCTTTTTGAAATAATGAAAAGTTGAAACTAATTTTCATAAAATTGCTCTTATAAAAACAGCGTGCAAAAAATAATTAAACTGAATCAAATTAGGTATTGAACAGCATAATCAGCTATATTGACTGAATATCAGCTATCTGACTCTTTGTAATCAGTAAAGTATAATTTTAGCTTAGCATAATAGCGTCCACTATATATTATTGGCTATTTACAAAATTGGCGATGAAAGACAAGTTCTTCCACTAAATTTTGTCTTGCTTTTATCGTCCACTGAGACAATTAAGCCTGATTGTATTAGTTTAGTTATTTATTATACTTATTCTATTTTTTGCACATGCTTAAGGCTTATCTGAGTCCTGAATAAATAAATTCCCACATATACTTAAAGCTTATTGAGGGCCACCACTAGATATCTTACTGCCTGATGCAGTCTCTGCAAGTCATACATTCTGCTACCAAGCACCTCCCTAAGTTCTAAAGTTTTGCTGCCTCTTAA
>KK117100.1:259646-289340 GCA_000611955.2 Stegodyphus mimosarum | reverse complement strand
ATAATAAAAATTCGCAAATTTCCATTTATTAGTATATTTTTCTATCATGCTAGTTTAGCTACTCATCCAATGCTTCTCCAAGTCCAGAAATTTTTCTTCTAGAGACTGTTTTAAATTAAAAAAAATAGATGTGTACTAGCTCTTCAAATTCTAGTTTACAAAGCTTGCAAAAAATGTTTTTGTATGATTTGGAATGTTTTAGCAATTTCAGATTTAGTCGTCAATGTATGGTCAATTTCTGTCAATATTTTAAATTTTTAACTGAATAGTACCTCATAATGTTTGCTTGACAATTGCAAAGATGAAATTGTTCTGCTTTGGGTTTCACATAAAACTTAAGTCTAAATAGCTGTTCATTCAGCCCACATTAAAGCAAAGATAAATATTAATTGGATGACATTCAGTACCTAGCCATTCTTTACTAATATTAACTTTATTCGTATCCTCTTATTGCGGTTGTTTTCTGAGAAGTTCTTATTCATGAGAAAAATCATAATATGTCTATCCTCTTAATGTCTTTAATGCCTAAATTACTTTTACACTGAACTCGGCAATATGCAAAAGTCAAGGTTAACTATGTGTTCACAAATCTGTTCTATTCTTGAAATAAATAATCCTCGTAGGGCTATAAAAATAACACAGCACAAATAAAAAAACATTACAGTAAGTATTGATCATATATGCCTAGAAAGCACAGCAATGTATTTTAACAGTATTCTCAGCTCAACACTAAAAGCTAATATAAGCACTTTTGTTAATTATAAATAATCTTTGTAAAAATGACATAAATTTGTATGTGCAGTTGTGATTTAAATTAATTGCAAAATAGAATGGTTATGTAATTTCAGAGCACGTCATCAATTGAAACAATCTACCTGAGCTATAACGTATCTTTCCCAGCATTTTGGAAGTTGTTTCATGACCTCTTTAAAAAAAGTATTTGGTTGGATGAATATCTGCTCTCAAATAGATGTGATGTGACAACACTGGAGAACAAAGAGCTAAATCTCAACTATAACAGGGATGTGACAACTCAACTACATACCTATATGTGATGGATATTGTTCTCCATGTTGTCTGCAAAGCCTCAAAATCTGGGAGCTTGAGATCCCTTCCTCCATTAAAACTTTAACAATAATCTTTGGTTCCATGGACTAAGGCGTTATTCGTCACACTTGAGCAACAAGATCAAGCTCCCACTGTACTTCAGGCAACATGTGATGGTAGTAGCATTGTAGACATTCATCTAAAAGTACAGTTCTTACTTTGTTCCTAACGTTTGTACAGATATGCATTATTCACTACAAGCTTTTTCAAAAAGCAACTATACATTTATGAGCCTATCATTAAATATATTAAAACCCACTACTGAATGAATAATCACAAAATTCATGATAACTTATTTAAAAATAACATAGTCTTTACCATAATTGAACAGGTAGCCAGTACAAGAATACTGCAAGATCATTAATATATAAGTTTAGATTATTGGGTAGTAATACAAAAACAGGCATTTAAGTATAAGTCATTATTTCATAATATAAATAGAAATACAAAAATATGAAGTAATTATTTTATGAAAACCTCTATTTCATTTAGCAAACAAACAATGATATTATGCCATCAGCCAGTTAAAGGCAAATCATATTCACTCAAATTTAATTAAACTTTTTTACTGTTCAGAGATTATGGAACCAAGTTTTAAGCAAGAATTCTTCATCTCAAAGGTTCAGTTAAACAGACCTAGAATTCCAGTAAAAAAGCAATATAAGTATTAACTTCCAAATGGAGGAGGAATCAATTGCAATTTTTTTCTTTTACAGTTAAGCATTGTTTTTTGAGTGTATTAGACTCAAGAAGGTAATCTGTTCTTAAAGACAATAATTTGTTTACATTTCATCTCACGTCACAGAAAAACAGATGAAATGGACATGTGATCTTGTGAAATTTACAGAAGAACATTTGTTCAGTGTCTGAAAAGAGCATTGCTTGGCAGCGTTGTTTTAGGCCAAGCACAGTTTGGCTTTTAGTGTAACACTAAACTTATTCCGTTTTTTGCTGGTTAGTATGTATGCAGATTGTCTTGATGCATATGGTTGCTCGCTTTTAGTTAAGTTACATAGGTAGCTATAAGCACATGCGTGTGCTAGTATTCAATAATGTTGTTTTTGTTAAAATAAATTTGTTATTGTTAATATTACAGTCCATTTACTGAAGTTAAGTTTCATTAAATAAGTTTGAGCTATCTCCGGCAAGAACAGTTTGGTCCGTCGAGCCGGAGAAGAACATGGCTACTAATAATATTGTTTCATTGAATCGCCAACGCGGCGTAGTAAAAGCGAAACTGGTAACTTTGATAAAATTCCTCGATGAATATAAAATGGAGGAGAATAAACTCAACAATGATGTTATTATGAAGACTAAATTGGATGCTTTATTGGAATTAAAATTTCGGGTTAAACAACTCATAGTGAAATACACCAATTTACCAGAGGAAATTGATTCGAAAGATGATCTAAGCCTTACACAAGAATTGGAAGAAAGAGTCAAAGAGTTCGAAGTAAGATTTAGATTTTTTTCTTTCTAATTGTGAAACAAATAATAAAGATAAATTTGAAAACAAAACTGTTTCTAAATCAAATTTTAAACTGCCTGATTTACCTCTTCCTCAATTTTATGGTAAATATGAAGATTTTAAGAATTTTAAAGTGCAATTTATGTCTATGATTGGTAATAACAATGATTTAAATGATACTGAGAAACAGTTTTCTTTGAAAGCATCACTTAAAGGTGAAGCAAAAATGTTAGAATCATGTCAGGATACATTTGAGTCGCTATTTTCTGCACTTGAAAGCAGATATGAAAACAAAAGAGCAGTAGTTGATGCTTTTATTAATAATTTGTTGAACTTTGAAAAAATAAATGACTCACCTTCTCAGTTGAGATCACTAGTAGATAATGTTAAAAGATGTTTGAGGTCTTTAAGTGTATTAGAATTTGATAGAAATAATTTATCTGATGTTTTGATATTAAATATTTTATTGCATAAATTAGATACAGAATCTAGAAAAGCATTTGAACTAAACGTAAAATCAAATGAAATTCCTAAACTTGAATTTTTAGAATTTTTAGATGAAAGAATTCGCATTCTTGAAGAAATAAACAAATGTAGTTTTCCTAAGCAGAGCTATGCTACTAAAGTATCAAATCAATTAAGTCGCTCTAAAAATTCAAAATTTTTGGTAACTAAAACTTTTAGAAAATGCATTATGTATAAAGAATAACACACAATTTGTCATTGTTCGAAATTTAAGAGCATTTCTGTTTCTGAGAGGTATGATTTTGTTAAAGAATATAAGCTATGCATTAAATGTCTTTCTCCATCACACTTATTATCGCAGTGTCAAGCTAAATTCAATTGTTATGTCTGTAAGAAAGACACACATCATACGCTGTTGCATAAAGGTGACGAAAGACAAAATCAACCATCGAAAGAAAAAGAATTGACCTTGAACATTTTGTCAGTGAATGTGAAAAAGGACTGCCCCTCTCCCACACACACAACTTCGATGGCAGCTGCAAATAAGTCTAAATTTGTGTTAATAAATATAGCGATTGTTTATCTTCGTGATGTTTACAATGAACGAATTCCTTTTAGAGCCGTGCTTGATTCAGCTTCGACTTCTAATTTTTGTACTGTTGGTGTTATGAACTCATTAGGAATAAAAAAAGAACGAGTATTTATTCCAATTAGTGGAATAGGCAACACTACTTTGTATGTTAAATCTCAAATAAAGACACGTTTATCGAACTTAGAAAAAGAAAATGAATGGGAAATAGAGTTATTAGTTGTTTCCAAAATAACTGACATGACGCCATCGAAATCTATTGATATTTCGAAATTAAATATTCCGAAGGGAATAAAGTTAGCTGATGACGAATTTTTCAAGGCAAAAAAGGTAGACTTATTATTAGGAGCGGAATTATTTTTTGAATTTTTAAAAAAAGATAAAATGCGTTTAGAAGATAATGAGTTACTTCTTCAAAACAGCTGCTTCGGCTTTTTAGTTTCTGGAAGCATTAGAATTCCAAATGTAAAAAATTATGACTTAAATTATTGTTTTTTGTCAACAGAGATTAATTCATTAAATAATTTAGTAAAATCATTTTGGGAAGTTGAAGAAGTAAATGAAACTAAACCTACAGTTACTCTTCTGAATTAAATTACTGTAATGAACTTTTTGAAAACTCATTTTACCGACATGCGGATGGATGATATGTGGTTAAAATGCCGTTCAAGCCAGATATTGGTGAAAACATACAATTAGGAGATTAAAAAAAATCACTAAAAAAGATTGAATCAATTGTGGAAACGTTTCTCAAATGATTCTGTAATGAAAGAACTTTATGTTTCATTTTTAAGGGAATATGGATCATTAAATCATATGGAAAAGATGGAAGACTATTCTGAAGGAGGATATTTTCTTCCTCATCATGGCGTGCTGAAACCTGATGGTAAAACAACAAAGTTACGCGTTGTGTTTGACGCGAGTGCCAAAACTACTAATGGTTGTTCATTGAACGACATATTATGTAAAGGTGGAATGATTCAAGAGGAACTTTTTTCCATCATGATACGCTTTAGAAAACACATTTATGCATTTACTGCTGATATCGAGAAGATGTTTCAACAAATTGAAATATTGCCATCACAGACCAAATATAAAAAAATACTATGGAAAGAAGATGAAGATAAGCCTATAGAAATATACAGACTCAAAATGGTAACTTATGGCACAGCATGTGCTCCATATTTGGCACAAAGGACGCTTCAACAGTTAGTGAAGGATGAAGAAAATTATTTTCCTGAAGCATCGAAAGTGGTCTTGGAAGATTTCTATGTAGACAAGTGCCTTACTGGATCTTCGAATTTGAAGGAATACACTCCTTAAATATATCCAAGGTAGATATTTTGCAGAAGAAATTTTTTTGTTGCAGAAAGGTCTACAGTTAACGTCAAGGAGTAAGTTAAAATATTTTGACCCTTTTTTAGATGAAAAAAGTCTGATAAGGGTAGGTGGTAGGATAAAGAATTCAAACTTAAGTTATAGTCAAAGGCATCCCATTATTTTGCCTGCCAAGAATAAGTTAACTGAACTTATATTTATTTATTTTCATGAAAAAGATTTTCATAATGGTCCACAATCACTGTTAAATCTATTAGACAAATTTATTGGCCAATTAATGGCAGGAATATAGCTAGACAGATCGTCCAAAACTGCATAATTTGCTTTAAGGCAAAACCAATAATTTCTCAACAATTAATGGGAGAATTACCTAAAGAGAGAATTAATATTAACTTTACATTTAATTGTTGTGCTATTGATTACTGCGGCCCATTTTTGATAAAGTACAAAGGGCAACGCAAAGGTAACTATCATAAAATATATGTTTGTATTTTTGTTTGTATGGTAACAAAAGCAATCCATCTAGAGATTGTCAATGATTTAACCGCAGAAGCATTCATTGCTTGTCTAAAGAGGTTCTTTGCCCGACGAGGTAAACCAGAAAAAATATTTAGTGACAATGCGAAAAACTTTGTTAGTGCAAATGCAGAAATTAAAAAATTAATGAGTATTTTTCTAAAGCAGAATGAAACTTTAGCTAATTTTCTAGCCGAGGAAGGTGCACAATGGAAGTTTATACCCCCAAGAGGCCCAAATTTTAATGGTGTATCAGAAGCAGGAGTAAAATCCTTTAAATTTCATTTTAAACGAACAGTAGGAAATTCAGTATTAACCTACGAAGAATTTTTGACAGTAATAGTTCAAGTAGAGGAAATCTTAAATTCTGACCCTCTTATACTGTTAACTTCTAATATTGACGATTTAAATGTTTTGACCCCTGGTCATTTCCTTATAGGCCGACCGATAAATTCAATAATTGAACCCAATTTAACAGAAATGGATAATAACAGACTTAGTTTATGGCAAAAAACTATAAAAATGGTACAAAATGTATGGAAGAACTGGACTAATAATTACTTGAGCACTTTGATTCAAAGAAATAAATGGATGATTGCTAAACAATATATTAAAATAGGGAATATGGTAGTGATCAAGGAAGAAAATCTTCCTGCCTGCAAATGGTTGTTAGGGAGAATTGTAGATGTGTTTTATGGGAAGGACAATCTTGTGCAAGTTGTCTCTGTCAAAACCAAAAATGGTATTTATAAACGAGCAGTTACTAAAATTGCTGTACTGCCAATTGAGAAATAATGCATAAATTTTTATGTTTATTTGAAAGTTTGAATTGTAATCTATCATATTTGTTCTTTTCACATTGTAATTACATGTATAATAATTTGTGCATTAATTTACATCATATAATATTGTATTGTATGAATATTTATTTTTTCTTGAATTTTTACTTATTGTATTGAAACTAATATTTCAAAGCCGGGCGGGATGTTCAGTGTCTGAAAAGAGCATTGCTTGGCAGCGTTGCTTTATGCCAAGCACATTTTGGCTTTTAGTGTAACTCTAAAGTTATTCCGTTTTTTGCTGATTAGTATGTATGCAGATTGTCTTGATGTAAGAGCATATGGTTGCTCGCTTTTAGTTAAGTTACATAGGTAGCTATAAGCACATGCGTGTGCTAGTATTCAAAAATGTTGTTTTTGTTAAAATAAATTTGTTATTGTTAATATTACAGTCTATTTACTGAAGTTAAGTTTCATTAAATAAGTTTGGGCTATCTTCGGCAAGAACAACATTTAAGATCCGTAATTTTCACAAATGACTCCAAATATTGGCTGCAGTACATTATCAGGTATTATTTTATATGAGTAAATCTAAAAAGAATGTAGGCATCCTCTATAAAAGTAAATCACTTCAGAGAGACTGTTAACGGGTTGACAAGAAAGTAATTTTGGTTTGCACAAATAGACAGTGTTATATTCGTTTTATTATTCTTCTATCAATTTTATAATTTTTTCTTCTTTTAAGATTTGGCAACTGACACATTTAGATTGCTTTAGAAACAAATTCGATGTACTTTTGTTTACAACTGTTAGTTTACAGTCAATTTTAACATGTAGTACCAAAATACACATTTTTGCCATATTTTACTTCTTTTTATTTTCAAAAAGGCAAGAAAGCGGCTGAGGCTCATAAAGAGATACATGAAATGTATGGTGTTGATCACTTAACAGAATGCAAATACCAAAATTAGTTTAAAAAATTTCATCCTGGAGATTTTCACTTGAAGATGATCAACATTTAAGTCATAATTGAAACAAATCATTATATAATTGTGCAAGAGATTGTAAAAAGATTAAATGTATGACACACAATAATTGAAAATTACATAAGATTCCTTGAACTCATTAAGAAGATTGATATTTGGGTTCTGCATGAATTCAAGAAATCCCCTCAATACAATGAATCAACATTTGCAATACGAATTTAAACATACTGTAATTGACCCTTTTTTAAAACGAACTATCACTGGTGATGAAAAATGGATCGTCTATAATAACATTGATTGAAAAAGATCATGGCCCAAGCATGATGAACCAGCACAAATCATATTGAAAGCTAAATAGCATCAAAAAAGAAAATCATGCTATCAATTTCCAGGGAATAATAAGGCATCGTGTATTTTGAACTGCTTCCAAGCAACCAAATGATCAACTTAAATGTTTACTGCCAACAACTTATGAAATTGGAGGAAGCAGTTAAAGGGAAAAGGCCAGAATTGGCAAATCACAAAGGAATCATGTTCCACCATGACAATGTGAGGCGTCACACATCTTTAGCAGCATATATAAAATTAATGGAGCTTTGCATGGAATGTCACATCTCCCATATAGCCCTGACCTTGCACCATCAAATTATCATTTATTTCACAGTTTACAAAACTTCTTAAAGGGTAAAAATATCAGTAACAATGATACCTCAAATCGCATGTGGTTGAATTTTTTGCTGATAAAGATCAGAAGTTCCATGAGTGTGGAATCATAAGATACCAGAAAGTTGGCAAAAGGTCACGAACAAAATGTTTGGCTGATTTAAGTTCATTTTTTGTGTACAAAAAATTAAGTTTTATTTCACACTAAAAAACGAAATTACTTTCTTGCCAACCCACCATAATATATATATATATCACACATTATATGTATGTGTGAGGTAATACTTTTAGGTGGATATACAGATTTCTTCTGATTAAAAAAAATCTTAGTACTAAAAAATATTAGACTTTTAGAAGTATTTAGATAAGATACTTATAAAAGGTCACTTTAATGTCCCAAACAAGAAATATTCAGATTGCAACATGATTCCTTTGACTTCAATTTAGCTGAACTACTGCAAACTTTAAGACAAGAACATTACACACATGGTTTGGATGGCTCAATGCATAGCATTAGATCACATTTAGAATGTGCAGTATGGCCTAAGATGATAAATTTCTATCCTCAAGCTGCCCATCAATAATGATAAAAGTGCACATTTTCTTTAACACTTTCCAGAATATAATGGTTGAATTGGCTTTCCAAGCAGCTGCCTATACCATCGTCTGCTTAGAGAAAATGCCCTACTCTCAACTCAAACAGGTGTGAAGAAATGGTCAGAGTCTTATAACAGCAAAAGGATTGGAAAACTGGAAGCAGGTTTATGGTTTGACATTCAAATCAAAGTACAAATATATATATATGGCTAGAAAGCTTCATTATCATTTGAACATTTTCTTCTGTTAATTCTTTTAATTTTATAGATAAAGAAAAGAAAATTGCAAAATGAAACTTCAGGCATTTCATATTTTAACTGCACAGTCTGTTAGTTTTCAAATGTTGAAAAAAACAAAAGTTGTTTATTTCCACTAAGCTGATTGATATAACCATAAACAACATGAAATGTCTGTTTCTGCATTGCTCTGAAAGGGTGATGTTACTAATCAGTTTTATTTTTAGACAAATTTCGCTATGTTAACTTCATAAAGAAAAATTTCCTCATATATGAGGGCATTTCGAAAAGTAAAGATACACCGTATGCCAGGGGAAAAGAAAAGTTTTGGTGAACAAGTTGGCAACACAGGTGTTAACCTTGAACCGTTAGCTTTCTCCTCAAGGTTGTTCGGCATTTCAACGTTGATTCTGGTTGGAGTAAGTCATGTTTAAAATGGCTGTGCCGATTCAGAATCCCGCCAAATGTGAAGTGCACTCCGTCATACGTTTTCTTCATGCAAAAGGTCAGCGACCAGCAGATATTCACAAAGAAATTGTTTCTGTTTATGGGAACATTATGAATCGACAAAATGTAACGAAATGGTGTCGTCATTTCTCTGATGGTAAAACCAATGTTCATGACGAACAAAGAACAGGTCGGCCATCTGTGATCTCTGATGCCCTTTTTCAGAGAACAAAGGAAGCAATTCGTGCGAATACACGTCTCAAATTGAAAGAATTGCATCAGATCATACCGGAAGTGTCAATAACAACTCTTTATGAAGTTGTGACTGTCAAGTTAGGATACAGGAAATTCTGTGCGTGCTGGGTTCCAAAAATGTTAACGGAAGGCGGCAACCTTCTATGACTGTGGGATACAAAAGCTTTTGCACCGACTTATCAAATGTTTGGATAATGGGGGTGATTATGTCGAAAAATAATAAATAATCCAGTTACTAAGATGTAACTGACGTTTTCTAAATAAATGTTTTTTTTTTTTAAGGAATGCGAGCCATTGTATCTTTACTTTTCGAAATGCCCTCATATATTATTTTTCTGCCATTTTTAAAATTAATGTTGTAATTTTCATTCCCTCAATCAAGTTGTTTTGTTAAATGCGATTTTTCTGCTTGTTCTTTAATTTATGGAAAACAATGCATATGACAGGTCTGGGAAAGGGAATTTTTTCTATAGAATGTTTTTTTTTTTTTCCTAATTGGCACTGAAAGAATTATACCTTGGAGCAGCTTACACTCATTATAAAAGCAGAACAGAAGAATAAAAGATTTTCAGAAAATTATCAAGACACATATGTAGCTAATAACAATCCCTACCAAATCTGAAATTTAAAAAAAAAAAAAAAATTGAGAGATTGGGAACAATATACTTCCTCTGAGTTTAAGAACATGGCTTTTTGATACTGATGACAAAAAATCTTACTTAGTATCTTAACAGTAAAGGATGGAATGCATTCTCATCAAATAAATCTACACTTGAAAAAAACTGCAAGAAAATATTTCACGAGGGAAAAAGGGGGGGCAATTTCATCCTGTATGAAGAACTGTGTTAGAAGATGAAGATGAAATTAATTCATGGAGAATTTAAGTTTGTATACTAAAGTTTATACTATTTTGTAAATAAAACTTTACTGTGTTATTTCCTTTTTTAATTCTAGACACAAACCGTTCTTTTATATATGAGTAGTGCAAATATAATTCTGAATAATGGATTTTTAGAATAAAGACAGGCTTATGAAATATCTCACACTAACTAACTAATGGCTGAAAACAGACAATCATGAAACACAAAACATACATTTAAATATCATCAGATACTTAATACAGTTAAAAAAAATATTCATAACTTGCCCTTTGAAACATTTATATCAACCACACATCAAAAATAAACATTTATTTAGTTACAAAGCATTAATTACCTGTCAGCAGCATGGCATATTGTACCACATGTGTCAGCCATATCATCAACAAGAATTGCAATACGATCTTTGACATCACCCACTAATACCATTGATGAAACTTCATTAGCTTTTTTTCTTTCTTTATGAATTAAAGCAAATTCTACATTTAAATGGTCAGCCAAAGCAGTTACTCTAGGAAAGAAAAATTAAACTTCAGAAATACTAATTACATACCTAAACTGAAAAACACAATGAATTCTCTTGTGACAACAATTTCCCGAAAATAATCATTTCTGAAACAGACTAGCATTTCTGGCAACACAAATAAACATCAATGTTGCGATTATTCATTATTTACTTATTAAGATTCCTGTTTTAATAATAATGATAGTTATTGCTTGAATACTGAAAGTATTTAGAAATTATAATTTTTAAAAATAGCTCATATTCATGGCATTTTGGTGGAGCTTTGAGGTTTCAAAGCTAAGCTATTAGCTGGATGGAGAGTTAAAGACTCAAATGATTACATAAGGAATTTTTAGGAGAAAAATACTTGAAATTTGTATAACTGGCATATGTAACTAATCAAGAAGTAATGACTCTATATAATTCAAACTAGAACATCCTAAAATTTTAAAAATTAACTACTGTATAAGAGATATTTTGAAAAATGTGAAAAATAAATATTATAAGTCTCTTTATATTGTTTTTATCCTTTTTTCTTCTTTTTATATTAGATCATCTGAAAAATTCTGCAATTTTTTCAATCAAAGTGTGGTTTTTCTATTTATTTTGTTACTACTGATAAGAGGTGACCTTGATCGAAGCAAGTGTTTAAAGAGGTTCTTTTCTGCTCACGTTGCATAACTCTAGCATGTGTTGTGGCATAATTTTGTTTCAGTGGAGATTTCATTTTGTTCAGTAAGAACGAAAAATTCAAAAGTTTATTTTTGTCATATTGATCAAAAAAATTGTGCTGTATGTGAACAAAGTGTTCTTTCTGATGACAGAGTTCAAAGGTGGTTTGAGAAGTTGAAGTGCAGACATTTCAGGTTCAATAATATGATGCCCGATCTGAACAACTATTCTCTGTAAACAAGGACCTATTAAAAGAAACTGCTGCTGAAAATCCACATTACAGAGGTCATGAATTCTCAGACATACAAATTAATCTATAAAGTACAATACGTGATAATTTTTTAAGAAGGTTAGATACATAAACTTATACCATGTGTGGGTATCCCACATTTGCACACAGCAGAATATCTTGCTCAGGTTTTAGCATGTTATTTTTTGCTGAAAAGAAGTAAGAGGCTCCTTTTTTGAAACAGCTCATTAGAAAGTGAGATGAGAAGTGGATACTATACAATAATGCTACAAGAAAAAGATCATGAAATAAGTCAAAAGAATCTTCTTTAATAACATTAAGATGAGGGCTGCATCCAAGCAAAATAATCTTTTGAGTATGGTGGAACTCCAAAGGAACTGTATACTATGAAATTTTAATGACTGTCAGACAAAGACTGAGTAAGGGAAGTTTTGTGTCATCCCCCATATTCATCAGACCGTCCCCCTTGAAGTTTCATCTCTTCAGGTCACTTCAATTTTCTCTGAATGGCCTGAAGTTCACTACTTTCGAGACTGAGAAACAGCACTTAAATAACTTCTCTAAGAATAAACCTAGTGACTCCTTTAAAAAATGGGGGGTAGAATTTTCCAGCTGGTGGAGAGATGGCAAAAAGTCTTAAAACAAACTGGTACTTCTGTAACTGAATGAAATTTTATTAAGCTTTTATACTGCTTCACTTGTATTTATCATAAAAAACCACAGAATTTCCAGATGACCCAGTATATCTTGCTTTCCTCTAAAAAAATGTCAAAAAAATCATTTCATATGATGCATTTTCTTTATCTTGTTAAGGGTGTTTATAAATGAATGGTGCAGTTTTAAAAAATAATAATAAATCAATGTGTTACCTTTCCAGTGTAAAACCTGCACTGTAAGCATTGGCAACTGTCAAAATTTCTCATGTGCTACCTGCTGTTTGCTTGCACACTTACTGCGCAGCCACAGTGTCAGTTTCTGAGATGGTGCCGCAACAGAAAAAGACTTTTTGTGTACTCTGTTTTGAGGTGTCCAGATCTGTGGTTTCAGTCCAATGTGACTTTTGTGCAGTGCCTTGCAAGAAAATGTATGTTCCGTTTTTTTGCAAACAAGAAACTGTACTAGAAACTCATTTCTAGACATTGTGGAAACCCAGTTGTTACCCTAGCTGAACACCAATTATGATGATTACATTTTGCAACTGGACGGTGCTCTGCCCATTTTTACAGGAATGTACGAGAGCTTCTAAATCATGTTCTTCACCAGTGCTAGATTGGACATGTTGCAGCAGCAGACAACAACGTTCTCCCCTGGCCACCTTGTTTGCCGGAGTTAACATCATGCAATTTCTTTCTCTGGGGGGAGATGTTAAAGACCAAGATTACGTACAACTAATGTCCGTGTTCCTTGAGGAAGTTTGTGGTCAGATAAAGCATGCACTCCAGACTGTCATGGCGGACACGCGATACAGAGTATGGAAAGAATTTGATTACTCTGTAGATGTGTGTCAAGTGACCAAGAGTGCACATACTGAAGGACTGCAATTAATGCATCAAAAACTTGGAATGTTGCCGCCACTTATGATGTAACTGCCCATATAAAGCAATGCATCAATTCATTATTAATTTTTAAAACTGCACCATTCATTTATAAACACCCTGTATTCTGCTTTTATTCAGTCCAAATCTAATGATTTTTTTTTTATTATTATTATCTAAAATACCATCGTACCTGTCAAAAGCAGCCCACAATAAAACAGCCTAAATATAACTATAAATATCACAGTTTTAATTTCATTTCTAAAACTTTTTATGTGAATATCGACTTTTTATAAATATTTTTTACGTATACATTTTTAAATAAAAACAATGTACATAAGACCAGTAAAAGCAACAAAATCAGTGTTTATTGACACTCACATTTCAAGATTATAAGAAATACAATGGAGAAAATTTATACATTCCATACTTTCAAAATTCTCCACCAACACTTTGTTGGCATTGATTCAGTTATACATACTCCGCCTTGCTTGCGTTTAGATTATGCACAACTGCATCCTGGCAACTCACATGAACTTCCATTTTATCCTATTTTTTCTGAAAATGATCAATAAGTTTGCAGATAGATGGAATGACAATGTTCCATCACAGCCCAAAAGGCTTTACTCAATAGTTTTTAAACATTCTTTAAAGGATGACACAGCCAACTTCCATCATTGTTATTTTTTGCTCTACGATACCTATGAACGTCTTTTAGTAAGTATCTTGTACTTACTGATATTGATATTTTTTTACAAGTTCCACAACACAGTGTTCTAAAGCAAGTCTCTTTCTTTCAAATGCCAAAAATCATTTGACAAAATATGATTAAGCACGCCAATGCGAAATGTTCACACAGACAATATTTGCAGTAGCGGCAAATGTTTGTTAAAATCCAATATTTTCCATAAATTATAGAACAATTATAATTAGATTATAGATAAGAGGATATCAGAACTTTTGTATACTGTGGTAACTTGTACGTACAAGTTATTACTATGGCACCCTATTTGAAAAGATTTTGAAACATTTTTAATAATATATGTCTATAGCGATCATATGTAAATATGTGTACAATATCAAACATGAATTTATATATTTTTATCATGTATTTGTGTGCAAGATGTAGTTACTGATTTATACATATGCTGCAGAACTCTTTTATATTGCTTGCATATATTCAGTTGCTTAAAGTTTAAAAACTGTTTGCAGGACTTAGTTCAGAAGTCTTTGATTTCGGCTATTCTGTCATAGGCTACTTTGATGGAGCTATTTTGTTATGGTTTATTTTGTTAAGGTACCCTGAAATCCACAAAACCCTAAAATCTGTTTAATTTCTCATCCCAAGTTGGGCAGATTTCTGCATCATAATCATCAAAATACATAAATAATTATATATTATCATAAATAATGAGCAATGTAGAAGAAAAAATTTTTAAATGATTTTTTTTAAGTCAAAACACAACTGAATGAAAAGTATCAACAAAGCTCTTACAAGCACCTAACACACACCTAACTACACATTAAGAAAAGAAATGACCCCAGTCAGGATTTGAATTCTTAAGCAAGCCCGATGCTTAAGAAAGAGAAAGACAGCCATTTGCTAGACATCTTCAGTTAAACTATACTTTCTTTGGAATAACTTATTTCATCAGTAACATTAAAACACATGATAAAAAATCAGAGAAAGACTTAAAATGTTTTAAAAAAATGCACTTAGGAAAACTGCGAAGATCGTGAGTTTGAAAACTGAACAGAAAATGATAGAAAAATTTTATGGTATAAATGCTAAAATAAAGAACTAAAATATGTTCTTATCTAATTGTTCCACTTTGGTACCAGAACAAATTAAATGATGTTTCAAAGCATCCCCACTGATAATGTCTTTTCTTGCATACCTTCAATTTTTAAACCCCTTTACTTTTGCAGGTGGGATATGCCTTGATCCCATCAAAGGGAAAAAAAGATCCTGAGTAATTAACAGGATCCAGATATTTATATGGAAAAGAAACATGCTAATGTAAGATGTAAAATAAGGGAGAGAGGAAATAATCTCAGACTGGAATAAATTTTTAATAAAATTCTAATAATTTCAAGAGCTAACAGATAATGCTTCTGTACATTTGCCTTCAAGCTAGATAAAGTTTAATCTATTATACTCTAAGTTTTCTCCCATCCTAATGCTACAGACTTGAGGGCTTCAAGATAGATTTTATATTAGAATCAAGAAGTCAACTCTAGTGACTTTATAATGTAATGATTAGATTGTTTTAATCCAGTACAAATAATGACTTTTAATTTCCAAGAAGAAATCAATATATACTAAATAAAACTGATGTGTACACGACATAACTTCCTTGTACAGAATATTAAATTATATGCATTTTTTCCTGCATTTCCTTTAAACTTACTGAATTGAATTAAATGTACTTCATCGATAACACATAAGCCACAATAGAATAAATGCACTCTTTAAAATTAACTATATTTATTTACCATAGTGACACTCTGGCACTAGGTTTACTTAACAGCATTACATCTCATTCATTTTATAACTCAGAATGCTCAATTACATCATCTGAAGAATTATCTAAACGTTTCCACATGTTTTATTCAAATACTATAATAAATCTTAAAAGATTTATAAAAGAAATTAAATAAATAAAAAAGAAACATTTTTTCACAGGTGATTCAGTGCGGTTTACCTAATGCACATGTGCTACTCGTAAACATTCTCCTCTGCCCGAGACAGACTGGCGATAATATTTGCTCCTAATACAAAATGCTTATTTCCTTGAACTTCAGTAGAGATATATTTTTCATTCAATTAATTCTGTTCTCAGTTCGCGACAAGGCAAAAATGCATAAAACCTCAAAATATCTTCATTAAAAATTGAAAATTATAGAAAAAAAATAAAATATCAAATATAGTTAAAACAATTTAAAGAACAATTTTTACAATTAAAATTGGAGTTTTTACGCAAAAACAAGCAATTCAGCTAATGAGCAAGAAGGCAGATTTTTTGGTGCACAAAACTGAAAGTTTATTTTTGGTCTCACTGGGCATAAAGACACTGAAGGTGTAGAAACTGCCTTAATCTGTTGTGGCCGCTACGCTGAGTCTATATATGGAATGATTTAATAACTTAAATGATAATTCCAGAATGGATTAAGCATGATTTAATTCGCAATAATAAAACAAGACGTTATCTCTGTTGTTGCAAAATTTCTCTAGCCTGGTAACCCATCCACTATTCTGCTAAGTTTCAAATGTAAATGAATATGGCTGCTATGATAAAAAAATCTGATGTGTACACCACATGACTTTATTGTACGGAATATTAAATTATACACATTTTTAGCTGCATTCCATTTAAACTTATTTCCTCAAATTTCATTAGATATATATTTTTCATTCAATTAATTCTGTTCTCAGTTCGCGGCAAAGCAAAAATACATAAAACCTCAAAATATTTTCATCAAAAATTTTAAAATATATAAATAAAAAAAATACATTTAAAATAATCAAAAACCAATTTTTACAATTAAAATTAGAGTTTTTATACAAAAACAAGCAATTCGGTAAGCAGGCAACAAGGCAGATTTTTTTGGTGCACAAAAATGAAAGTTTAATTTTGGTCCCACTCGGCAAAAAGACACTGAAGGTGCAGAAAATGTATTCACTATTCTGCTAAGTTTCAAATGTAAACAAATGTAGTTGCTATGGTAACAAAAGTTAGACTTAGCTGCACTTAAACAACTTTTAAATTGTTGATAATTCTATAACTATCAAATGCAGATTAACTAAAGGCATAAAAACCTTAACCGGAAGATAAGAACAACATAATTAAATCATTTTTAATTTTAACACAAAATTTCAATGTTCTGAGGCTACTCGTTTTTTAGTTATGTGAAATACATATATACATACGTACAGACATCACGAAAAATCTCTCCTGAATCCATTTTAAATTAGTTTTATAATTTGTTTAGGGAAAAAGAGTCCTTTATTCTATTATTACGTACAGATGTCAGGCCAAAACATCGTTAAATTGCATTCGATAATGGTCAAAATGGGTATTTTCGTTGAAATATGATACCCTGAATTTTTTCATAATTACAATACTTCCGTCACTTCGTACAAGGAAGAAAGAAGGAAAGGTAGTTCATTAATGTAATGCTTTCGCATTACCCTGAGACAATGAAAAATACATATAAGTTAATGGGGGAAATCTTGAATATTATTTTATAAAGAGAAGAAAACATACATTTTATGGCAATTTTCAAATAAAAAAGTTAATTCATATTTCTACTAATATGCACCATGTATGTACAATTATTTGCATTAAAACATCAAGTATATACACTACCCAACATTGAAAATGCAATGCCAAGAAGGAGTTTCCTGAAAATTATTTAAATTTAAGGGTAGATGCACGTCATCAACTTATGCGACTCATGTGAAATGTGCAGCTCTCCAGCACACACTGAAGAAGATATACGGGAAGGAACCTGCAGCATGTTCAATTTCCGCACCATTAATTCTGCCAGCAAAATTATCACAGGAATTTGTTCTTGTTGATTGTTATTGATTGCTATTTTATTACTTTTCTAACAATAGTTCCTTTACTTCTTTTTTCAACGTTTTTCTGTAATTTTAAATAGCAATTTTAAAAAATCTAAAATTCAACTTTATGTGTTTTTCTACACTTATATGCAAAACCATTATTAGAAACTTCCTGGCCACTATTTGTGCACCTTTTTTAGTCTAATTTTTAGAGAATAACTGATTTTAAAATTTAATTAAAGTTTTACACTGAATGATTTTCTTTATTCCAATTTTTGTTTTAAAAAGAGTTAGAATTTAATTTCATTCAATTAATAAAGTAATCTTTTCTTTGCCAAAAATTAAAATTTTCTTTGAAGTATTTAAAAGTTTTTCTTTTGGTTTCAAAATTCCATCTTTTGTTCCAAATTTTAGCCTTTTGAGCGACTACTTTCTCGCCAAGGTTTTTAAATTTTACCAATGAAGACAAAATGGCAAACCTGTACGTCGCTACTATAACGTTATTATTAGTTTCAACTGGGGTCTCTTGAATGTGCTCAAGTTTTTAATTACTTCTTGTGAATTTTAATTAAGTCTTTTCATCTCAGTCTTATAATGTTTTAAATTCTTTGGATTATATGCTATATGTTTAAACGTAAAACTTTTTATTTAAATTTTTTTCACTGAAGTATTTTATTTTTTCACTTTCATTTTCAATTCTTTAAATAAAATAGAATTCTCTTTATTTAAGGTTCAAGATTCTAATTAGAATTTACTTGTTTTTTCCTTGCTTTGAGGTAAGGCCAGAATTTTCAGATGGACTATTATAGTTAAAATGTATCCAAATGGTTCATCAGCTAATTCTGAATACAGAAAAGCAAGGATTTTTGTAGAAGAGAGATTTCAATTGATTTCAATGTTCCTCCTTCCCTGACGAAGTGGCATTGAAGTTGATTGAATTCCTCTTCTGTTTTTGTTCATTTTTCTTTAAATTTCATTAATTTTTTGAATTGGGGTATTGCTTGTTTGAACAGTTTTGGTTTTAACATTTTTTTTTAATTCTTTGTAACATTTAATGCAATACTTGAAATTTATTGATTATGAATTTCAATTTTGTCTTTGTGAAAATTCATTAGTAAATTTCTTACTTTATTCCTTTAATGATAGTTTTTCAGCAACTAAATGCACGAAAATACTAGGCATGTTTAGATTTTGTTTTTAAAAAAAATTGCTTTGCATATATATATATGATTAAATTGTCTTCCACGGAATGTGAAGAAAATTTAGATGGTAAAGGTGTACTACTGTGAAAATCAAAAACTGGAATTTGGAATGAATTAACTGGAATTTCATATAACTAAAAATACTTACCTTTTGGCACCACCAGCATCAGGAGATACTATAATGCTATTTCTCCATTCTGAAATGTTTTCTTTGATCCACTTTATAACAGCCGGCTCAGCATACAGATTATCAACAGGAATGTCAAAGAAACCCTAAAACATTATTGATATAAAAATTAATAAATAAATATTTTAGCTGATTTAACAGCCAAAGGAATAAGGAATTTTATCACGCAAATTTTTAATTAAAATTTTGATATTTAAGTGCTATCTCATCAACTGTTGGCAGAAATTTTAGTAAACCCCAATCGCTTCTGAAGAATTCTTAAGAATCCAGTCATCCATAATTAGCACTAAATTGTGCTACGCCATCGGGGGGATAATACATAAGAATCGTAATTTCGGGTAGATAACCCGCGGCTTATATGTGTTTAAAAGTTAAAAATTTAGGGCTGTGGCATATTTGAGGTAATTTTATTTTTCCTCTGTTCTTAAAACTTCATTAGTTCAGATTGTTATGCACAAGAGAAACAGTTAAGTTAAAATTCACAGCAATATTTTAACCTCGGATTGTGCTAAAGCAGTGCAGTACGTTCAAACATGCTTAACTGAGGTAGGTGGTGCTCTGTGTAAAGACACTGTAAATGCACATACTTTCTGCTAAACTATATGATTTTGCCTGTGTTTTCCTATGACTCCTTTTTTTTTTTTACTCCTAAGGAATTTCAACTTGACGAGTAATGCATTTGGCGGTGGAAGTTCGATCAAGAAGAACTGAAGAAAATGCCTAAGAATAAAAAACCTCGTCAAGCTGGTGTCACAGCCTGGCTTGTTTTGCAAGACAATTTTGAGAAATGGACAATAGAGCAGACAGAAAGTGTCAGCAGTTAGAATTTGCCTTCAAGCAAAGGTAATTGCTCAACAAACGTGCATTCAAAATTTTGTTGGAGGACATAATTGGTGTTTCAGGTTCACGAAGCAAAAGAAATTATCTGTGAGGACCAAAACAAGAGTTGGACAAAAGCTTCCTGTGGACTGGCTTGAAAAAAAATATAGTCTTTTTGGAGTACACATCTAAGAAAATTACAGAACGAAATTTGAAAAGAGGGCAAGTAATTAATATGGATGAAGTGCCCATTACTGACTGTCATCCAAGCAGAACTGTTCATTCAATAGGTGAAAAACCTATTTCAGTGTTAACAACCAGGAATTAAAAGACTTCTTGTGTTTTGGGTTGTGAAACCAATGGAGAGAAGTTAACCCCTTTGATAATTTTCAAAAGCAAAACAATTCCGAAAAGAAACTTCCCTAAAGGAGTTATTATTTGCGCCAATGAAAAAGGATGGATGTGTGAAGAAGTGATGTTGTTTTGACTGAGAGAAATTCATCAAAAGAGGAAAGGTGCTTTTTTCCAACCCCAAGGACTCGTTGTTCTGGATTCAATGGGATCCCATTTAGTGGATACAGTTAAGATCTGAAGCAAAAAAACTTAGCACCGATCTCACAGTGATACGAGATGGACTTTACAGCTGCAGGATCTCACTATCAACAGAATTTTCATCCATGAACTATGAAAGCAGTGGTAGAAATGGATACAAAACGGACTCCATTCCTTTACAAATTCCGGATGAATGAGAAAAAGCTTCGTATGAGGAGGCTGCCTTATGGATCGATAAAGCATGGCAATCAGTCTGAGCTGATATGATGGTATCAGCTTTCATTAAATCAGAAATCATCGAAAAAGAAAATGAAAGTGAAGATAATGACATTTAAAGAAGTGATTTAGAACAGAAAGATGAGATTGACCTTGATAGTCATTTGTTAAATTTATTTAATTCTGACACTGATGAGTCAGATTTTGAAGATTTTGTATAAATAAATTAGTTTAATTAAAAAATTATGTGCTTATCTAATTTAAGTGTTCTTTTTCATAATATGGTAATTTATGGTGATAAAAGAAGTTTACCGAACCCATAAAAGGAATATCTTTTAGAAACCATCAGAGTTCGTTTTTGCCAAGTTCAAGGTAAGATGTTTCTTCCTTAAGATGTAAATGTTATAAAATGTTATCGATGATGATTGCATCAATATGGCAAGGAATTACTGAATAAATGAATATTAAGTGCCATGTTTTGGAATACTTTGCTGCGCCGTATACGGTGGTGCGGCTTATCCCATGAACTTTAATTTTTTTTTAGGTAATTATCATGTGTGTGGCGTATATGCCAGGGTGGCTTATCTACCTGAAATTCGGTACCACAATTTTTTATGCTAGACAGCATTTCATCCATAAAAGAACATAAAAGAAAGTCAGTGGAATTTGTCTCCTATCTGGTAATTGTA
This sequence comes from Stegodyphus mimosarum, assembly GCA_000611955.2. NCBI lineage: Eukaryota > Metazoa > Arthropoda > Arachnida > Araneae > Eresidae > Stegodyphus > Stegodyphus mimosarum. Next base: position 267,822 of record KK117100.1, on the reverse strand, counting down.
CAAAATCATTACAAGAAACAACTAATGAGTTTCTTAACAGAGGCTTTCCCACGAACCCTTTTAGCACATGGATAATTCGTTTCATACAATGATTAGGTCTGAAACTTGCTGCTAATCCAGATCCTCCACTGACTATGTCAGAAATTAATAGCGCTATAGAAAACTTTAAATGCAATAAAGCTCCTGGCCTTGATCCTATTTCAAACAAAATTTTCAAGCAAGTTCATAGAATGTTTCCAAATTTATTCTCCAAAATCTTCAATATTTGTCTGAAGCTTGGTTCATTTCCTTGTTGCTGGAAAATAGGGAATGTCGTTTTAATCCCTAAGAATAGTGGTCCTCATATCCCATATTTATATAACTTGAGATGCATTAGTCTTCTTCCTAGTTTAGAAAAATGCCTAAAAAAGTTGTTTGTTAATAGAATTACCTGGCTCTTGCATAATAAAAAACTGTTAAATAAAGCACAGTTTGGTTTTACCCCTCGTAAGAGTTGTGAAGATGCTCTTTTGTACTTAAAGACATAATAAATGAAGGTAAGAAGAGAAACTTACATACAGTTTTAGTGTTCCTTGATATCAAAGGTGCTCTCGACCCTGCCTGGTGGCTTAGGATACTCTTTTTTTTTTTTTTTTAAGAAAAGCTGGTATTCCGTGTAATATTTTTACCTTCAAGATTTTCTGCATGACAGATCTGCATTGCTCTCCTTTGGCTATGTTTCTTCCTCCCGCACTTTGAAAAGACGTTGCCCTCAAGGCTCGGTTTCTGGACCTTTACTGTGGAATTTAATTATGAATGATCTACTCAACAGACTCTCACATTGTCCAAGTTGTAAAACAATCGCTTTTGCTGATAGTCTACTAATTTGTTTTCAAGAGAAGTACTCTCTTTAATATGGCCAATACTCTCTTTAATATGGCTCAGAACACCCTTAATATTATTTCCAACTGGTCCAGAAAACAGAAACTGGAATTCAATCCTAATAAATCTAAAATTATGGTAATTAAAAGAAAGCATGTCAGCTATACAAACCCACAATTGTACTTGGATAATATCTTACTCGAAACGGTGAATGAAATTAAATATTTAGGCATTATTCTTGATTAGAAGTTTTGTTGAAAAAATCATGTTATGTATTTATCCAATAAGTCTGAAAATATACTTACAGGACTTAATCGTTTCTCTTGCAATATTTTTTATTTAAAATCTAATGTTATTGATATGATTTATAAGCAGGGTATAGTCCCCTTTATTTGCTATGCTTCTAGAAAGTGGGAGACAGCTTTAAAAAAGAAGATTAATTCCCATATACTTCACAGAATTTAAAGCAGAATTTTACTAAGAGTTGTACGTGGCTATAGAACAATTAGTTATTAAGCCTGTTTTGCAGTTTCAGGGTTTCCCTCAATTGACCTTCATGTTTTAAATGACAAAAAGTTTAAAGATACCATCAGCAAATTTATGTTCGATACCAAGGTGCTGTTTGAAAATCTTCCTCATCCAGCCGATCGTTTGCCAATTCAAACTACCATTTATGACAATTTCCCTGTTGTGTGTTATACAGATGGCAGTAAAATTAATAATCCAGTTGGATTAGCTTATGTCGTTTTCCTTCATGGTTCTGAACTGGAATACAAACTCTTTACAATTCAAAACGAATGCAGTATTTTCCAAGCTGAATTACAGTGCGCTAGTGAGTCAATTAAGTGAATATCTACCAACTATTTGTTAAGTATTAAATTTCTTACCCGCATCCTCTTTCATCCTTGTATTATCTTGGGAATATCTTCTCATGTACTAAATTAATTGTTACTTCTCATGCCATTTTTAAAGATCTTAATAATAAAGGTGTTGATGTCATCTTTTCTCATGTACACGGCCGCACTGGCAATCTAGGAAATAAAAGGGCTGATTGGTTGGCAAAACAAGTTACAAATCTTCAGGTAAATACTCAAATGATACTGCCTAGGTCATTTTTCAAGAAAAAAAGTAGGAATGATACAATACTCAAGTGTAATGAATTATTCAAGAATTCTACTACTGCCTCCTTGACTAAATTATTTTTTCCTTCCATTCCTCACATACTGAATAATAAACATTTTTTCTGCAATTTTGAAATTACTAAATTTCTAACTAGACATGGTAATTTCAATTCATATCTAAAGAGATGTAGGCTATCTAGTACAGACTTGTGTTCCTGCAGTTTCATGAGAGTGTCAAATGGCAAACACTTGTTGTTCTATTGTTCAAAGCTCATGCAAGGATGAAAAGAACTCATTTCTAGGTTAAACTTTGTGAATATTACATTTTTGCTTCCTCTTCACATATTCGTTTAAGATAAAATGGCTTTCTCTTTCTTCTGTAAATTTATTTCTTATGTGTCATATGTGAATTTGTAAGTTTATTTTATTTTGTGTTGTTGTATTTGTGTGTCTTTTACTTACTGCTAAGCCTTGTGTAACACTATGTAGTGCACAAGGATTTTAAAATTTTCACTTAAAAAAATATATATATATTCATTAGATCATTAAATTACCTTTTGTGTAGAACACTTTTTTGTATATCAAATTGATATATATGCCAATATGGCAATTATCTTAATATGCCAGTTCCCCCCCCCCCAATAAAACACCTATCAAATGCATAGTCTTCTTATGTATGGGGTTGTCTTACATTCAAGGTAATATAGTAGTGTTCCACACCACTACTAACAGCATAACATTTCATTTTGTATTTAAATATCTACAGTTAAGAAGCAGAAGGATTCATATTAACTTACCTGTATTTGAGATGCATGTAGATCCATGGTAATGATATGATCTGCACCTGCTACTGACAGCATATTAGCTACTAATTTGGCTGATATAGGTGCACGACTCTAATAAAAAAACAAAGATAATTTAACATGATTGCAGAGTTAAAAATTATATATATAAAGTACAAAGTCTGAAATCTGGAGTGTAATATCCAGATCTCCAGACCACCAGACAAAAAATAAATAAAAAAAATAATAAAAAATCACCTCCTCTTACAAAGTCTAGGAATAGTAAACATAATAACAAAAGGAAACAGATGTGCCATTAATGTAATTTTTCTCTGAACTAAATGAGATTCCTGCATGTCACTATTAACCCTTTCTTGGTCAGATTTTTCATTCAAATTTCTGATGCAAAAAAGTACTTTTTTATTGCTGAAAATTAATAAATGTTCTATCCTGAATTTAAAACATGCAAAATATTTTTGACAGCAAGCAGTTTTTGATGGACCTACGGGTGGTCAAATATGTGATATCTCGTTCACTGATCAGCAGTTTTTCCTGCAATGCACCCAAGATTTAAATTTTAAAAAATACAGTGCGATACTAAATTTATTAACTCTATTGTTTTGATGTGTTTGATATAAGTATCTACATAAACATAATTATTAAAATTACATAAAAATGCTTTAGAAAATGATTTTCCAACCTTACCATTAAAACAGCTTTACAACCTGCCTTGGACATCAGAGCGTAAAAGCCACATTTATCACAAAACCAAAATTCTTTATTTAACCAAAACAAAAAAAAAAAATTTTTTTTTTTGCTTACTTTTTCAAAAACATTGGCTATGAATATCAAAAATATCTTGAATGGTTTTTTAGCTGAAATTTTAACAGATATCACATGGATATTTAATAACAGATATTTGGATTAACAGATATCACATGGTTATTTAATAACAGATACATGGATATTTTCACTTTGTTGCAAGGTAAGCGACACCAGCCTTATAGCCACAAGAAGGCCGAACGTGTGAGATGCGATGCCGACCAAGAAGGGGTTAAACACCTGCTGCTTAGATAGTTGCATCATTACCAATAATACATTGATTAACAATGGTATTGATGTTGACCAGATCACACTTTAGGCCCTTGAGTGATTGTCAGAAGCACTAGTTATTTTGCTGCCCAGTGCAAACTCTGCGGGTCCTAAATTCTGACACCTGGTACCTCCCTAAATTCTAAGAACTTTGTTGCTCCTAACTTCTACTGCCCAGAGCTTTTCCCTAAATTCTAAAAATTCAGCCATTCCTAAATTTTGCTGCTTGGTATTTTTCTAAACTCTAAAACTTTTGCAGTGCCTAAATTCTAACACCCAGTACCAGCCACTCCAGTTGCATCTATTCTGAACCTGTGGAGAGAGGGGTTACCATTTTTCGACCAGATCTAAATAATAAATCCCAATTTTGCCATGTCTAGATGTCATCTTACTACATTGAAACTCATGATCCAAAAATCTGAAAATTTCTGAAATCCAGAACCGCCAAATTTTCAATGATTCCAGATCTCAGACTTTGTACTATATTTAGTTCATGCCTGGCCTCAATGAGTGCCCTATTAATGCAATCATACGCAGTTCTGAAATCAATAAAAAAATTGTGTGTTTCAATTTCAAATTCTCTGCATTTTTCAAAAATCTGCTCAACAATAAATGTTGTCAACAATAAAGGTACATGTCTGTTAAAAAGAATAGTTAAAAGTGTTTTTTAGGATGTGCAAAGAAAACTAATTCTTCTATAATTACTGGAATAAAGCACATATCCCTTATGTGTATCAAACAGATGATACTAAGGTTCCATTTCACCAGGAGTACCTCCTAATCTCAGATAAGTTGAATTAAGTCCTCGATTAAAAGAATGCAGATAAGTCCTGAGCTTTTAATAGTTCTGAAGGAATATAGTCTGGCCCAGGAGATTTACTATTTTTTTAATTTCTTTATAGCATTATTCACCTCTTCCAGAGAGTGGGGATCAATAGGCCCTAGGTTTCTGCTTGTTATTTCACTATTCTCAATATTCAAGTCAGAATTCAGCAGCTCATGCAGGATACAGAGATCATTTGGGCTACAGAGATACAGGGTGCTCTCTCCATCGCTGTAGAATATCATTCTTATCACTTAAGATAGAACTGTCTTTCAGCTAAAAAATGTTATTCTAGTTTAAAACTTCTCCACTAAAACTGATTTCATGAAAGACAGCTCTACTTTCCCTTACTCCTCGAAGATGTTCAAGAAGATGTATGCCTTAGAAGATTTGCATGAAAGTTCCTCTTTTTAGAACGGTGGTTCTTTTTTTTATTTTCCCTTGCATATTTATATTCATCAACAGTTAATCTCGCATATTTTGAAGCACATTCTTATATGTCTTATTTTTAAGATCAGTGGAAGCCCTGCATTCTTAATCAAATCAGTCATAAGACAAAGATTCCATTTCTCATCTATATACTCCTATTCCTCCAACTTGAGGGGTTTTTTTTATTGAGTTTTCAATTCATTCTGGTATCTCTGCTTTATATCTCTCTCTTTTAACAATAGACAATTAAATTTCACCCCCTGATTTTTACAAGAATTAGAGATTCTTTCTCTGATTTTCATCATTATCAAAATCTGAGTCAAAATTCATTCCATGATATGGCCTGATATCACGAAAGTGTCACAATCTGGGATCTCCATATCATTTTGCAAATACTTTTGTGTGGAAAGTAAATATTGCTCATTACCATATCATGTTCTATAGCAAAAAATATCAGTCTCCTGCCATTATCATTTGAGTCATGATGTAGGCTATGCCCACCAATGGTACGTCTGAAAGTATTTTCCTACCTTAGCATTTGCATCTCCCAGCACAATGTTGATATCATGTTTTAGGCGGCTGAATACAGTGCATGGGCTTTTTCATAAAAAGTATCCTTCTCCTTCTCACCTTTATCTATAGTTCATGCATGAACATTTATTAAACTGCACTTGAACAATTTACCTCTCAATCTAATCCTGCATAACTCAGGAGACTTGGCCTCAGAATCGATAATAATATGCCTAATCCTCTTATGAACAATGTCAAATCAGTGCCAAACACATGTTTTCCAAGATTGCAGCTGTAAAATATAGTGCAATTTCTGCGATCCTGAATTCCCTGTCCAATCCATCTCATTTCCTGAACTGCCTTTAAGTCAATTTTATACAAAAAGTCCACTGCTTCTATAAAGTGACAGCAAATTCCATGACAAACCTCTAACCTGGAGGACCAGTCCCTTGATATAATCCCCATGGGCAGGGTACCCAGCTATATTCTCTAAATATGCATTATATGTAATATTTCTGGAATACTGATTTATTTAATTTTAAAAACGTCTCCTTTTTTCAAAATGTAAGCTCTCCATCTATGATTTGCTGTACTTTTAATTATGCAGATACTTATTAAGACCAGAAGAGAGGGAATGATTTTTTAAATAACTCATTAAGTATCTTCCTTAGCACTCATGAAATATATGAGAAGAAAGTATCTGTTGTTAACAATAATTTTGTCGAACTAACATAAAACATTATTTAAAATGCAAACTAGCATTTTAAATAACATTTGATTAACAATATAAGGGAAAGAAAATAGTGTTTCTAATTAATCTGATAAATTGAAACTTTTCTTAGTAAATAAAATAAAAAATTATGAAAAATAAAACAATCTTCAAAAAGCAACTAAATTCTTTCTAAAGCTTGGAGTAATATACCATAGTAATAATTAATAAATAAAATTTCCACATCCATAAAGAGGATTATTATTATCAAAAAGTCTTTCTGACTTAATTGAGATTTAGGGGCCAATTACTTAGAATCTTGATAGCTTCGGCTATATCTTTTAGCATAAGCATTAGTTAAGTTTAAATTCTTATTAATTAAAGTTCAAGCCCAAGTGTGGGCTTTGCTGTATGCTCTGAGACATGAGCAGACTGTGTTCATCCTTATTTTGAGAAATAAAGGGTAGTTAACCCTTCTTGAGTCTTTTTGTCTTCTTCTGTTCTTGAGTCTTTCTTGTTTCTGGTCACACACTCAAGCGATTATTCGCTTATCAAAGTAAGGGGTTTCTCACCTTGAACTGTAAAATAAAAGGGTGGAACCCCACATTAAACACTCGATATGTTCTTAACGAACCATGCCACTACGCAGTGAAGATTTCAAGTTGACCCCTCTGACCTTTCAATTCCCTCAGCCTCGAGTAAACCCAATAGAGGGATTCGGATTTATCATGGAAACAGTGAGAGCTGCAATGAAGGCAGCCGCAGTATTTGACGCTAAAGGTTCCATGATAACTTTCCTGGAGCAGCTAGACCTGCATTTTACATTATATCCAATAAACCAGCTGCAGAAAATTATCATCACTACATTGAAACTAAAAGGCCAAGCTCTCAGCTGGTACAAAAATATTGGTAAGAGTTTGGAGGATCCGTGGTTGTGAAAGCAAAAAATAGTAATAAATGATGTGGCAGGTTGGTGTCAGGGTTATGTTATTCCATACATGTAAAATCATAAATGAACTTGTGTAGAATGTTTTGATTTGAGATGCATGCCATGCAAAAAGGTAGCTATGGAGACAATACATGATTATGATAATACATGATTGTGCTTCTTCAACTCGGAGGTATTTTATTTAGTGTCGAAGTGAAATTAAAAATCAAGACTCTCCATATGCTTTACTATGAAAATGTCAGCTGCATTGTTTCTCACTCTTCCAATGTTTCTTTTTTTTTTTTTTTTTTTTTTTTTTTTTTTTTTTTTTTAATTGAGGTTAGATCATTCCAGATGGTGTATGTCTGGATTTTTGCCATATCAGTAGGCAGGAATATAAATAGCAGCAATTAAATAAATCTATTATTTTCATCAAACATTCAACTTCTTAACTCTTTTATCAAGGTCTCAAACTTCATGCACACCTTTGTGATGAGATTTCAAAGGTAAAACTGTTCATATTCAATTTAATAATTGAGGAGTACGTACTTTCAGGCAATCTGTTCAACCGGTAGGAATCAAATGCAGAGGAAAACTGCCAATGTTATCTCATGTAATGTGATTATTAATGAGGCCAATCAATTACACTGGTTTTTACGTAACATACACAGCACAAGAAAAATTATATATTTACACTGTAATTAGCTTTTAATGTTATTTTTATTAAAACTCTACGCCAGATCAAATGTTTGTCTATCAACTCTTTTTTTAATGTAAAACAAGTAGCATGTAATACATCTGTATTATTCATCTGATCAATTTTAAACTACAAATACCTATTTTACATTACAATGATACCTATATTTTTATCAGCTAATTTACATATTAGAATATTTTTTAAAAAATCAAAGAAACTTTACC
>KK117100.1:211056-239650 GCA_000611955.2 Stegodyphus mimosarum | reverse complement strand
ATTATACATAATTTTAATTATAAAAAAGTTTTGCATGATATTTTTTAATCTGTTTAAGCTCTTAATCTGTTTATACCATTTGAGTTCTTAAGATTTTGCAAAGGGAAGTTGGTTAATTTACTTATTAGGATAAGTAATATTTGTATTAAGGGATATTGCTTATTTCATTGTATGCTTTTTATATGTAATGCATTTTTAACTGAGTTTTTTTTCCGTTGTTTTTGTTTCTTTTTCGATAAAATTGTTCTGCAGAGTAAAATTATGTGCAGTTTTCAAATTTAATGTTTGGTGTTCTCTTTAGGTGTTTTTCCGGTACACTTAAAAGCCAGACGAAGGCTGGCCGCGCAGCGGCTAGTATTATATAATGCTAAAAAGTAATGAAAATAATGACTAAATGAATTTAAAGGCACTTTAATGATATAGACTAGATTTAGTTTAGAGAAAGGAAGGATACTTATCTGAATGTTTTATCCGTTCTTCTACTTCTGCCTTGTAGAAAATCAACAGTGACGAAAATAACAGTTTCCTTCTTTTGTTTGATTGAAAAGAATCTTCAGTTCATGGACTAGATGTTGCAGAGGAAAAGTGCAAAAAAATTATTTAGGGAGGTGATCATTTATTGATACATATATCAAAAAGTTTTTGGAGCTATGCTAAGATGCTGCCTCCATCGTTCGTGATCACCCCCTCCTGAGAGGGGAAAAGGGGATCTTGAGCATCGATGAATGTGTAAGGTTGCAGTTTTACTGTTTTCGATCGCAATTTTTTTTTCAGTTCGCAAATAAAGGAGACAATAAGATTAATCTATATTTCCTTGAATACATCTCTTGGAATTATGAGCATATACTAATAAAGTGTGCCTCAATTTGTTAAACTAGTACAAATATATAGTAAGTTATGATGGTTAAACTAATAAATAAATAAATTAATTAACATTAAAATAAAAATAAACTCTAATATTTATTTATTTATATATTTTTGCTGATATGCTCTCGCACTGTGAATGGATTTATGATTTTGTCTGATGTTGTTTGCTTTTAAAAGAAATGTGTGAATATGTTTGGAAACCACAATACTAAATGTTACCTTACTTAATATATACTTTTGTCTGATATTATGAGTCTTTTGTTGTTGTGTCTCAAGGTAAAGGCAAACGTATTGCCTTGTTCCCATGTTAAAAAAAAATAATTAAAAAATTTTTCAACTTTTAGTTTCCTGCCGTAGCAAAGGTTAGCTTCTAAACTAGACTTAAACTGTTATGTGACTGGACCCCCCAAATTTTTATTTTTTACTCTCCCCCATCATTGCATCTATTCAACTTTACCACACACACTCATTATACTCACCTGGAAGCCACTATTTATTGTAAATGAACACAGCTTTCTCGCCTTTTGACTACACTCAGAAAAAATTTTAGGACATTTTTCTTACTTTTCCTTCTCTTTCTGTAGGCCCTTTTTAATTTTTCTCTCCATTACTCTGTAGCCATTTATTTTTAATTTTATTTTGTCTCGTATTTTTTCCCCGGCCTTTAGAACTCGTATAAAGTATACGAAATTCCTTTTTACTCTCCTCTGAAACACAAAATTACCCTCTTTCTCTATGCCTTTCCTTCAAACCCTAGCTTGATTTTTTGCCGATCGGTGCAGAAAGACTTAGAGGGTGCAAAACAAGACATCTGCCTGCTTTGTCTGTCTGTGTCTCTATAATCTATGGGCTTTCTCCGAAGAATATCCCTATAATTTATGGGCTTACTGAGTGTGAAGCTTCGTGAATTTTTCAAATTTTAGACCTAAAATATCTCCGTTAAATATGAAATGTCATAGCAAATTTGAAAGGCTGTTTACTCTAATTTTAAGTAAATGAATTTACTTTAAAAATCTCTAGAAAAAAGAAACGATTTTATCTTCGACAATAGCATTCTCACTTCATTACACAGGGTGATTCAAATGACTTTTTTTAATTAAAATTGCTATATTGCCACACGTACATTTTTTTCTATAGTGACTTCAGATCCTTTCGAATAATCCAGTTTGTTTCCTTAGCGTCGCTGAATTTTGTGATGAATGCATCCTATTGACTGCTTCATATCACATTTATTCTGCATACTGTTATATACACTTCAGTAAATTATTCTTCTCTTTCTTCAAATACAGTAATTCAACACGGTACATCATCAGTTACGCCGATAAACAATAATTATTCACTAAAGATTTTGCTAAATTTCCACTCTTAATAACTTAAATTTGGAAAATCTCGCAATTAGCTGTTAAAACACACAATCATCCCCACAATTCTTTCGCAAGCACGCCGTAGTAGTCGGCAAAGTGGGATATGCCGACTTCTATTTTCCAGGTGAAACTAGTCGATATTTCCGTGACTTCAAAAATTCGAAAAGTGGAGTAGAGTAAGGCTCCTATAAAGGGCTCTCTAGTAGCTCTAGGGTAGGGTAAGGCTCCTATACAGGATAGAAGAAGGCTCCTCTAGAGGAGCCTTAGGGTAATGTTCGAAAATACGCGCTTGCGCACCAGGGTGCCTGGGCTACGCGCTGTACTTCTATATAAAGAATTTAAAAATTTCGAAATAATGTACCAAAGAACTTAAAAAGTGCTAGAAAATTTTAATCATTTTATGGTAATATAAGTTTAATAACCAGATGGCACGGAGGAGTAGAAAGCTGCTGAGCAGCTTAAAGACACACAAACAAGATAGTGCGAAATACTTAGAGCTGGTAGTAACATAATGCAAAAATAGGAAATACATAGAAAAGAATAATACATAAGAATGAGATACATACATGAAAAGGCAAGTAAAGCAGAAAAACATAACCTAGTTTTCGGGGGCAAAAGTTGGATTTAAAATGGCCAAAAGCTGCTTAATAACTTGCAACTCCTCATGAATCCTATTGTTTCTTAAGATACCGCGATGCATTAATAATTTGTTTTAAAATACCACTTTGTGTAACTTATAAATTTTTTCTGTTAGATCTACAGGAGTAAGCTTAGACTGGACAAGCGTAAAGAAAGAATGGAGTGCAAAGAGGATTTTATTACAATGAATAATTTATTATCTAAGATAGAATGCTATTTCGTGGAATTAGAGAGGTAGACTTTCGCTTTGAGTGCACGAAATTTCTGGATAATAGATGTAATCTGTCAGGTCTATGTGAGAGAATTTGTGAGGATCACTCAAGATAAGAAACGTGCTTAGCCCAATGCAGAATAGTTCCATAGAAATGAAGGTTATCATTGAGATTCTTTCTCTTGTGAAGAGGATAGCTACAGTTTTAGAAATATTGACTTCAATTTTCTATTTCGTCAGCTAAGTCTCTAATGCTCACATGTGATTTTGCAAGTGTTGTATAGAACTGGACAAATAGATGCACTCTGTGCAAGGAATGCTATCATCATCATACATTGCGAGTATAGTGTTGGGTGTGCCTGGAATGTCGTTTATATAAATGTCGAAGAGCGTGGGTTCTAAAAGTGATCCTTGTGCACACCGGTTACACTAGCACGGCGGATTGAGTATATGTCTGAAACTGAAGGACAAAGTGCCTACCAGTTAGATAGGATTTGATTGTGTGTATGATGTAGTCTGGGAAATCCAGACAGCATATCTTGTAAAATAAGTGAGTCCATCCACACACATCTCTTTGCGTAGGTTTTCGGGTGCCGAAAAGTCTATAATTATGTCAGTGCTCGCCTTCCCCCCTACGGTTTTCTCCTCCAAAAGTGCTGACGGAGGAGATTCTACGTTCTCGTTTGTCTGCACTTTGGTGAAGAAACTACAAGTTTTCTTCTTCGGAATTATATATTTCAGAAATGCCGACGCTTGATTCTTCTCCAGCAGGATTAATCAATAGTTTGCGTATTTCTAGAGTTATTAAACAAGACACATTTAGCTTATCGATCACTGTACTTAAATGTAACCACAAAATTAAATAAATTACTCCCATAATTCTTATAATAAATAGTAACACGGCAAACTTTTGATTCAATCCGTTGTTCGAAAGCAGGGGTTAGCATGATTTTACTTCCTTCTGGCTTTTCCAATCTGAAATGAGGGATGAATGTACGATCATTATTTACGTTCCAGAGTCCACAATAGCTTCAGTCTTTTCAAAGTTAACACAAAACAACTACTTTCTGCAATGGCTGGACGATACGTTTTTCGAATTCGAGTCGTAGATCGGATGAATTTACTTTAGCTTCTTTATTTAAGGAGTTTGGGGATCAACCTCTCCCTTCTTTTGTCTGAGCAATATCTTGCGATGTACTGATAGCCTCCACAAATATAACATTAGCTTTTTCTCGCATAAGATCCTTCTTGTTTTGAGTATTCTCCCCTTATGTGTGGGGGAATATATTTATCTTGTGTACATAATGTATCCAAGATTCCCGACGGTCGTTTAATTTCATTTCGAACGTCTTCGAAAGATTTTCCTTTCGCTATGAAATAGATATCACATTCTTTAGCGAATTCTTGCGGCTTCAACCATATATTTTCTTGGCGTTTTGCGACGTGTATAGCTATTTCTCCATCTAACGCTTGAAATAATTAATTCCTTGAGTGTTTCGAAATCTTTTACTTCTCTTGACTTACAGTAATAGTCCCACATGGCTGTCAATCTTGAAGCAAACTGGACATGCCATTCGCCGGAATAACGTTTAGTTCTAAAATTTTCTAAGCAAGCTTGAGGAGTAGGTTGATAATCCTTCAGCATAAGAGTTTTCACTTTTTCGTAACTTTGTAGACCTTCATCCTTTATATAAACGAGGACATTTGAATTTTCTCCGATTAGTTTCTATAATATTTCCGCTTTGAATTCTTGTAGAATTTTTTTTTCGTTAATATATGCCATGCTCTGCTCTCTTCGGTGCTGGTATAGTCAGTGTTTCTATTCCTTTGATCAGCTTGTCGAGGCAAATTTCGGTTTCCCGTCCAGTGTTTTGGATTGAAGGTGTCGGACTTCATATTTCATTTTGAGTTGCTCGAATCTTTCGCCAGTTCTATTCGTGTTCTCAATCTCTCTTCTTCCATTCGCATTCTTTTGATTTCTTCTTCTATTCTCATTTTTTGCTTTTCTTCTTTCCTTTTTCGGTTCTTCACTATAGTAATCGTAATTTCTTTCACAAAATCAGCATCTTCGATGTATTCTCTGCTATTCTGGAGTTTGTGTTTCAGTTCTCCCAGCTTCAATTCTGTAGTTGCTTCTTCGCCAATTTCCAATAAAGAGCTACAAAATCTCCTTTCTTAAAGTTTTTGAACATTTTCTTTTTCTTAAAAAAAAAAATTTTTTTTTAAACGAAACAGAATATTTATTAAATATTAAATTATTTTTAATATTTAATAAATAATTTATTAAATATTAAGGCATATAATTTAACTCGGAGCAGAACATCTCTCTTACAACATAGAAAAAGAAAGCACTTCACTCCACCGCGGCAAACATTCAACTATTTTAATTCTATCAACCCTTTGAGACAAGAAGACAAGCGCGTCTTGTTGATCGCCAAACAGTAGCCGGATACTACAATTATAATAATAAAAATAATAAATATAAAGGGGAAAATACTGAACAATTTTCTTTTTAAAACACAAATCTTTTAAGCAACAAGTGCAGTACAAAAAACTCACGAATACTAGAACACACAATAAAAAAGTACCGAAGGAAGGAAATTTAATAAACCACAGGAAAAATTAGCACTTAGTTTTTTCAACCACGTCGTGCACTGAAACTTGTTAAGACAAGTTACGTTTAAATGGCAGTTTCGTCATCTGCATCGAAGTGTACATTTGACAAAATCATTACAAGGTAGCTCTCCCACTTTTGCGATTTTGCCATGTGCTCTATATTACAGAGAAAAATGTAAGGGGTCAAGGCAAAAAAAAAAAGTTTGGAAGTCCCTATGATAAAATGATAAGCACTGAGCTTCGGGGAAGGCAGGATGATAGAAGACGAATAGTCAATAAATTCGATTTAAAATGTCATATATTATGCCGTGGTAATACAATCGACTAACAGTTTCAGCCGCTTAAACAAACATTTCTCTGGTTAGGATTTTAGAAGTGAAGTACATCATTAAGCTAGAATTCAATCTATGGTACAGGATTTAAAATGGAAAGATCAACGAATAAAAAGTCCATGAATGACTGCTTTTTAATCAAATACAGCACAGCACACGAGAGCTATCTGACGAAATGAAGGAATACTTTTATAAGGGAATCTGGCTCATTTCAGCATTGCATATGCAAATACTCGAGTAACCAGCTCGTTCACCATTACTCAAGCCAGGTTAAACTGTTATTTTCAGCAAACTTATTCATTTGAAAGCCATCAAGAGAAAACACCAGTGATCCCTGAAGAATATTTCTTGCATCATACAGTAAACTTGTGTAGAAAACAAAACCACCTACTGCTTCTTAAGGGAAAAACTTGATTTGGAGAAATTAAATTCCTCTGATAGGGCTCTGAAGATATAAAGCAGCACATACTAAGGATGCATACTTGCTACTATTCATATACTCTGCTCTTCACAGAAAGCTATCAGTGAAATTCATATATTATTTCGCTTTTGGTGGATTCATAAACTTTAAGTAATAGAGAATGAAATAATAGTGAAAATCAGCGTTATTAAGCAACACCTAATGAAATGTTGTTGTTGCTCATGCTCACTTGTCTGACAGAGTCAGCCCAAGCCCACGAGAATTCTCGTGTCAAGGAGCGCTAGATTACGCTTGTCGTTGGCAATAGCCTTGAGCACCTAACAGGTGACAGGACGATTTGGCTCAGTTCCGTCCCCAATTTTGATGGAGAGCACCCGGGGGGGGGCGGGTCCGAGGGTCTTCCACCCCTCTCCCCTTCCACTAAACCACATGAGAGGACTTTCGGCTCGTCGCATATTTAAAGTGCCGCCATGCCGCACCGACGCTATACATTTACAAACATCCATGCCTTCTCTGGGATTCGAACCCGAGCTCTTCGACATGGTAGTCAGCGACGCTAACCACTATACCGGTTGGGCGGCACCTAATGAAATTCTGGAGGATAATGAGTCAAACAACAAAAATTTAAAGATAGACCTTCTGACTTTGCAAAAGCAGCAGAAGTTTTGCAAACTAGATTTAATTAACTGATGTAGCTAAAGCTACAAATTCTCATTTTAGAAAACATGAAATGGCTATTTTTAATAGAACACAAATGCAAAAAAATCTTCAATTCACATTGTTTGAAAAAGTTATATATAAATACGGAATTAAAAACTTTTTAGGCCTTTAGGCTTTTAAGCATTAAATGTGAAGGAATTAAAAATACAATTGTTTCCATATTTCTCATCATTGATTCAACCGCATTAATTTTTACATTACAAACCTCTCTGGTTTATGCATTGCCTCTTTTGGCAACATTTAAGTAAGATGGATTTTAACTGAAACTTATTTTAAATAATATAACAACAAACTCAGGCTTTACTTTCTTTTTAATAGAAACAGCCATTGGGTTATCTCAGTTTTCTGTGCCTTAATTAGCACAGATAATTCAGAGTTCAAGGTAAAAGTCTCAACTTTACTAAATTGGGTACACTTTGCTGCCTTCTACAAATTAATATTGAAGCACAGCATTAAAACCAGAAATCATTATACGATGTGGATTTTATATAGCGGCCTTTGCAACCACATACACTTAAAAAAAAGACACGAACATAAAATAATAAAAAGGGTTGTATGTTGCACACTGTAGTGAATAAAACAGCAATAAATATTAAAATACAATGCATTGGTATCTAAATGCTCAGTTTGAAGAAATACAGGAAAATAAGTAAGCAGTTGTCCAGCCCTCAGTTCCAGAATTGTTTATTCATTTAGCTATTTTATCATTATGGTCAACTCATTTGTACTGTACAGAATGCTGTTAACATCAGATTATTCATATCATGGTACTGGCTGCATATGTATAACACATAACATTTTGTTTTTTAAATCAATTTGCTTACAAGAGACGCAGTTCCAAAATATAAAAATACTGGGATTTTTAGAAAATAAAAGAAAACAAAGAAACCTTTAAGAATGCAAAATTAAAGCGATATTTGTGCAAATTTGAACAAGAAATGACATTCTTAATATTTTTTTAAAGGAGACTAATCATTAAAAAATTTCCAATAAAACAATTCAGAATTGATATACATGTAATTAATTATTGAACAGTTTTATTTTAGTTTATATTTATCATACTTTTAGCTTAGCAGCAGCATAAATTTCAAACTATTAATCATATACGGAAAAAATCACTAACATACAATGTAAGAGTATACCCTCAGTTTCCAAATGAGTGTCAAATATGTTCATTTCTGTTTGCAATTTTAAGAAGTTTTCTTCATTTTTAAAATAAAGTCATACAGAAGAAAATAATATTTCTTAACAAAAGACACTTTAGAATGCCTGGTAAATATAAATAAATAATTAATTAAAAAAAAGTTGTTTATAGTTGCACTTGTGATTTTAAAATTATGCACAAAATTCCAGATCAAATAATCATAAGCTGCAAATGGTAAATAGCATCAGCTCTCCTGTGCTTTACTATATAATCCAATCCTACCCAAGCACTGAGTGATATTTAAATGCTTGATACCAGTTGAAGCTAAAATATTTCTTGATAGCAGGTGATAATACTTACAAGGAAGCTGTCAAAAAAGTCATCTGTCTTCCTGCGACAATTGCCATGAAACTTTCAGATGTGATCCATTATATGTGTGCAGGAAAACTGAAAGACTGAGACATGAAAACTGCCTTCCTATAAACATCAAGTGTAATACTGAAGCCGTATACTGTTTTTATTATATAGTGTTTAATCAAATTAAGGAGAGATATCCCTCATAATTTATGATTAAACATTTTTTATTTTTTCCATAAATATCACAATTATTTTGAAACAACTTCATTGAATTTCAACATAATACAAAAGTTGATGATTTCAAAACACCACTTACGAGTTATGCTTCCTTTTTTGGAAGTGAAAGGCTCACCAATTCTTGAAGGAACAAATTAGATTGGACTATTTAACTACAGCAAATCATATTATGATTATTTGCAAGAAGGAATGTCTCTCAAAGAGAAACTGGTTCACATTATACACAAGGAAAACTTCCTGCACTCTGATTTTTTAGGAAAATAATCTGGGGTAAATTATACATGTTTCTTACCCACTAATAGACCTCAGATTCAAAAGAATTTCTATAAAATACAAAAGTGAATAAGAATACTGTTTCTTTTTAGAAATTTTCTCTTTCTATCTACATATATATTTCATAAATTTTATACAGTGTCTATTATATATTATAAACTTTTCACTGCTATGTGTATTTCTGACAACTTTTCCCAAGTACATCTGTTACCTTAAATGCATCTCTTTCAGATTCAATACATTCAAGAATTTTTCATTTGACTACAAATTGCAGATTTGCTAAAGTGGTTCCAACTCAGCAGATATTTTGTTTTTACTTTCTAATCACAGCCATAACGCATTTTTAGAGGTTAGAGAAAAAGGGACAAATGTTTCTTTCATCAAATAATCAGTAATAAAAGATTTGATTGCTTTATGAGCTATTAAGCAATTAAATAAAATAAAATATCAAACAATATGATTTTGCTTCTTTTAAATTCATTAAAATTCTAGAATACTACTTGAAAAATATGCATTTTTATGACAGGAAATTGCAGTACTTCGCAAAACCACTAACATCTCAAAACAAGGATCACTGTAAGTGGCTGTTTATGAGAAAAATTTTTGAATTTATTTTGGTCACCAAATAGGGATGGTAAACCTTTTGTGCTTTACCACCAGTTTTCCCATTTCATTTGAATTACCGTAGCTATTATCAGTGCATAAGGTTCTTTAATACATTAACAATGTGTTAAATAACAATAATAAAAAAGTTCTTTTCAGAATTCTTCAGCCTTTTTCATTACACAACATTTAAGGGACAGAAAGAAATATTTCGAATTTGTACAAACACTACAGATTATTTTCCCTCTTTTCTTTTATATCAAACAGTATGGCAAAATTAACTTCTTTATCAACTGATGAATATAAAATTTAATAACCATTCAAGAACAAAAATAACAGAAGAAAAAATAATAATGGTACAATGGATCTGTACTTTGCGGTTTCTAAATTTTCTCATGCTTTCAAAATATTTCCATATTAATGCAGAATGGTATCATTAACCAAGTAAACAAATAAAAAATCTAGACTATTATTTCCAATTATCATGAAAGTATCTCATTAAAACATATTTTGGATTCCCTAAAGATAATATATAGGAATAAATGATTTAAATCTTTATATGTCGACATAGTACAAATATGTTTTTACACTAATAAGAGAAATTTTCCATTTTGTAAGATGCATGGCTCAAAAGTTTACTTCCTCTCTTAAATCACATATCATGAATGCAAAATTAATTAAAAATCTTTCTCAAGACAGTAACATTAAAATACATCCTATAGCTTTTTAGGTAAAAAATATGAGAATATGAGTGACTAACAAAAAAACAAGGACTTTTGAATGTGTTTGTTTGCAATCCCTGAATACAAATTTTTTTACTTCTACACATAAGTTATCTGACTCACATTTGCAACAGAAAACAATCCGGCTTGTTTTTAATTAATGTCAAAGGCTTTCAATATTCTTCATCAAGGATTGTTCAGTAACAACTTTAATCTTTACTAAAGAGTTCAATGATCCCATGCAAAATGCCATTCCATTTTCTATTGGAATTGTCTTCTTATCTTGCAATATGAATTGAAGTTGTTTTCATTTCGAAAAATAATTGGTTTTGAACATTTATCTACAACAAAATTTAAAATGTGTTCTTGCTATATTCTGTCTTGAAAAGAGTTTTCAAATTCTTTGTTACTGAGTTGCCATAAGAAGTAAACAGAAACCGTGCTTACTACAAAAACAATTAGCATTATTAATTAGTACCTGCAATCTGAAATTTTACAACAAGGTGAAATTAAAACCAATATTTGTGTATGACAGAAAAATCAGGCAGTACATAAACACTTTGACAAATTCATCAAAACAATGAAAATTAACTTATGGGTCAAAATAATACCCCCCCTTTTTTTAAACGCAGAATTACTTTAAACATTTTGCAAAAATGTATATATATATTTTTTTTTCAATTTCAGTTGAATTCAATTTGAATTCCAAAAGTAGAGATGAATTCACATTTAGTGTTATATATGTACACTGATAAACAAAAAGAAATCATTAAAAAAGTACATTTCATTCACCTCCAAATAAACATATTAAAAAAAAAAGATCTCTTATTTCCTTAGGCTCTGGGAAGTGTTTTTAACTAAATACTTCATTTATTTTTGTATAATCAATCTACACATTCATTAACTTAAGTAACTATTGAAACAACTTATGAATTATAATTCCTCTGACATTATGAAAATACAAAACAAATAAATACAGATGCAATGCTTTTATCCATATTTTCTTATAAAAGATGATAAAGATAAAATATGATATTCATCAGAAGGAACAAAAACTAGATGCATTTCAGATACATGAACAATAAATAAAAACTACAAAGGCTACCAAAAAGGAAAAACATTAAAACACTCGTAGTAATTTTAAAATTTTTATTGACATTGTTTAAAATAGCCTTTATTTTCCTAGTGTCTGATGAAACATGAAACAACACACTGTTATATTTATTCACAGTTGTCTTTCACTGTAACTGAGAGCAGTTTAAAATGAAAAGGAAGAGAGAACACCTTTGTTCTCAATAAGTCAATCTTCTTTAATGAAGAAACAGTATGGTTAGTAACCGTAGAAAATCATTTTGGTTTGTATGACTGTTTAAATACAACTTTATAAAGACGATCATTTACAGGCAAATCAAGGAAGCCTACCGAGCATCTTGTTCATCTGACCTGCTAGATTTATCAGCTCTTCCTATATCTTTATTTTGTCCACACATGGATGTATCCACTAACTTTGTTTGCATACGAGCTGGGCAGTGTTTTTCCCAATACTGTTGATATTTCAATCTAGTTTCTTCAATATCATCTTCAATTCTTTGTCTCTTCGATTCAGGTTCACCTTCTGATTGAGATTCACCTTCAGATTGAGTCTTTCGCTTATCAACAGAATTAGGAGGTGTATTCTCACACATTTCACTTTCAGGCTCTACTGAAGCACTAGAACTTCCAGTAGCAGTTGTTGTCGGTACTGTATTTTGCCTTCGCGGACGGCCTCTTGGCCGTTTGACAGCGGGAACTGCCACATTGGGCACATCAACAACAGACTGTGTATTTTTCAACTCAACACTTGAATTCTGACTATTTTCTGTTTCAGAACTAAAAAAAAATAAAAAAAAAAAAAAAAAAAAAAGTAAGTAAGCATTTAATCTTTATAAACACACTACCCCTGTCCTCCCCCCAAAATTAAGTAAAAATACCATAAAACAAAATAAAGAAAATCCTTACACACATATCTGCAATACTACCTTAAGACACTTTTATTATAATGGTTTTCCATATCTTGACTTTCATGAGAATTTTCTTCAGGTACCTCATGTCCTAGTGGATCATCAATTTCAAACTCTTCTCGCAAGCTTTCTGGCTGGCTACTTGTACTACCTTCAATTGCAATACAGTCACTATTTCCCATCGATTTCCTGGCATTGCTTCTGGCATTTGCAAATAACATTTCTAATTCCAAACCAGATTTCTGGAAGCAAATAAAAGTAAATAATACTCAATATTAAATTATATCATAAATTTACACATACACGTGCGATTACAAAAGGCATATGGGAAAGAAAATTATATTTTATGGAATATAACAGAAATAACAAAAGCAATAAATTGATCAGCTTTTGTCTTGATTTGCAGTTTTGTACTTTCTATATATGATTTAATATTTGCAATTTGTAAATTCTGAATTAGTGAACCATACAAGATCTGATTTGGAATGAATGAAATTCGAGCCTACTACAAAGAAATTTAGAATGCTATTTATCCTATATCACAGGATATACTTTTATGGTCCATATTACATCACAGGATATTCTACATTTTAAAATTAACATGGGAACTGTCTTACCTAAAATTAAAACAGGAACAAGGAGGCTGCTTAGCAACAGTACATAGAAAGAAATTTTGAAAATGACATTAAACAGGAATAAAATGCTTTGAAGATAAAAGTACACACACTAATTTTCCAAACTGCAAAATTCATGTTAGTTATTATTATCATTAGATCCTTTTCAATCACATCAAAATTAAAGCTTCTGAACAGATACTGATAGTCATAAAAGCTTTACTGATAGTCATAAAACTGAAATATTTTTTACAGCTTAGTAAATATTAAGAATGCAAAGGCATAAGAGGAAAAACCTAAAGTACTAAATTCATAAGTATGTTTACAAATAATATTGTATTGTAAGTGCGTTTATAAACCTGGATTTCGTAAGAAACATTTATCAAACAGTGCTGGGGAAACCTGCAACCAGACTATATGATAATATATACAAATATAAAGTGGAAGGCCTCATTAACATGTAAATTCCTTGTTTACATTGTTGTCTGCTCATCTGTTCATGACAATATAGGGCAATGAATCTATGCCATGTCCTTTTCTTAGGTAACTACCTGCTTTCTTCTTCCTTCTTCAAAATCTCAGCTCACCTTTTGTTTCAGAGAATTCAAATTCTTTAAAATTCTCATGGCCAGATTATTAAAGGATTCCACCAAGTTACATCAGAAAGTGCCTTTAACAGTAATCTACGTAGGTCAGTCAGAAAGTTAGTTGCACTCCTTCGTACAAATTTTCTGTCAGAGGCTATTTTGGTGAAACTTTGTGGCAACACTTCGGACATGCACCTGTATCGCGTGACGTAGCGGCTTCCACGAGGCAAGTTTAGTTTTTCTGATAATCAGTCTCAAACATGTCTCGACGGCTGCAAATAGCGTCCAAATTGGAAATGCGTGCAGTGATTCGTTTTTTGTGGGCAAAAAGCTGCAACTGCACTGAAATTTATGGGCAGTTGCATGAAGTGTATGGTGAAAATGCAATGTCACGCCAAGCTATCGCGAAATAGTAAATGGTGCAACATGTTTGAGAATGGACGTACATATATTGACGACGCTGAGCGAGAGGGAAGACCAGCAATTGCAACAAATTCGGAAATTGCTGCTCGCGTGAATGAATGCATTCTTGCAAACAGACACATCACGATAAGCAAAATCTCAAATGAACTGGATATTTCTCATGGAAGCGTGCACAAAATTATCGCCGATCACCTTGAATTTTGTAAAGTTTGTGCTCGATGGGTGCCACATCTATTGACGGAGGAACATAAAGGAAAGCGTTTTGAAAGTGCATTTGCATTTCTGCAACGTTACCAAACGGAAGGAAATGACTTTTTGGACAAAATTGTGGCTGGAGATGAAACTTGGATGCACCACTTCTCACCTGAAACGAAACGCAGCTCGCTCGAATGGAAACATTGCAGTTCCCCGACACGAAAAAAGTGGCGAACTGTTCCATCTGCAGGAAAGGTGATGATGACGCTGTTTTTCGATAGAGAAGGCGTGGTGCATACAGAGTTCATGCCGAAGGGTGCCACAATTAAAGCATCTTCTTATTGTGAAACACTAAAACGATTGCGGAAATCACCTAAAAATCGACGGCCAGGTAAACTGTCGAAAGCCATTGTGCTCCTGCATGACAATGCAAGACCGCATGCAGCAAAACAAACGTGCGAACTTCTGAAAACGTTCAGGTGAGAAGTGTGGAATCACGCTCCTTATAGCCCAGACCTTTCACCTGACTTCCATGTGTTTGATCCCCTGAAACAAGAACTTTCAAAGAGACGGTACCATTCGGATGCCGAAGTGAAAGAAGTGCCCAACAATGGTTATCGGATATTGGACGCGATTTCTTTGCAGAAGGCATCGAAAAACTTGTACCACGCCTAGACAAATGCTTAAATAATGGAGGCAATTACGCTGAAAAGTAGATTTTGAATGCAACTTTAAGATACAAATAAAGTTATTGTAAAATTTCTATCCTGTTTTGTTTTCTTAAGCAGTGCAACGAACTTTTTGACTGACCCTCGTATTACAACTGCAAATCATAGTCAAGTTAGCCATAGAAATAACAGCAATGGCTTAATGAAAAACCACACATGAGAATTGTGAAAATTTTAGTTGTATGAAAAATATGCCAACTTTAGAAACAGGCAAAATTTAATTTCAGTTTGGCACTGATTTCAAACGAAAAGGCTAAAAAATATTAGATATTATTATTACATTATTTATAAAAATGCATGGCCTTTACATTTTAAATCAATACTAAACCAAACTTGAAATTTCCCCATTTCTTGAGTGCAGTAACTCAAATGCTTTTAGCTGGATGGAGAATTGGTTGGTTTATTTAATTATGGCAAAGGACATGAGGGCTATCAACCTAAGGGAAGGGATGCCTTTATGGAGGACTTTCTAAAAGAAACTGGCTTATATACATTTTAAAAGTTTGGGGGGAGACTTACAGATTACCTTATAACAAATTAAAAGTCTCAGGTACTCTGAATAGTAAGATTTTCAAGACACTGAATACAACCACAAACTTCTGAAAGTCGTATTCTTAAATGTTGATCTCAAAGGTAATTTAGTTCTCTGAGCTATTACTTGGTAAGGTGTTTCATAATACTGTGATCTTAAAGGAGGATAAAAGAAAATCTAAAATCCTCTTCAACAAAAGATTTTATAGAATTTTGTTTTCATCTACAACTGATGTACCATCTCAGTGAATAAGCTGAAGGGTACTCTCAAAAGGATTAAACCATGCAAACGCATACTTTAATTGAAATGCAGTAACACAGATACCTCATGTAAAGACATTTTCAGAAAATTTTCCAAGATATTGAAGACCAGAATAAAGTCCACATTTCTACTTTCAAAATATTTGAGACAGCTCAGAAATTCTGATAACAAAAACTCCCGAAAATTCAGGCTGAAAATAAGTGAATACATATAGGAGTGTTGAAGCTTTGCAGTAAAGAAATAGAATTTCTCACTGAACTGAAGGTAAGAAGTTTTAGTTTCGTGTATCAGCTAAGAATAACTAAATACAGCATTCTTTTTAATGCAAAATAAATCATCAAGAAAGACAACTGACTTAGCACTTTGGTTCAACATGATCCAGATACCTTGATTTTTATAGCAACTAAAGATTTACACTTAAACATAATACAGAAACAAATAGACATACACATATTTAAAGTGAATACATATTTCAGAATAAGCTTTTCAGTGATGATAAAATAGTTTAATCCCATATATTTTCTTTAAACATTCACTCATTTAAAAGTCATTGTAATTTTCAGTAGGTAACAAATATAAAAAAATATCTGTTGCCTACTGAAGTGAACTTCGGTATCCAAATTCCCCTAGTTTTATTATTATTATCATTCATTATTTCCTGTTTCACTTTGCAAGAACTCAAAGAAAGCCATAACAAAAATCATACTTAAAAAAAAAAAAAAAAAAAAAAAAAACACCCTACTAGCTAACAACTTTTAACTTCTTCATGTAAAATGAGTAGCAAAAGAGACATTTCAGACTGTTAATGATATGCTTAAATTTTACAAATACTTTTAAATTCAAAATATTACCTTTGGAGGGTTGACTATTAATTCTTGTGGCAGGTAAGTCTTTAAATTGCAGTACGTCTAACACAAAAACATAATAAAAGATTATTTTACATAAGATTATTACTGGTACAAATATTAGCAACTTTATTTTATCAAGTTAATGAACTGTTGGTGAAATGTAGTCATATAAATTACATTCTCTAAGAATTATCTACTTCTAATAAAAAACACATTATAATAATATACACTCATGGACAAAAAAATTAGCACACCAAGAAGGAGTCGTCAAAATAAAATGAAATTTTTCATACGTAATGACTGCTTTGATATAAGTAAATGATAAGGAAATCAAAGAAAAAGGATAATTTATTTCAGAGAAAAAGGCAAAAGAACGGAGAAGTTAATACTCCGTTGGACCCCCTCTAGCGCGAATGCACAATGCGATACGATCGGGCATTGAGTCATACAAGTTCTGTATGATGTCTTGAGACATTTCGTTCCTTGTTTGCTGTAACCTTGCCTCTAGTTCGTTCAAACTCGTGGGATGCCCAACTCGTCGTCCCAAATGATCCCAGATATGCTCGATTGGAGACAAATCTGGGGATCGGGCAGGCCAAGGAAGGGTAGTAACAGTGCGGAGACAGTCTTGTGACACCCTTGCCGTATGAGGCCGAGCATTGTCTTGTTGAAAAATGGCTCCTGGGAGCCGTTGCATGAGTGGCAACACATGTGGTTGCAGGATTTCATGAACATATCGCTGGGCTGTCATGGTGCCACGGAACAATACTAGGGGTGACCGTGTATTGTAAGCAATGGCACCCCATACCATCACACCAGCTGTGGGAGCGATGTGTCGCTGTACAGCAAAGGCAGGATTGAGACGTTCACCACGGGCTCTCTACACACGAACACGATTGTCATCACTGCCGAGATTGAATCTGGATTCGTCGCTAAAGACGACCTGGTTCCATTCCGCTGCAGTCCAGTTTCCTCGTGCTCGACACCACTCCAAACGAAGGCGTCGATGGGTGGGCATCAAGGACAGCACACGTAATGGGTGCCGCGATACCAATTGTCCTTCCGCCAGGCGCCTTCGTATGGTTCGAGAAGACACAGGGGCCCCTAGTGAAGGTGCTACCTGTGCCTGGATGGCGGCCGATGAAGCAGTTGGCTGTACGCGTGCATTTCTTACGATGTGGCGGTCTTCTCAACAACTGGTCTGTCGAGGGCGTCCTGAGCCTGGTCTTCGTGTACATGACATCTCTCGGGTCCACTGGTCCCAACACCTCTTCACAACACAATCAGAATGGCCTAATTGACGAACTACTTGCCTAGCTGACCACCCAGCTTCCATCATCCCGACGATTCTCCCCCTCTCAAACAGCGACAACTGCTCATATTGTCTTCAAACACGCCGTAATGACATGTCTACCTCAGCTCTTCCTTTGTAAATGATTCAGCACTCTCAAACAAAGCTTTGGTTACCTGTTTTATACTCCACAGAGTACGACGTTCAACGCCCTCTACCGGCTATACGTAATGCGCAATCAGGCTGTATTTCTAATCATTTGCATATCTCCCCGACATGTACCTTCATTGCAAGTTTCGTTACGATCCCACAATTATTTCTTGGTGCGCTAATTTTTTTGTCCATGAGTGTATATAGAGAAAACTTTATTAAATAAGATTAATCACAATAAGCCTTACTACATCCTCCAACACCATAATCATCTCTCAAATTGCAGATACATTTTTTAACTCAATCTTTTACCATCAAAATATCAAAGTTGCCAAAATATTAAAACTTAAAATTATACTTTATAAACAAATACTATCAATTCTCCCCTTATTTGTGTTTAAAGATATCATTTTAATTAGTCAATCATATCCATACTTTAATAGTCCATTTTTTAATTTAACTCTAGGTAGATATTTTGTTAAAATGTCTGCTTCTTGATTTTGTGAACACACAAACTGAGGATTGACTTGATTCATTTCATATTCATCTTTTAAAAGAAATATTTTCAGTTAACACGTCTCAAATTACTATGTTTTGATTTTTTTAT
Organism: Stegodyphus mimosarum; assembly: GCA_000611955.2. Taxonomy (NCBI): domain Eukaryota; kingdom Metazoa; phylum Arthropoda; class Arachnida; order Araneae; family Eresidae; genus Stegodyphus; species Stegodyphus mimosarum. The sequence goes on along the minus strand of KK117100.1, from coordinate 220,908 downwards.
CCAATCTATTAATGCTTGACAGTCTGTTCTAATTTCTATTGGTTTGTCAATTAGATCATCTTGTCCCAATTATTCAAGTAAAAGGATGTACCATTTAATTTCACATGCACATTCACAGAATGCCAAAAGTTCAGCTTCCACTGTAGATAGAGCAACTATTCTTTGCTTGTTGCACTTTCAATTTATGAAATTTTTACCTAATTTAATGAAATAATCTCCAAATAACTTCCCATCTTCAGCGGTAGACCAACTTGCATCTGAAATAGCATTTAATTTCTCATTGTCTGAAGTATATATTAAACATGCATTTTGTGTTCTCTTAATATATCTTAATACTTCTTCACAGCTTTCTAGTGTTTTACTCTAGGATCTTGATTATATCTTGACAAATTACTTACGGCAAAAATTAACTCTGGCCTTGTGCCTGTTGCTAAGTACACCAAAGAGCCATTACATTATGACCACCCTCCATCTATAACAATGGACTTGCCCAGGAACAAAAACACTGTGCATGCACAGCTGATGTTGGAGTATATAAAGTGGCTATGCATTGTCATTCCAAACACAGAGCAATTAGCAAGATTATATTGACACAGCTGATTTATCAGACTTTGATAAAGGTCAGATTGGCATGGCTCAGCAACTGGGAACATCAATATCAGAAACAGCGCATTTAGTTGGCTGTTCATGTGCAGTTGTTGTGAGCCCATATTGAAAGTGGTATATGGATGGTGAAACAGTCGATAGCACATTGATTCCAGAGAAAAGCGGAGACTGCTACGCATTGTTTGCCATGATTGAAGAGCTACAACAACCGAAATCTCCACCAGCTACAAGAGTGACGTTCCAAAGAGTGTTTCTCAACACACTGTGCGGCATACATTGCTGCATATGGAACTATGCATCCGAAGGCCAAAGCATGTTCCTGCACTGATGGCACGTCATCCCCAACTGCATCTGCAATGGGCCAGAGACATTGAAATTGAACATTAGAAGAATGGAAGAAAGTTGCATGGTCCAACGAATCCCATTTTCTGGTCCACATTGATGGGCATGTGCTAATATGCCGATTTCCAAACGAAACTCTGGCTCCCGGATGCACAGTTGGATGGTGGCAAGCCGGTAAAGGGGTTATTATGATGTGGCCAATGTTTTCATGGAGCACATTAGGACCCATAGTCTCCATAGAACAATCCCTGATGTTTCATCACTACGTGACCATTGTTGCATAGCAGGTTCCCTCATTCATGAAAACAGTATTTCCAGTGGGAAATGGTGTTTACAACAGGATAATGCACAATCTTTTAAGGGTCGAATCATCAGGGAGTGGTTCTAAGACCAATGGCTTTCAAGTCATGTCTTGGCCTCCAAATTCACCTGACATTAATCTAATACAGCATTTGTGATCCAACCTGGAAAACCAGATTTGCCCTACCACACTACCCCCTCACAATGTGTGGGAACTAGTTGGTGAGTGCTAGGTACCAGATACCTCAGACTATGTGTCAGTACCTTGTGGAGTCAATGCCATGCTGGGTGCTTGCAGTTTTGACAGTTAAAGATGGTCCTAATGTAATGGCTCTTTGGTTACATTAATGAACCTACCGCTTCTTCATATTTTTACTTCGACACTGGTGGAAAAGATGCTACGCCATCAAGATTTTCACCCAATATTCCTGGAGTCTTGACAGGTTTACATTTATTCAAAGTTTTTTAAGATTTCAGTTATATTGATTTCTTGACTGAATATAAGTTTTCCAGATTCTTGCTGTATGTCTATTACTAAACATTTTGTGTGTTTTTGTGATTTCTCGTAATGTAAGCAATTTAGACAGTTGAGAGATGATCTCATTTATCTCAGAATTTGAATTTCCAATTGTAGAGACATTAGGTACTTTGGAAGCAGGAAAGATGAAAAATGAGCAATGCCCTCTCCGGGAATTGAACCACAGACCTCTCGAATATGCATTGAGCATGCTGACCACTACACCATGAAGGTATGCTAACAAGGTGGAAGAAATAACTTATACAATAACCATTAAGTCATCCACATATACTGCTATGGTAAGATAGTTGAGTTTATCATTATAAACAAAAACACATGGATTTGACTTTAATCTAGCTAAATTTCTTTCTTTAAGAACTTTACATAATTCTTCATAGCAGCATTTTCCTGATTGTGGTAATCCCTTTTGTTCACAAGATATTCTTTGTTAGAATCTGATATAAATCCAGGTGGTTGTTCCACATAAAATTGGTATATCCAAGTACCAATTTAAACGTGCTGTTTTCCCATCAAAAAGTATTATTTTGTATACTGAAATCAATAACAATGTTCTAAAGGTTGTAAGTCTCATTACTGGACTAAATGCATCTTCACAGTCAAATCCTTTTCTTTGATTAAATCTGGTTGCTACTAGTCTTGCTTTGTTAACTGTTTCTAAATTGCACTTTTCATCCCTTTTCGAGAATATTCAGTAGTTTTTTAATAGCTTTCTTATCAATGGGTCTTCCAACTAATTCCAAAACTTCATTTACCTCCATTGAACTACATTCTTCTATCACTGCACACAGCCAGAATTGGCCTTCAGCAGATTCTACAGCTTTATCATATGTCTTAGGTAATTCTTCATTTGTATTGTATACTACACTCACTTCCAAAAGTGAAGCACGAAGATGTAAAATGCAAAAAAATCAACAAATGCTGCTTTGATTGACACAAAATTCGGCAGGAAAGTAGCATATATATTTATGCATAAAACAAAATCAATAATTATACACAGTCCAGTCACATTAATGTGACCATCTGTCAAAAGCCAGAATAACCACCTTTCGCAGAGCGGACTGCTGCGAGACGTGCAGGAAGAGAGTCACATAGGTCCCTGAAGGTGTTCTCTGGGATGTTGAGCCATGCCGACTCTAATGCCGTGGCCAGCTGCGCTAGATTACGCGGTTGAGGATCCATGGCGCGAACAACTCGATCGAGATGGTCCCACAGATGCTCGATTGGGTTTAAGTCAGGTGAGTTTGCTGGCCAGGGGAGGACGGTAAACTCATCCTGGTGCTCTTCGAACCACGCACGTACACTCGCAGCTGTATGGCACCTCGCATTGTCCTGCTGGAAGATGCCATCATCCTGAGGAAAAACAATGCGCATGTAGGGGTGAACATGGTCCGCAAGGACAGATGCGTACTTGTATTGATCCATTGTGCCTTCCACAATGATCAGTGAACCTAGAGAATGCCAGGAAAACATTCCCCAGACCATAATGCTCCCGCCTCCAGCTTGGACCGTTCCGGCAATGGTTGCAGGGTGGTTCCTTTCAGAGGTTTCACGCCTTATACGCCAACGTCCATCTGTCCGATGGAGCATAAAACGCGATTCATCCGAAAACGCAACCTGTCGCCACTCAGTGGACGTCCAGCTGCTGTACTGGCGTGCAAATTCTAGCCTTCGCCGTCGATGAACAGCAGTCAGCATAGGTGCACGAACCAGGCGTCTGCTTCGGAGGCCCAGACGCAGCAATGTTCGCTGAATAGTACTTTGGGAGACACTTTTGGTAGCCCCTTGGTTCATTTTGGTGGTCAGTTGCTCAACGGTAGCCCGTCTATCTGCCCGAACGCATCTCCGCAACCGTCGTTCGCCTCTGTCATCTATGGCCCGTGGTGCACCACATTTGCCACGTCGCTGATTTTGGACAGTCCCATTTTGCCATGCACGGTACACTTTTACCACGGCGGCACGCAAACAGTTCACAAACTCAGCCGTTTCGGAAATGCTTCCACCCTTGGCCCGAAAGCCAATGATCATGCCCTTTTGGAAGTCGGATAAATCGCTTCGTTTCTGCATTACGCCAACGATTGAAATGTTTTCCGAAGCCCTCACACACCCTTTATATACGCTCAACTGCACTGTGCTGCCACCTGCCTTCTGTGATTGGTTATTTAACTCTGACATGGAAAGTACGTGGTGGTCACATTAATGTGACTGTACTGTGTATACAGAGATGAAAGCAATATTAAATTTTTGTAAGTTATCAGATAATGACATACTGGAGACTGAAACAGAATTATGTATAAAGTGAAAGTAAACAGCATAAAATGAAAAACAAATGACATTAATACGGTATGTAATCCCCGCCCTCATCTGTACACAAAGTCTACATCTTGTGACCATGCTTTCAATTAGGTGGTCAACCACCGCAGAATTAAGCAATCCCCATTCTTCTTGTAGAGCAGTTTCCAGCTCAATAAGAGTGGCTGGAGGTGGGAAACGTGAAGATATAGCACACCCAAGAGCATCCCAAAGATTTTCAATGGGATTAAGGTTGGGCGAATATGCTGGCCACGCCATACGTGCAATCCCTTCACTCTCCAGGTAGTCATCGACCATGTCATCTCTATGGGGATGTGCGTTATCGTCCATTAAAACAAAAGTAGGGCCAACTGCTGCAGCGTACAATCTCACAATGGGTTCTAGGACTTCATCTCGATACCGGACAGCCGTCAAAGAACCCCGTTTAAAGATGTGCAGGTCGGTGCGGTATCCTAATGAAATCCCTGCCCACACCATAATGCTTCTGCCTCGGAATGCGTGATGTTAGGTGATGTTTTGGGACTGATTGTGTGTTCCTTGTTCACGCCATATCCTTATACGCTTGTCATCTAGCTCCAGAGCAAATCTTGACTCATCAGTAAACATGACATTGCCCCAGTCAGACACATTCCCAGCACCACTATAATCGTGCCCCTCTTGATTGGATGGATAGAGGAACACAAACTCGAAGTACCCCGGCTTACAGTCCACTCCTATGTAATCTTCAGTGTACAGTAACTGCAGATATCGCCTTACCAATGGACGATGTAATCACAGATGTCACACGTGTGGAGGTCACTCTGCGATTCCGCTTGGCTACAATAGCAATATATCGATTTTCCGCGGCAGTTGTAACCCTTGGGTGACTGGCTACGGCCTTCGGACGACTATCTGTGTGGTTTGGAATTGTTTCCATAAACATGAAATTACAGAATGATGAACGCCGAAGAAAAGAGCAACATCTGTGATCGACTGTCCTGCTTCAATGCTCCCCACAGCACACCAGGACTCAGAATCTCGCATTCGTCTTCTGCAAGCCATAGAAACTCGTATGTTTTGAAAACAAATTGTATGAAAGTTTTAAACACCTTCTGTCAGCACTTACAATCAATTTCTGTAACCCTTCATAAAGCTGGCTTCTTATAAGACTGCTTTTTTCGCATATTTCTTGACATGAAAGCGCAATTGGCTGTCACCAAACATATTTGCATACTTCCATCTACCTCTGCAGCAAATTGCATCTTCTTCAATTCTGATTGGCTTCCAGAAATTAGCATTTTCCTCTCAGTGCTTAACTTTTAGAAGTGAGTATACATAATCTTTTAATTTTTCTGGTAGCTTCATCGCTCACTGTGATCTTTTCTGTACAGAATTTTTATTACTATCATTTCCAGGTTCATCACTTATTTGTGGACACTCTATTATTGGCTTTTCCAATGAATGGTTTTCATCGTGTTCATCATCTGTGTTTAATAGTAAAATTTTCTCAGTTATTACCATTAGTTTGTTCCTTGCAAAAAATAACAAGTTCTTCTAATATTTGATTTTTATATAATTTCCTTTTAATAAAGTTGATCCGAGTTTCTGCTCATTAAATTTTACATTTTCTTGAATTTTATTTAGCTCAGGAATATAAATTTTGTATGTTTTTCTCTTCATACTACAGCCTGTCATAATTATTTTTTGAGCTTTTAGATCCATCTTTCTACATTTTTCTTGCCTTATATGAACATATGCTTCACATCCAAATCTTTTAAGACAAGTAATGTTAGGCTTGTGTCCTGTATATAGTTCATATGATGTAACTATTTATTATTTTTGTGACTCCTGTTATTCACATGTACAGTTACTTTAAAGCTTTAAGAGCAAAATTTTATCGTTAATTCTGCATCAATTAACATAGTTCTAGCACATTCAATTACAGTATGATTAAAACAGTCAGCTTTTCCATTACTTTCCAGAGTGTAAGAGGTTGTGACTTCATATTTAATTCCCATTTCTTCAAAAAATTCTTTCTACTTTTAACAGGGTTGCCACTCAAACAGGAGAATGAAATTCCCTGACTTTTCCAGGTTTTCCAGGTGTGTTTTAAGAAAATTCCAGTCTATTTGCGTAATGCACTTTGGCTGTGCTAAGAGGTAAATTAATTATGGTACCACTTACAAACACAAAAATTTGCCAATTAGATATGACTTATATATTATCCTCAAAGCTTACTATTATAACTATAATAGGAGTTGTTTTCTCCACTGAAGAATTGAGATCAGAATTTACTCAATGTAAATAAAAAAGGTTTTTTTTTCCCCCTAACATTTTGCAGCTAAACGAAAGAAAGAAATCTATTTAATGATATTTTAAAATAAATTTAGGTATTTTATATTTATTTAGCTGAATTCAAAAGCAAAAAATATGTGCATTGAATTTCGTGATGTTATGTCATCATACTGCTAGAATTAGTTTCAGGATTATGCCAGAGAAAATTTCCTGAAATTTGAAAGTATTATTTACTAGTAATAAATAAATTGAAGGGGAAGAAGCAACATTAAATGATATGAATGACATTAAAATAATTAAAAAACTGAATTACAATAATCAATGATATTTTGGCGAATATAATTATATTAAATGGTTAGCCTAGATGATTGATTATTATTCTTTATTTTAGTGCAAAATGACAAATAAGACATTTCTTAAAAAAAGTATTTAAAAGATTTTGCGGTAAAATCCTGCTATACACTACGGTCTTGGCACGATTTTGAAAATTGCCGCCAACACCGAAATGGCCTGTTTGCTGCTCATCATAATGTCGCCAAATCCCGTATGTACCGTACACGGAGGCTATTCTAACCTCCATGATACCGCTATACTAGGATTAAACCGATTTTGTTTGATACAAGAATATGTATTTTCTTTTAGTTCAACATGCACTGCACATGCTCATGCGAGTATTTCGATTCTCGAAGTTACTGGGAACCAAAGTTACTGAAGAGTTACTGTTTGGAGCTGCAAGAATTGGCTCTATGCCAGCTGTCCGAATGACGCTAATGTGCGCCAAAAAAGTGATCGGCTTCCAACGTTGGCGCAAAACTCGCTTTTTTGGGGGATCGCTGTATGAAATTCCCTGACTTTTCCAGATTTAGACTAAAATATTTGAATTCCCTGACTTTTCCAGATTTAGACTAAAATATTTGAATTCCCTGACTTTTTTGGTCAATTTTCGAATTCCCTGACTTTTTCCGGTTTTCCAGGTAGCGTGGCAACCCTGTTTTAACTAAGAATTCACTACAATTATCACTATTCTTTCTCATTTCATTCCTGTTTGCATTTCTTCTTGGATGATAAGCTTGATTAAAGCTTCTAAAGTTTCACTCTTCATCTTAATTGTTATCACAAATATGAAAATTACTGTAATCATATAACACTGTTAAAAAATAACAACTTCTGCCTATTGATTTCTCAGTCGGTCCAACTAAATCGATATGCCACAATTCTAAAATACCTTCAGATTGCTTAAATTTCACACTTTCATAATATGTTCGTGTCCTTTTTCATAATGTACAAGGTTCACAATTGTTTTGGTAAATTTTTACACTAATTCACTGATTCATATTGACTTCTCAATCGGTCCAACTAAATCTATATGCCACAATTCTAAAATATCTTCAGATTGCTTAAATTTCACACTTTTATAACATGTTCATGTCATTTTTCCTAATGTACAAGGTTCACAATCGTTTTGGAAAATTTTTACATTTTCTAATTCAAAGACCAATGAGTTTTTTGTTTTCATTTTTATCAGTCTTTGATAATTTACGTGATCTGGTCTCTGATGCCATAGTACCTTATTAACATTACTAATTTTAGCTTCTTTAATTATATTTCCTTCAACATCGAATTTATTTCCATTTCTGTTAGCTATAGACAGAATGTTTCTATGTTTATTAATCACTTCTGCTTTAGTTTTGGTAAAAATTACTTTTAAATCATGACCTGCAATTTTTGATACTGACAGTATATTTTCACTTAAATTACGTACTTACAGAACATTTTCTACTTTCAAGATGTTCTTACTTCTATCAGTTTGCATTTTAATGTTACCAATACCAATTGATTTGATCATGGTGCCTTTTTAGCTGCCATTATTTATTATTCTTCATCTTTAAAATCAGTAAATATTTCTTTATTAGTTGCCATGTGAGATGTGGCTCCTGAATCAATAATCCATTTCATTTTTCTATTCTTTTGTTCATCTATTTCATTCTTTTCATCATTTCTATCTTGATTAAGGCATGATGTTTCTATTTTCTTAGATACTACAGATAAGCATGTAGCTGATTCATATTCTTTTTCCTTGCCTGACATTCTACAAGTTTTATTTGTTAAATTTCTCTGCTTTCGATGTATTTGTTTGGTTTTAATTTTACATTCAGATGATTTGTGACTGAATTTGCCACAGCTAAAAAGCACTTTATATTATTATTATTCCGACATTCTTTTATTAAATGTCCTAATTTTCCACAATTAAAGCTTCTTCTTTCCTATTTCAATTTTACCCAGTTTTCTTTTGCCTTAAAACTTACTTCTATTTCTTTTCCTCTTTATTTATTTTTTTCTTCAGTTTCTTTTAAAGCTTGTCTAACTGATGCTATATCCTTTTCTTTATTGCTTTTAATGATTTTAACATCAAATTCAAATTGCTTTTTAAGTTCTAATATGAAGTAAGTTAATTCTTTATTTTTTATTTCATCTCCCACTTGAATACTTTTTCAGAATTACAGCTCTATTCATGTAATTATCTATAGATTCATTTTGACTCATTTTCAGTTGAGCTAATTCTATTCTACATTTGATTTGAAAATCTTCTGTTGTTGCCACCATTTCATTTTTTATTTTCTCGCATAACTTCTTTGCGTTCTTTTCATCTGCATATTTTAACGTTTGAGGAGCCATCATAGTTTGATTCATTATGTTTCCTGCTATCTCATTATTATCATGTCATATTTCCTAAATTTTTTTTTGACTTTCGAAATTAACATTGTCTCTTTTATACGGTTTTGGTGGTTCTTCTATGACACTTCTCCATATTTTCAAACTCCTTACTTCACTTTCGATTCTATTTGCCCATATAAGGTTGTTAAACCTAAACAACATCAATGTTCAAGTTCCTCAGTAGAGGGGACAACGATGCTCTGTTACAAAATGTTGGTGAAAAGTAGTCATATAAATTATATTCTCCAAGAATTATCTACTTCTAATAAAAAAAAACATTATATTAATATATAAAGAGAAAACTTTATTAAATAAGATTAATTACAATAAGCCTTACCACATTCTCCAAAAACATAATCATCTCTCTAGATGCCAGATACATTTTTTAACTCAATCTTTTACCATCAAAGAAAATATCAAAGTTACCGAAATATTAAAACTTAAAATTATTCTTTACAAACATATACTATCAATGAAATATATCAGTTAACCATATCAATTTAAAATAGAAAAAGGAATCCTAATTAAATATTACTATGAAAAATTATTTCAGAATTATATTACTTTCATGTACATCCATTAACTTTCAAATAATATCATAAATAAGCATATTATATATAGTATTTGTGAGAGGGGAAGAAAGATAACTAAAGCATTTAAAAATTTTTATGAATTTAAAACCAACTGATTAAAACTTTATATCAATAAAACTACATACATTTGCATATTATTTAAAATTCCTTTATGTCAAGATAGATATGAATCCT
>KK117100.1:191585-211031 GCA_000611955.2 Stegodyphus mimosarum | reverse complement strand
AAATTAAGCACTTTCAAACATCTATCTTTGAAACAAATTCAACAATGTTCTCTGACTGAAATAAATTTCAGTATAATAATACATATCCTAAATGGCACAAAGCAAGAAAATCAACAAAAGGAAACATGATGACATTTTACATCATCAAGTTACAGCTACAAAATTTTCTAAGTGATACATTTTCTTTACATAAACATGCAATTACTAATTAAATCTTAAAGGCCGAAAATTACTTCTGGCACTTTTTTGCTACTGCTGTTAATTCAGAACACAAATTAAAATCTTTTTATTAAATGCCAAATTTCTTTAAAATCCATATTTAATAAAAAATAGACAAAATGATGGAATTTTGAGTAAATATATAAATATTGAATAGCTTTTTAAGCATGATTCACAAATTAACCACATTTCTAAAAAGCATTCAGGTTGTTACTTTCTTTCCATCTTAAATTTATTGAGGACAATAATATAATGCAGATAAATTTTCTTAAACTGCATTATTCATATCCATAAATATAAAATTTTTAATACATTTTTCTAACATGAAATAAAAATATTTTAAAAAGAAATAAAACTTATGGAAAACTATTTACTATTATACAGATACAAAATTTTTACCTTGTCTTGTTCAGTAAATAATTTTGTAGGTAAGTTCGGCTCAACAGGATATTCTTTCACAACAAAATTTGTAGTTTTTGATATCACAAGACTTAAAGCCAAATCACTAACTGCATACAATTTCTAAGGAAAAATTGAGAACTTAGCAAATTTAATTTAAAAGTGATTAAATACAGTTCAGAAATGAAAAGTAACTATATTTTAAAATACTATTTTTATTATTAAGATATTAGTTTCATGAATGATCTTTCTTAAAAATAAAAAGAGGGGGAGAAAAGAAGGAAAAAAAAAGTAAAGGTGATTGGCAGTCCTGTCCTTAACTGATATGGATATAATATACAGAATTATGCATAATATGCATAAATTATATTCAAATCAACAATAAATACATTATTCAGATAAGAATATTGAAGAAACAAAACTAAATTTATACAATTCTTTACATACAGACAGTAAATACTGAATCTAGTTAAACATTTCATCTGGTATCCTGCGCATATGCATTAAATAACAATGACATTAAAAACTGTTGTGAATTAATCAAGCATTTGAAAAACATCTTTTGCAACTCATTTCTTCTAGTAACCCTAGCAACACCAAAGCGTTTGCAAACCATGGGCAAAAACGATATCCCATGACCCTTTTGTTCTATTCTTCACTTCTCTTGTATGTGTATGTATCTTTAATGTTTCCATCACTTATTATTTTAGTTAAAACTGAATAAACGTGTTTTGTGTATGAATATGCATTTCTATTGTTAATGGATACACTATAAAACATACCTCACAACAAGTTTTACTTTGGAGATTTAACCACCGACGCTGGACACATGAGCAAAATTTGTAAAAGCTGTGAGCAAAATTTGCTATCTTTATCTTCATTGATTATGAGACTGATAATGTAAATCCCGAAAGTAAAATTTAAATTTATATATATAATATATAAACTTTCTCAAACTGCTAAACAAGAATTAATAATGGTGCAGTCCGATTAAAGATTCCATGAAAATAATGAAACTGAATTCCGAAAATTAAGTTACCTGGAAATTCAAGATTCAAATGCTTTTACCAAATTCAAGATTCAAATGCTTTTACCAAGCGATAGGTTGGATGATTTTCTCTACTCACCTCCACCTTCTAAACTTGATGATGAAATTTTAAAGAGGGAAAAACAAGCAAGAGTTATAACATGCATTGACGACTCTCAGATTATCTACGTTAGAGATGAAATGACTACTGCCGGTACATGGCAAAAATGAAAGTCAATTCATGAGTGTTCTAATTTGAGCAGCGAATTATATCTTCTGAGAAAATTGTATACAATAAAAATGGCTGGACACGGTGATATGATCGCAAACATCACTCATATGATGGACTTAGTTGAAAGACTGAAAGCTATTGGTAAGAATGTTTCAGATCAGTATGCAGCTGCACTTTTGTTAGGTTCAATTCCCGAATCACACAATAATCTTACAACTGCCCTAGAAGCCACAGAGGAAACTCTTACATAACTACAGATCTCGTAAAAACAAAACTTGCTGACAAATACAACAGAAGACTAGAGCAACAAGCAGACAGAAGTATTAATTCTTTAGCAATGTTTAAATCCGCAACAAAAGCAAGAAATTCTGGTAATAATAGACCAGGAAAATTTTGTACTTTTTATAAATGCAGTGATCACACTATCGAACTGACATTGTATGAGCACTGAGGCTTCTTATGAAAGAAGCTGTGAATCCAGTGACAGGTCTCAATTGGCGCCAGTCCAAAGTACTGTTTACAAAAAGGGTTTAATAATTACTTCAGGGTATTGCTCAGAACAAAATATAAATAATAATAATAAAAAAAATGTATGTCGATTCCGGCATGAGTAGTCACCTAACAGCAGATAAAAGTTTGCTTACAGAACTGACACACGAGGATTCTCGAGGGAAAATAATTTTAGGGGATGAAAAAATTCCGGGCAGAGGATTTGTTGACCTTGATTTAGAAGATAAATGCAGATTACAGAAAATAAGATTGACTATCGTTTATCACATTTCTGATTTAAAGAGAACTTGATTTTCGCTACCTAAACTGCTAGTAAGGATTATTCTATTACTCTCAAAAAAGAAAATTGCTTCGCCAAAAAGGATAGCTAAATAATTATGCGCACATATTCTGATAATAATAGTTTATATAAAATTGTTTAAATCAAAAATCCAGAAAATGATGTATTGCAACAGAATGTAAAAATCAAAACTCTATGCAAATATGGTATTCAAGTTTAGGTCATCAAAGTTATGATGCAATCAGACAATTAGTAAGAGAAAATCTTGTGGAAGGAATAAAATTAGATAATTGCACTCAAAATGATAGCTGTTCAGAATGCAGGCAAATTCCTTATCCAAAAGCCGCTAGTGTTCGTGCAAGCAAACCACTTGAACTTATACATAGTAGTGACATTTGCACGCCTATGCCTACTCCAAGTATTGGTGGAAATCTTTATTGTTGACTTTACTAGATACACTGCCATCTATTTCTTCTTATTCTTCAATAAGCTCCACAGCCTGTTACAGGCCAAGGGTGTCTCTCCAAGTTTTCTCACCTGACCCCCTTTGATGCAATAGCCCTTCATCGATTAACTCCAATTAACCTTAAATCTTCCTCAATATCATCTATCCATCTAAAGGGTGGTCTTCCTTTTCATCTTATTCCCTCAATTCTTGAAAAGGTTATCTTTTTGGTTGGAAATGCATCATTATATCTAAATACATGGCCCATCCATTTGATAATGTCATCTATTTGCTTGCTAAAAAGAATGAAGTTCTTAGTAAATTAAAAGACTTTCTCATTATAACAAGAAATAAATTTGGAAGAACCATTCAGACTCTTTGAACTGACAACGGCAGTGAATATAACAGCAAGGAAATGGAGGAATTTCTATTGAATAACGGCATCAAGCATCAACTTACTGTTCCTTTTCATCTGCTCAGAATAATGTGAGCGAAAGAAAAAAGAGAAGCTTTACTAAGATGACCCGTGTCTGCTGTCCCAAGCCTATGCCAACTTTCAAATAAATTCTGGGGTGAAGCTGTCAACACAGTAATTACATCCAGAACCGTCTTTCAACCAGAGTTTGTGATAAGACTCGTTATGAATTATGGTGTGGCAGAAAGCCTAATCTAGCTCATAGGAAATAATTTGGCTGCACAGCCTATTCATATGTACATAAGGAAAACCAGAAAAAAATTAGACCAGAAAGCAACTGAAGGAACTTCTGCTGGTTATAATCAATGATCAAAGAGGTACAGAAGCTACACAGGCAAAAACTGTATAATTATCAGTAGAAGTGTAAAATTTGTCAAAGAATTGAAAATATTGAAATTTCTCTCCATCCAAAGGTTGATGATCTTGAAAATGATAAAAAAACCGAGGAAAGATGATCAGAAAAAACCACCAGAACACCTCCTAACAAATACAATGAACTGAATTGTTCACGAACTGAGGTTTTTGTGGTCTGAGGTTCCAATGTACTTTGTTGATATAAAACAAAGTTAAATGCAAATATTAATTGATTAAACACTAGTTGAATCTTTATAAAAATTTCTAGAAATGTCTATAGAGGATTACGACAAATTTCAGATCAGCTAAAATTTAAAGATAAAAATATGCTGAAAATCACTAAGGTGGGATAATATATTTTGCACAATTTAAGTTTCATTAATCCAATAAATGGCACTTATTTCTGGAGAGCATTTCTATATTAAAGGCTAAAAACCTGAAGATTTGGTGACCTACTTGGAGAATGGGAGAAGTCCAGCTTGTTATGTACACCTCTGGGGAAGTCCTTATGCAACTTGTCAATTGTTGGTTGATACGTCTGAACTTACTTAGATATGTTTACTCAGATATAAGTATTATACTTAGATATATACTTCTGAATTCACATATATTCATATTTTAGCATTTTTAAATTTAAAAAGTCAATTTTGCAAAAATTATGAAGGCTAATTTTTAATAAGGTCCTCTGGTACCTATCACATTCAACGAAAGTGCACACTTATAAACTGTATATAAAGTGAAATTTCCACTTACAAAACAGGCAAAATAAAGTTGTAGACAAATATATCACTTGACAAACACACTAAATAAAACAGCATTTTGAATGTTTTGACTTGAGAGACTTTTCTATTTAAACATGAAACTCACCAAATTAGCAATATCATCATTAGGAGCTTGTTTATCTTTTGTTTGCTTGATACCTTCCAATAAGCGCTTAAAAAAGCTGAAACTGTAGTTTTCATGTTTCATAAGTGGCTCCATCAAAAACCATAAACAGCTAAACAGAAGAATACCTTTATTAACTAGAATACCCCACAAAAGGCAATTTAAAGATATTTAAAAAAGGTAAATAACTAGAAAATACTTTCCCATAAAAATACATATTGCTGAAAAAATAAATGTAAAAATGTCAAGATATATTGAAAATAATGATTTATGTTTTTATTTCAAAACAGTAAAAAACAGAAAACTGAAAATTATTTCCCTTATGGAGTTTGCAACATTTAAAAAAGGAGGGGACAATACTTTGAAAATATCATATTTATTCATTCTTTATTAAAATTATTTATTTATTTATTTAGGTTTGATAAATAATTGCCTGAAGTATAGAATGTCTTTGCTCTGTGACTTAAGAATATTATAAAAGGTTATACACTCACAAGTAATTAAATTTCACATAATTTTGATACCTAATAACTACAAAAATCAGAGGTTAATTTAAGCCAAATATAATTTTTCTGAAACCCAGCTCATTAAAACATGTTGTTCCCAGATTAATTGTCTATAATATATTTCAAAAACACAAGTTATACTTCAAAATAGCAGAAAAATAAGAAACTTTTGATACAAGCATGACACTTTTAATTTATGTGAATTATGTACATTTAAAGAGATGCAAACTTTTGAGAAGGGTTATCAGTAACATGTCACTGAATTAATCAGTAATATCTATAGTAATGCATAACCAACTCAATAATACTTATCATGGGAATTCAAGCATTTCCCAGATTGCAGGAAATGGGATTCAACAGCATAACAGAATCACCACATAAGGCACATCACCTACAAATCTGCAGAAGAAATAAAAGATCATATATTTCCCAGGTTATTATCTCTAACCTACTCCAACTGTGCTGTACATTCTGCTGCAACCAACATATGAAATTTTGATATCTATGAAAAGGAAGTAAACTTTGCCTTTTCTCACTACAATTCTCTTCCCACTTTTGAAAACTTTTTCCTCTTTGACATAGTAAATATATTTATCAAGATAGTTTTTAATGAAAATATACGTGAGAATCACAAACACATGGTTACAGCTTCAACAGATGAAAATGTGCTTTATCCTATTGCTTGTCACAATACTGAAAATTTTCAGTTTCACATATTTCTGTGCAATGTTTCCTGAAGAGTTAAAACTCTAGGACTGCAATAGCCACTGCACAGAATTGGGTGTTAAATGGTAATATGTAAAAAGAAATGACTTTAAACTTACTTCAATTATCCAACACTTTCTTTTCCATTGACAGATAAAACTCAAAACAAATTCTTTTGTACACCTTTAAACCCATACCTCATAATTTGCAAAATATCAGATGTTCAAATCATTAGTTAAACCACAAGTCTTTCCACACAGTACTATGAACATCACCCAAATTCACATACCCTTTGTTTTGAAAACTCCATTCAAATAATTTTGTTCCTTTCTTTCACACTAACATATGCTGTCCTGACATTTCAGATATTTAGACACAATCAAATCTATTTTGATTCACTAGTCTAACACAACTTTCTTTCCTTTCATCTTCCAAATCATAAAAAGTAGCAGAATGTTTATTCACTTCTTTCATAGTCATGACCTTTTCAATACCAATTAGAATATCTCCTGAAAATACAAAAAATATGGCTGCTCCGTATGAAATCCTAAATGCATAAGAACAGTAATGATTATAGGCCAAATTCAAACCAAATTTGTAAATATTTTAAATACATCTCCCTCAGTTTATTAAAAAAAAAGTCCATCATTAATCAACCTACCATATGATTGTGCTCACATTCTAAACCCTTTCCCATCTCAATTTTCTGAAGTTGGTCAAGAGCTTGTCAATCATCAATCAAACTTAAAGAGGTTTAAGAACACAAGTGTGTCAATTCTCTAAATTTTTTCTCTCCCAACACCACGACTTTCAAATGGTTCTCTGTTTCATAATATAAGATTGCTAGCATTGCAAGGTTATCACCCAGAAAACATTTTACTGCCTGACTTGTCATTTTCCATAACAACACTTATGACATATGCAGTTTCATAATAGAGGATAAAAATCAGTTATAAGTAAGAACATTATAACAGTTGGCATCTTTATATTTATATAAATGGGGAGTAACCAAATTGATGATCACAGTTTTACGAAGTGATAGAACGTGGCAAAAGTAACACTTTTCTTAATGTAAAGTGTAATGGAATATGAATGTGAAAACATAGCAAGTATGAAAAACAGGGGAAAAAAAAAGAAGCATTAATATTAAATAAGACATGATATTTGATACTTAGGAGAATTGTTCAAATGATAATCACAAACTGCAATAAATGCATCACAATGCCGATGAAATGACTGACAAAGATGCTCCACATACTTCTGCAGCAGCAATGCTAATTCTGGAGACAAGAACAGAGACAAGGAGAATCCATATGCATCTTGTAAAAGAGATTTGTCCTTGTTGTGATGCATATACTGTAGTTGCCAGACATTCATTTGAACAATTCTTGTAAATATCTGCAATTAAAACCACTTTTTCATATTCTTTGTACATACTGTATTTCTGTTTTCTACATAAACCTTAAACAAAAAGTATAATATGTTTTCTCCTTTGATTAATACTGATGGAAAGGGGCTGTATTAATATAGCAAATTTTCTCTGCAATGGTTAACATATAGCAACATATATTTTGAACTTGAAACTTTAAAATTTCTAAGACCATGCGATAACAAGCTCAATAATTTCACTGAAAATTAGGGACATTTTAATCTAAAATGTTTATTATATTGCTATTAATGACAGCACATTAACTGAAATACCTCTAAATTTGCATAGTAAAAATATTTGAATCTGGTGGGAATTTAATTCCTAAACACTTAAAACGTACAAAAAATTGTGCCCTTACAAGTAAAAGATATTTTAAAACTTAATTAAATTTTCCAAGGGCACAAAAAAACTTATGATTCTTAAAACAGATTATTTTTTTATCACATATACATAACAAAATTGCAGATTACTAATTCATACTCAATTAATTAAAAAAACCAGAACTTACTCCTTCAGTTTTATTAAAGATGGAACATCATCATATTTTTTAAAAGCTGGATCATGAGCAAGTAAATGGATTGCATATGGCAATACATAGTCGGGTAAATATGAATACAGCTTAACTGAAAATATAATTAATTAATTAAAACTCAAGAGCTATTGAATAAAATTATACTTTAACAAGTATAACAAAAAGCATGTATTTAGACTATTCATTAAAATATCAATCACACATATCTCAGTTCAAGAGAAAATAATTATTCTAATAAATTTATTTTTCTTCATTTATATTTACATAAAGGATTTTTCTAATTCAAGATACATAAACAAATGGATATATAGATACAGATATATATATTATAGAGGAATAGAAAAATTATTATCACAAACTATCAGCATAAGAGTCCTTTTTTATTCTAAGTATTGATTAAGTTTACA
This sequence comes from Stegodyphus mimosarum, assembly GCA_000611955.2. NCBI lineage: Eukaryota > Metazoa > Arthropoda > Arachnida > Araneae > Eresidae > Stegodyphus > Stegodyphus mimosarum. Next base: position 202,626 of record KK117100.1, on the reverse strand, counting down.
TAATGAATTTATTCTCCAGATTAATAGAGTTTGAAAATACAGGTAAACTGCAAATAGCATTTTTCTCTCATTATATCGGTTATTCCTTTTGCCTGTGTTGCTTAAAAGTGCTTTTGTATTAACTGTGATTTTGAGTTAAATGTGCATCTTGTCCACAGTATTACTGGTTAATGAGGAGTTGAATATACATAATTATTGATTTATAATATGCATAATAAATTATTGATATGAAAATGATACAGACAAGAATTTCATCAGAAATAGCCTTTAATGCTAAAACACATTCCTGGCAATATATGTGTGTCACTAATTTCAATATGAGAAAGATTTGAGTTTTTGAATGTAGTAAGATAATCTCTATCAAAGAATGGTATGTAGGTATCAATGACAAGAGGTAACTCCATAAAAATGACTAGAAGAACTGAAACAGCATGAAATAGGGAGAAAAAGTTTAAAGGTTAACACTGGGGGGGGGAGTAGCCCAGAAATAGAAGAAAAGTAAAAGCATGAACTGAAGAATGAATTCTGGAAGAGCACCCAAAAAAATTAAACAAAACACTACTGACTTAGAGCAAAAGCATCCAGACTCCTGCCATATTGCCCTCGCCTCCCCTCGCAAAAAAAGACACTTCCCACTTTTGAGAATTCCAAAGTTTAATTTACTACGATTGGCAGTTACATAAATGAAACTTCCTTTCATGTCTGCAGAGGGTTAAAGATGTGTTTGTCATCTAGTGTATAATATCCACTTTTTTTCAGCATTCTTTGGTATACCTTCTAATTATAGATTTATTTATTTATTCTTTAACACACGCTTTTATGAATTATTATTTTTTTTATTGTAACTTACTTTGACCCTTATGTTTTAGCATCAGAAGTGCTTTTAAGTCTCGATCCTCACTTTTTTTGTCTGTATCACTTTTCAAATAAAAAGGATTTTAAAACCAAATATTACCGTCATATATTATTTTTCAAGAAAAAATATAAAAAAGGAAGATGCCACCAAACATTATCACAATCTATTATTTTCAAAGAAATATAGTGACATATATATATAAATGGACAGTGACAATTAAAATTATATCAGGAATTTTAAATACATTCTATTAAATATTGTGATTTTGTTATTGAATTTTATATGGCATATGTGAAAAGAAAATAATGTTTAATAAATAAAGTTAAAAGGACAAAAAAAGTGGGGGTTGCAAATCTTATTATGGAAACTAAACACTGACATGAGGAACTGAGAAAAGCTTGAAAAAAATCAATGGCAGCACTTAACATATGCTGCTTTTAAAAATTTTATGATTTTGTGTTGAATTTTATGCAAGGTAAATGTGGAGAAAGTGATGTTTAATAATAAAGAGAGAGAGAAAAAATAAAAGATGTATTGGCAGGAGTGTGTCTAACAGCAGATTGATGCATTACAAACTCAGAGCATAAAAAATTTTAACAAACCCTCTGGTTTGATGTTAAAATCTGAATCCTTTCAAACTTTCTTTTCTTCCTTTCTTTCTTTATAATTTTTTTTTTTTTTTTAAATCTACCACAAGAGTCACTTGTTGCAATCTGCCTGAGATTCAGAAATGAGACTGATATTTTCTTCAACTTAATACATTTTGATTCGATTCAGTAAGCATAGTTGCAGTAAAGTACATAACTGTTTAAATTATTTTGGATGTATTTCATTTGTGCTTAATCAATAAAATGATTAGCATATGAAATGTGTATTGTTCATGCAGTGAACTTGACAGCAATATGAGACACCTATGAAAAGATGTCTATTACTATTCTATGAAAAGATGAATTTCAGAATTTTCTGCACTAGGGTCACTTTTTTTTGAAGATTAAGTTTGTTTATTTCTATTTAATCTAATACACTACCTGTTAAGTTAAATCATACTGGCAGTCAGAAATTATAAATTTCTGCATAAAGTATGTACAAATATGAACAAAAAAATACATGTATATATTGGGTTGGAAACTAAGTAATTGCGGATTTCACTCATAGATGGCTTCAGTTGAATTTTTAGGTTTGCAAACGTAGTACAAATGTAAAACACATTTTGTTATTTGATAGTTGATAATTCAGCTGTGAATGAGTAAAAAAAAATTTTTGATCGGTTGTGTAGTTTTCGTTTGGCGTTCGTTGAAAAATGGAAAATCAAAAGGAACATTTTCGTCATATTTCGCCATTTTATTTCCGCAAAGGGAAAAACGCATCGCAAGCTCATAAAAAGTTATGTGCTGTTTATGGTGACGAAGCCTTAAAAGAACGGCAGTGTCAAAATTGGTTTGCCAAATTTCGTTCTGGTGATTTTTCACTCAAAGATGAAAAACGCTCTGGCCGTTCAGTTGAAGTTGATGACGACCTAATCAAAGCAATAATCGATTCAGATCGTCACAGTACAACACGTGAGATTGCAGAGAAGCTTCATGTATCACATACAAGCATTGAAAATCACTTAAAACAACTTGGCTATGTTCAAAAACTCGATACATGGGTTCCTCACGAACTGAAAGAAACGCATTTAACGCAACGCATCAACAGCTGCGATTTGCTAAGGAAACGTAATGAAAATGATCCATTTTTAAAACGACTGATAACTGGCAATGAAAAATGGGTTGTTTACAACAATAGCAAGCGGAAAAGATCGTGGAGCAGGCCAGGTGAACCAACTCAAACAACATTAAAAGCTGATATTCATCAAAAGAAGGTTTTGTTATCAGTTTGGTAGGATTACAAAGGAATTGTCTACTTTGAACTCTTACCACCAACCGAACGATCAATTCTGATGTCTACATTGAACAACCAACGAAATAAAACAATGCAGTTGAAGAAAAGCGGCCCGAATTGACAAATCGAAAAGGTGTTGTAATCCATCATGACAATACAAGGCCACACACATCTTTGGTCACTCGGCAAAAATTATTGAAGCTTTGTTGGGATGTTTTGCCACATCCACCATATAGTCCTGACCTTGCACCATCTCATTACGCTTTGTTTCGATCTTTACAAAACTCCTTGAATGTCAAATCATACCTGATTCAGTTTTTTGCTAATAAAAACCAGAAGTTTTATGAACGTGGGATTATGATGCTGCCTGAAAGATGGCAAAAGGTCATTGATCAAAATGGGCAATACATTATAGAATAAAGTTATTTAGTTCCATGAAAAAATTGTATTTGATTTTCTAAAAAAAATCCGTAATTACTTAGTTGCCAACCCAATACTTAAGCAATAAATATAATGAATGAAATTCATAAATGAATAGATGCCTGCAAATTAAGATTTCCGTTTTATTATTTTATGTTTCTGTTATGAGAATCAGTCATTTGGAATAGAGCTTCAGGAAGCCATATGAAAATTTTAGAAAGTAGCAACCTAGTACTGTATTATAAAGTATTAATATTTTCAGTATTTCTTTTAAACTGCTTTTCCCAGAATTATTCAGTGGTTAATTCATTTTCTTTTATATAACAGGGTTGCCACTCAAACAGGAGAATGAAATTCCCTGACTTTTCCAGGTTTTCCAGGTGCGTTTTAAGAAAATTCTAGTCTATCCATGTAATGCACTTTGGCTGTGCTAAGCAGTAAACTAATTATGGTACCACTTGAAAACACAAAAATTTGCCAATTACACATGACTTATAATCCCCAAAGCATTACTATTTTAACTATAATAGTTGTTTTTTTCACTGAAGATTGACTCTGGATTAAAAAATGTCTTTTTTTTGCAGACATTTTGCACCTAAAAGAAAGAAAGAAAGAAATCTATTTAATGATATTTTTGAAATAAATTTAGGTATTCTATATTTATTTAGCAGCATACATAAGCAAAAAATATGCGTATTAAATTTCGTGATGTTGTGTCATCCTACTGCTAGAATTATCTTCAGGATTATACTAGAGAAGAAATTTGGAAATATTATATACTACTAATAAAAAAATTTAGAGGGACAAAGAAACATTAAATGATATGAATATCATTAAAATAATTAAAAACTGAATTACAATAATCAACGATATTTTGGCGAATATTATTAAATGGTTATTATTAAACAGATGACTGATTACTATTATTTTTATTTTACTGCACAATGCAAATAAGGCATTTATTAAAAAGGAAAAATAAAAAAATGTTCAAAAGATTTTGCGGTAAAATCCTACCTACTATACGCTATGGCCTAGGCCCGATTTTGAAAATTGCTGCCAACACCAGAATGACCCGTTGACTGCTCATCATAATGTCGCCAAATCCCGTGTGTACCGTGCACGGAGGTTAGAATAGTAGAACACCGTATATTATGATTAAACCAATTTTGTTTTAGAGAATACATATTTTCTTTAGTTCAACATGCACTGCACATGCGCATGTGAGTCTCTCGATTCTCAAGGTTACTGAAAACCAAAGCTACTGGAAACTTGCTTTGCCTTTCTAAAAGACAATCTGATTGGAACTGCGAAAATTGGCTCTATGTAAGCTGCCTGTATAACGCTAGCGCGCGCCAAAAAGGGAATCGTTGTATGAAATTCCCTGACTTTTCCAAATTTTGACTAAAATATTTAAATTCCCTGACGTTTCCCCGAATTTTTTGGTCAATTTTCGAATTCCGACTTTTTCCGGTTCTCCCGGTTTTCCAGGTAGCGTGGCAACTCTGTATATACCTTCAAATAGGCAAATTCATACAGATTTTTTCCCCCAAAAACATTTAACTTTTATACTGGAAGATGTTACTGTTAGGGATGTCTCAGATAAAAGGCAATATGGCTATTTAAAATTACAGTTAATCAGCACTACCAAAATTAAGCTTATGAACTTAGACAAGTGATAGAATCTTGGCACACACAAATTACTATCTTCTATTTTAAAATACTGTCTCTAAATTATTTCAAAACGAAGTAAGCTTACAATCAGCTTCTGTCTAAAATAACTGTATGCTTCAGTCAAAAATATTTATAAATAACAAAAATAATGAAGAATGATTCCTTAGATAGACACAGATGGAACATTATTATGATTTTTTAAATTTCCACTTACCACCCTTGCTATGCAGACCCAAACATTACTTGCTGTCTATATACCCAGTAATTTTAGTAAAGTTTATCCAAGTAGACCCAAACACTATTTGCTCTCTCTTTATCCAGTAATTTTAGTAATGCAGTTACGAATAGTATCATGTTTTTACAATTATCTGAAATTGACTCCTTATTGATCTCATTATTTCTTCTTCTTTATTTCATTCTTAATTCTGACTTCTTGGACCACAACCAATGCCAATTTTGGCTGGCCCTAGTTCTCTCCCCCAGTGTAATTCCTTCTGTGCCACTATGGCTTACTCTGTTTGAACTCTTCTCTAAGCACCTTGAACAAGTTAGGGGTTTACCTTGGTTTCTCCCATAGCCGTATCCATAGCTAACTTGTGCACTTCCAAAAGAAATGGTTTATTATTACCGCTCTTAATATCAAATTCTGGAAAAGGTATATAAAAGAGACATTTGTTTTCCCCCTGGTTGAAGAACGTTTTTCCTTGATTTTTCCACGACCATGATGTTTCCGTTTCTCTGTGATCTCCTTTTCATTCCTATCATATTGTTTTCAGTTCTTTTGGGCCTTTTTAACTTTATGACTTTCCAACAGTGAAATGTTCCTTCTTTCCTTAGTAAAATGCCTATCCTTTTGTCATTTCGTTTACTCCCAATAAAGGATAGCTTAAAATATCACAAAACTTAACCTTGCATGCTCTAAAATGAGCCATGCATATTCAGTATTTATTTCCTAATCAACTACACCATTTTTTGAAATAATTTTTTTATAACAAAACAATACATCATATTTTTTTAAATTACTAAAAACTTTAACACAACAATTAAGAACTAAAGACATAGAAATAAAACATCAGTAAGTAAGTAAATAGCTATTTATACAATATATTCAGTATGGGTAGTTGCTAAAGACTAAAAATCGACATTTCTTGGGAGCTGAGGTAATATAGATTTTTAGAGTTTTGCAGATTTGAAATATAAGAAAAATTATTAGAATTAGATTTAAAAAGAGAAGAATAAATGCATAAAGCATACACAACAGAATTTAATTTCTTTTTCACTTCATTTAAAGAATTACAATAATAGTAATTTTATAAAAATACAGCAATTTATTTTATACAAAATGAAAATAAAGCATATAAAATTATTATTGATATTATTTTAACATTTTTCAAACAAGTTTTTAAAAACTTGAGATGTTTAGGATGTTCTAGTTTGAGTCCTCCTTCTCTCTACTTCCTGATCAGTTGCACAGTTTTGCTGTTCTAATTTTTTTTTTCACTATTGCTCACAGAAAATCATGAATTTATTTAGAATTTACCATACTACTATGGAGGTGGGGAAAACACTAATAAAATTTTTAAATTCTAGCTTTTATATATATATATATATATAAAGGGGCAACAAACCTTGATATTGGTGCAAAGCATAGCCTTTGATGACTATCCTGATGATACATTCAAGATGTGTGCCAACTTGAAAATATAATCATGGTTATTTGAATAGTTGGTTCATTACAAATAATTCTTTTTCATGAAAAATTTAGTGATGGATTCCTTATCATTTAGCAACTTCCATATCATGTAAATCACCTTGGTTTCTTTGTCAAAATCTTGTATGAAAAATGTTTCTCAATCAAAACATGTTCAGTTCAGAATGCTTATTATGATGTTAAGGTATGTAAGGATGTAAGGCTATCTTTGATATGCTTGCACACATTTAGGCTACTGCCCCATAACAGAAGATCACCAAATTCTAATTAGTAAAATTTTGCTAAATTAAAACAGCACAGAGTTAATTTTCAGGTATAAGTACAAGCTTAAAAATTTTATAAAAAAGTGATAAACAAAAGCCTATGGTAGTTCATGTCAATATTGAATAAGGAAATCTGCTCTCATTAATTTTCAAAATGTCACCAAAGCCTCCCACATTTTACTGCTGCCATGTGGGAGGTAGTGCAGATTTCTGAGTTTCTACTATACTAAGATTAAACATTTTAAATGAAATAAAAGTTTTATTGTACATTTAACCAAACACATTTACCATTATTACAATTTCATCATTATAAGAAAGAGCTTTTCATTTTTCATTTACTAATTGAAATTTTTATACATGAATATTTTCTCAAAATTCAGCAGTTTACAGTCATTCAATTTTTGATTTATATGTAATTTAGAACACAAAATGAAGAACATATTATACTTCACTATTAGAATGGTAGTCACTCATGTATTCTGTACAAGCCAGGAATGCTTTTGCCATAATAAATATAGTTTGAAGTAATTAAATTGTTAAGTAAATATATTTGAGAAGTGGTGTTAACTTTTTCTTTTTTAACAATTAATCTTATTACAAACACAAAAGTAAAACTGCAGACAGGGATTAATGTGTTTTATAAATACATGCTTTACATGTAAACTGCTCATTTACATCCACATACAGACCACACTTAAAACTTCTCTGTCAAAGAGATTATTTATCAATAGTTTGCAAACTGATCATGTGTTTTATTTGAAAGCTTTAAAAAAAAAAAAAAAACTTTTGGGCAAATTGTCCCTTTGGACTAAAAAGAAAAAAATAAATTTACATCACACCTTTTATTAATATTTGGTTATTTTTCTAACATTTGTTCACACTACATTAATTAACATAATAAACAAAAAAACAACTACTTTGAGATACAATGTTCTTTTCATGTTAATGACTGAAAAATGTTTGCATTTATCTCAACTAACCTTGTTGATTACATAACAAATTAATAGTAAATGAAACTGTTATAGGTTACCAAATTCCATGCAGCAATAACACAAAAAAATTTTCTTTGAATTATTTTGATTTCAAATTAAATGAGTTTTGAAAAATAACAGAATAAATTAATAGCCCAAATTCATATTAATAAACAAAATCAATACAAAAAGCGTAATTATAAAATAAAGCATGTAATAGAGTTAAAATTTACCAAACTTTCAATGTCCTGAATATTAACAGTACAAAAATAAGCCTTCAGGTGGAACTATGGATAAACATGTGTATCTCGAATCTTTTATTTAGAACTTTATAAAATCTAGTGTATCGAATAAGGTCAAAGCAAGAACTTTATCTTAACACAAGCTAGAAACATAAGCATAAAAATTTTTTTTGAAATATTTTATTTTCTATTTACACTTATTTTCTAATTTAATTTAATTTTCTTATTATTTTACAAATTAAAATCAAAAATACCTTCACATGTTTAAAAAAAACTAAAGTTTAACTTCAAAATCAATCACTTCCTTTCCTACAAATATAAGGGAAGGGGGATTTTTTTTAAGTTGTAAAAAAAATGCTGATAAAAGACAACACTGAATGTGATTACTTTGTATTTTTGTATCATCTTTAACACTCATATAGAGTTCGAAAGATGTTTTTAGTGTAATTAGTTTCATTATTACTACACGAACTATGCCTACGCATTGCAGAAAATTATAAATTTAAGGAATTTTTATTAGAATACAGACTCTAATTATCAGATAATATTAAGTATTAATAATAACATCTTGTAACAAAATTAATTAAGACATAATAAACTCAAAAATAAAATCATTCTCAGATATGACAAAAATACTGGCTAAAACATAATTACAGACGGGTGCCACTACAGTGAAACTATTACAAAACTTGTGTGAATTGAAAATCTGGTTTACTTTTAACTCTACTTCATAAATGTTTATATAAAAGGTACTTATTAACATGGCAAGCAGTATTTAAGAAATTACTAAAATATGATGATAATATTTTAAGTAGAAAGTTTTTCTGATGATCGAAAATAAATTCTGAAACAGTACTTACCTGTAGTCAAAGGATTCTGTTTTAAATATTCTCTTCTTTTATTGATATTTGAAAGGAGATACTGCTTAAATTGAGCTTTTAATTCTCGGGTTTTCTCTAAACCACCCAAAGAGAAAATAGCCATGAAATCCAATGGAAGTTTCAATAACATCAAAGCTTTATGTAACTTTTGAGAAAACCTATCTCGAACTTGATAACATTCATCCTAATAAAACAGAAAATATACCAGTAATATATAATGACACTAGTATGTGGCACATATTGCACTTAATACCAAGCAATAGTTTAGTTATGAAGTACACATATTTAGCTTAGATAATAAATATGCCAAAAATAGTAATATAACTAAGCACCATCATCATTTACTTTTTAAAATCTGGCATGGAATAATTTGTCATATAAACTAAGTGTCCATTATCACATTATTATTACCACCATAGCACAGGCCATTTTAATATATATGTTACTGGGTTTCAATTTTATAATGTAAAATGCAAGTAAAAATTAGAAGTGGGAATTGTTTAATGGCTTTAAATATATATATATAAAGTGAGGGGGATTATTGTGGGTGCCTGTCAGGTCAGATGTGCTCTCAACTAATGAATATAACTGTAAGGATGTATGGAGTGGTATACTGTGAGCTGAATGCAGCATGAACATTGGGAGCTTTGGGCAGTACTCGACTATGGGCACATAATGCACATAATACACATATACATTGCGCACATTAGCATGCATGACCTTCTGGTGTAAATGCTTTTCTACTCAGTCACTCTTAACAAAGCATTTCACCACCATCAATTTCATCCCATGTGAGAGCTTGACTATGCTACTGCACTGTTATGAACTAGAAAAGAGTGTGTTGGTCCGATGAACCCATATTTTTGCTATACCATACCAATGAGTATGTGTTTGTTGGAGAACAACATACGGCAGTGGACCCTTCAGTGCATAATGATCTGTGAATGTAGTAAAAGAACTGGTGGAAACACTTATATGATGTAGGGATGCATATAGTGCTAGATATGCCCTTATTTAAGGACTGTTTTGTAATATTTATTGTGTATTGTAGCACACTTATCCCATGGTGACAGCATGTATCTTACAAACTTCTGGTATATTTCAAGCATACACAGTGTTACTGATGAAGACTTTTATTTCACTGGCCGAAGGAACATTTCACAAAGAAATGCTTGAAAAGCTGACTCACCTAACTATTCTAATCTTATGCAACAACAAATCTATTGACCATTGTAAGACCTTTCCAGTCATGGATCATGCAGCAACATCTGTAGGCTCTTAAATACATCAATAAATTGATTCACAAATTATAACTAAGTGTTCAGTAAAACTAGAGCTTTCATGAAAGATGTCAGTCTGCTTTGTCAGCCAGAATTCAATTGATGATATGCTGTTTGAACAAGTTAAACTGATACACCATTCAGACTCAGGCTAATGAAGAAGACAGGCTACATGTTTTAATTATTTAAATTCAAAACAGTCTGAAACAACCAACTCCTCTAACAGCAAACAGCCTCAATCAATCACCTTGCATTTTAATTATGAAATATATCAGGATGATTTTTGTACATTGATTTGGCAATTTATTTAAATCAGAGTCAAATTAAATTAGTTAAAATAAGAATGATAAGATTTCCATTAATTGTTGACTATAATTAATTTACAGTACAGTTTACTGTAGTAATTTTGTACAAAGATAAGTAAAAAAAGATGACACTTTCATCCACTTTACAATTTAAGTACATTGGCTAACCCTTACTACCAATAAAAATCTAAAACCTGTCTTTCAAGATAATATTTAAAGCATACCAGCTTTAAAATTTCAAAATATTTCTCAAAAGAATACTGAAAATCCAAAACTTTCTCTAAAACAGATGTAGTAAAATAAAATGTATCAGCATATAATTAATTACCACTATTACTTTATTTTGTGTAAATGCTCCTTCAAATACTGCTTTCTTCATAAAAAAAATAATTGCATGAACTTTGACAGCACTATAATAAACTACCAATTTAAAAGATAAAAGACTAAATTTATGTCAACTTTGTTTACATACATTAATTTTTTTACCACATACAAAAGAACTAACATAACTTACATTTATAACAAGAGCTAAAACCTGAAATTGTTCTAATAACTTCAGC
>KK117100.1:153278-191475 GCA_000611955.2 Stegodyphus mimosarum | reverse complement strand
CTGATAACTGGAAACACAAAATTTAATTTAAAATAAGTTTTTAAATAATAAAAAATATAAAATACTAAAAAACAATAAATAAAGAACATTTCAAAAATCAAAACGTAAGACTTCAAATATTAGTTATACACATATAAAAAAATTCAAAAAGTATTTTCAGGTGTTTCAATTTCTGGAAGCTATAGTATCTTGGCCCTATACAATTTTATTTATTTGGAATATTTCAACACCACATAATTAAAAAAAATATTAAATTAAATGGTTAAAATGGTATTAAATGGTTGAAGCAAGTAACTTCAAAACTAAAGCAAATTAATAAATTAAAAATGGTTTAATTTAGAAATTCATAAAATGATTTACATAAAAAACTGAGCTTATACAAAGCTTAGCATTAAAAAAAATTATAATTTCATCATTTGCTTTATAATATCCTTTTCTCTCAAAATAAATAGTAAATATGAAGCTAAATCCTTAGATTTCCCCAAACCAAATCACATTCGGTTTTAATTTGTCAAAACATTATAAAAACAGATGGGTTTTAAAACAGCTGTAAACATAAGATGTTTGTAAAAAACAGTGTACATTTAATGTGTATCAATTACAAATAGTGACAAATCAAAATGTTAAACCCTCAAAAAAAGTGTTTGTTTTTACTAGTATCTTCTATATAATGGAATTTTAAGAAATTCATATTCTTATATTTAAATAGAAAATATGACTTATATTACAGAGTCATCAGGTATTTTTTGAAGCAGGAGACATGAAAAATGTGCAATGCCCTCGCTGGGATTCAAACACTGGACCTCTCAAATAAGCATCGAGTATGCTTCCAATTATGGCATGAAGGCATGCAGAAAGGAGGGAGAAAATACAGGGTGATTATAATTAAAGTTGTCGTTTAAAAACACTCTAATATTAAAACTACTGGTCAGAATGACTTGATATTTTACCAGAACAATCATGAGGCAATGGAATTTTGTTTGGCAAGGGGGGGGGAGAAGTTCTAAAATGTGCCAATGGATGTCAGAGTCAAGGTTCACATTGTAATTGTGAAAGTACGCAAATTACTAAGACGTGGCATGCACATGGCAAACATGGCTTTGACAAAAATGCAGTGCACTAGCAGAACACATAATGCTTTAATAACACATAGTGCTTCATCAAAGAACTGAACTCTGACAAAGAAGGATTGTGCGCTGCTCGTGAAGCTTATCTATCAGAATGGTGACTGTGTATTAACAGCTGCCAGGAAGTTCCGAACATTAAAAGGCATAAAATCTGACCTATTGGCCATATATGGACTGTAGAAAATGATAGACATAATTGAAGACACTGGTTTGATGTGAAAGCAGGTAGAGGACGAAAACCAGTTTCGGCAGCGGCTGTGGAAGATGTGGCCAGAGCATTACAAAAATAAACAGTGATGTGTGAATACACAGTTCATAGGGAATTGGCCAAATATTGAAGATGCCTATCAGCATGGTAAGAAAATCCTATGGAACATGTTGCACTGTTATTTTTACGACATAACTCATGTGCAACAGTTCCTACCCACTGACCAGGAAAACATGTCGCATGATTTTGACAATTTCTTGTCTTCTATGCAATATTAGTCAACCCACCACCACAAAGACCTACAAAAGGAATACCTGTTTATTGAAGAAACTATAAGTGATTCCGATGTATGGTGCAATACATGTTTTTCAAAATTTTCAATAAGCCATGCTAGGTATACAGATGTTAAACTTCATATAAATAGTAATAAAAATAAAATGTCAAACTCTACTGTTGCTTCTAGCTCATCACTAAATAATTTCTTCAGACAGGAGAAAATGGGTGATAAGGAAGATGAATGACCTGCAGGAGAAGGTAATTTTGCATACCATATTATTTGCCACAACCACAGTTTTAGGTCTATGGACTGTATGCCCAAGCTGCTTCAAGGGGCATTTCAGTCTAAATTTACATGTATGCGAACCAAGGCCGAAGCAATAATACCCTTAAGTTTTAGAGCAAAAATTTTAGAATTTAAATCCTTAGCTGGTAAACATCCAATATTGTCAACAACTGTTTAACTACTTGTCTTGAAGAAAATAATTCAAAAGAAAAAGTTATAGGTCTTTGTGTGGATAATACAAATTCTAACTTTGGAGGAGCTGATAGACATGGAAAAAATAATGTTTTTGCTAAACTGAAATGAAACCTTACCACGGTTTAATTGGAGTCGGATGTGCAGCACATATTATATTCATAACACTATAAGAAAACATTTGCTGATGTTTTGCCAGTTGATATAAAAATGATGATTTAAAAAATACACTTTAAATCTTATACTGTTACAGTAGAGACTTTGATAAATTTCTGCAACTTCGTAGAAACTGATTTTTTAATGATACTAAGGTATTTACAAACAAGATCGTTAGTATTATTTCTCGCCACTGAAGGGGTACTCCCAAATGTTTTTACCACTAAGGGCTTAAATTTTCAATCTCAAGAAAAATGTCCCATGCTTTTTTAAAATTCTTTGAAAATCCAGTGGCAGAAGCTTAACTAGATTTTATTAACACTCAGGCTTCAATATTTTGTAAAGTTATTACAATAATTGAAAATCAAACTGCATCTATATTTGATGTTACTGCTTCTACAAATGCTCTGAAAGCTTCAATATTGAGCAAGATAGAGGATAACTTTACTCCAATAAATGTTAAAAACGTTTAGAAAACTTGAAGAGAATGGAAGTTACAGCATGAAGTTATTGAATTTTGAGAAGCTATTGTTTCCTTTTATCAGACTGTTTTTACTTATTACTTGCAAAAAAGATTTCAGGAGATGGCAACATACAGCTGGATAATTCCTTCTTTGAATTGAGTTGAAACAGCTTTTTTTTTGTTGTTAATTAATAAAATGATACCAAATCATAAATTATTGGAAACTGATTATATATGAAGAATATGTTTACCTTAAACAATATATCACGCAAGAAAAAATATTGGAATAGTTAAAAAATTCAGAGCCCAGTTATGCCCAGTTCAGAGCCGGATAGGAATAACTGCATATTTTAATAAGAAACAGATTCCTTATTTAAATATTTTAAAAGTGCCAGAGTTTACTTTTTGTCTTCCTGGAACTAATAAGCAAGTATTTAGCATTTTAAACTTTTTTTGGACTAGTGATAAAAGATAGCTTAAAGTGGACACTTTGAAGAGTATGTTAATCACCAAAATTAATTTTGATGAAAACTGCACGGACTTTTATAAGAAGATAAAAAAAAAATTCTAAGAAATATTCATGCTTCAGAGAAATATAAGACTACTTGATCAAAATAATTTAGAAGAGTTACAAATTCATTATATTATTTAAATATGAATACCAAGTTTTGATTTATTCTTTATTTATTAAAAATATTATACATAAATAGCATCCTGAATTTCGAACTCTGGTCACCTTATTTATAATGTTACAAATTACTGAACAAACAATAAACATAAATTAATAAATTAAGCCTTTATTTAATACACTAGAGATATATTCAAGTACTTTTTAATGCATGATTTAAGATTTTTTTCTCTCCATGAGAGCAAGCTAGAAACTACTATAGGCATATATACAGCAAACAATAGCAATGTTCACCATGTAACTTTTTTTTTTTTTTTAAGAGAGAAAGCAGAAGAAAAATAAGAGAAAGAGGAATACACATTTTTGATCAAAAATACTAAATTAATTCTAGACCTGATACTGCTCTTATATATAAAATTAAAATGCACTATTAAAAAATTATTATTAAAACAGAACATTGCAAAAACACAGACTTACGATACATGTCCTTTTTCCATTAAATCACCTCTATGTAAAATAACAGTAGTCAAGAGACGTAATGTTGATACTGCTGATTGAGCAGCTGTTTTTAACCCCAGAAGCCAGCGAACAATCATTTTCATTCCCTCGACCTATATATTATAAAATATTTTTAAAAATAGAAACCCATTATAATATAAAATAACAAGCATAGCAATAGTAGGAAATATTATGTAATTAAAGAAGAATCATAATAGACAATTTGGAATATTCCAAAATACATTTTTGTAGTATAGAAGAATTTTTTTACTCAACATTATACATCTTATTTGAAGAAAGTACAGCGGTACTTCAATATACATCATTAGTCTGTTTCAGAACCTGGGACATATACCAAATGAACTTTTACAATGAGAAATAAAGAGAAATAATGAATCCTTTTTTGTAAAAAATCTTATTGCTATTATTATAAGACTGCTAATACTAAAATACAAATGCAGTAAGTGAAATATATACTGTATATAAATGAAGCACTGCATGTGATACTGAACACATGTTTTTCTGCTCTCCAGAACAAAAGCCATTCTTCATCATGTTCTAATGTCTCTGATATTTGTTTGGGAATTAATTTCGTCTCCAGTACAATATTAACCAATAGTGCCTTTGTTTTTTTATAATCTTAAACACCATTGTACTTGGCATATGGTATAGAATAGCCAAATCCTGGGTACACATATCATCTTCACACTTTGCAACATCTCATTCTTCAAATCTATGGGGATACTAACAATTATCTTTGTTACCTGACTTTTCTCATTAACTTTCCTAAATCTTATTGATAGAGAATTGGTGGGGGGTAGAGAGAGAGAAATAAAAAAATAAATAAAATAAATAATAAATTAAGAGCTATAGCACGAGTTGTGAGTAACAGGCATACTGATGCTCATGGGCAGTTGTAACATTGTCTTAAAAGATACATGCAATCTTGAAGTGCAGTGCATGCAATCTTGACTCAAGTTTCATGAGGCATGCAATCTTGACTGCATTCCACAAAAAAATTTTCACGTCCTAACAAGATGTATTTCAAAGCAGATTGTACCTATATACCATTCTATGAAATACAAACTGCAAAACCACAGCAATAATTTAATCAGTTCAAGTAATTTAATCATAAAAATAATAATAATTAAAGTTCAGTAATTTAATCAGCTGAATGAGTCATTTTATACTCATAAAGCATTGACATACTTTGGCAGCTAGTAATCTTATATTCTTTGGACTAAATTTAGAATATTAGGATTCTATTTCAAGGAGACTTAAAGTGGTGTTTCTCAGTATTGCTTGTGCTATATTTTCATTATATTCTTCAGTTGTAATAAGCAAAGTGCTATCATATCTAGCGGCACGTGTGGCTAGGCAAGACATTACCGAGATACAAGATTCTAGTAGCATTGGTTTAAACAGGAGGTTTCCAAGAAATGTTCCGTCTAGCCGAGGACGGTGTGTCCTGGCTATAAGGAACATTTTGAAACTTTTCTGAAAATGTTCTATTCGCAGCTGTGTTTCACGTAGAGATCAACCAATCAGACGAAAGTTTTGCTTCTGAAGGATCACAGATAATTTACAATATGGCAATGGCTGCAACTGTGAAATCCTGAACAGTGGAAATAGAAGCCGATTTAATTGAAGAAATACGAAAAAAGCTGTATATATATATATATTGCTGTTTTGTTGTAGTATAACTGCTTAAGTCATTTTTTTATATGTTTATATATTCATTAAATTTATAATTGTGGAAATTTCAGAGTAGACAGTATTTTAAGACGTGCTGGGTGATGACATGCTATTTCTGATGATTTGTTTACAAATTATTTGTTGCCAAAAGTTCACCAAATTTGTCGTATTTTGTGCTGATCGTATGGAAAGAAATGTTATATAATAGAATTTTTTTATTAAATTTAAGGTGAATAGTTTTTTAAAATCTGTTTGTATATGCACGGCTTAACTTTTTTGCTAATTACTTTTACTACTTTTAAATTGAAATTGCATAGCCAGCTACATACTGTAAACAACATGTAAGGTATATAAAAAAGGAAAACATAGATTATGTAATAATGAGGATGCACATTAAATTTGTATGCTATGATCTTCATGTTACTAATGAAATGTTTTTAGATTATAAATACATTAAGAACTATATTTTTATTATAAATGCTATATATTGAAACATTGGGTATATATGAATTTATTATTATGAATGATGGAAAACATTTGTATATACATTCATTAATATAAATTTTATTCATTACATTAATATTAATAAACATACATCAACAACTTTTAAACTCTCTATGTGTATGTAAATATATGACTTATTAGATGTGTATGTATGTATATATATGTGTGTGTGTGTGAATACAAAAATTAACATTGCCAGAAAGTTTATTTGAAGTTACTTCTAATTCATATAACTGGCAGCTACTGCAGTCGTCAAATCTTCACACATTATCTTCGATATGGAATACACAGTTGAAAAATAATTTAAGTGCATTTTGTGCACTAGGACAGTCATTAAAATTCCCCCATTTACACACAACCTTTGCATTTGTAATTTACTTGCGAATTGGGGGGGGGAACTGAGCAAATAGCCTTTACGAAATATTTAACATTTTGGAGATAAATATTTTTCACTCATCACAAAACATGTATCAGTAAATGACACTATATTGTGCACATAAAAGTTATTAAATAAATATATGGATACAATAATATTGTTACAGATTTCATATTTAGCTATTTTCATAAAATTGTAATTAAAATTGTTTTATTTCCCCGTGCAATGCAACACGAGCCTTATTTGAAGAGAAAGCTGTACTGTTTTGCTATCCAGAAAAATCGAGAAAATAGATTTTACGAGAACATTCTCGTGCTTAATTAAAACATCTCAGCTCAGTAGTTGTAAGCGAACTGTTTTTTACTTAGTGCTGTTTTTGACTGTAGCGAATTTGCAGTGAGATCGAATTAGTTTCTCTGTATTTTGAATTTGAGTTCTGTTAATGTTTTAGCAGTTCTAAATATAACTGCTGTGAAATATTGTAATAATATACGAATATCTCTGAGGAAATATTTTGGCATTTTGTTTTATTTCTTGTGAAAAGAATAAATTTTATTAACTTTTTAACAATGTGTGCATTCAACCCATTATGAACCCTTTTTGGTGTCAGAAGTGGGATTTGAATGCAAATTACAAGAGCGATGGAAGAAAAATTAAGGCAATTTATTGCAGCCTTTGCTGCATTTAAAGAAGATTAAAGCTGGCCAAGATTCCATTAAAAGGAGTTGAATGAGGCAAGAAAAGATGGAAGCCGGCCAAGCATCCTTTAAAGAGGAGATTAAAGCTGGTCAGGAATCTGTTAAAGAAGAGATGAAAACTGTTAAAGAAGAGATTACCTGTATAATAGAAAACAAATTTGAGTCTATGGAAGGCAGAATAGACGCTGTTGAAAATAAGGCTGGAGAAATTCAAGGAGTTTCTTCTGTGAAAGAACAAGCAGAAGTGAGAATTTCTGTTGTGGAGCAAAAAACTGAAGGAAGAGTTTCGGCCGTTGAACAGCAAATTGAACAACAAATTAAAGAAAAAGTTTCTGTCGTCCAACAAATTGATGACAGGGTTTCTGCAGTTGCCAAAGAAGTTGAAAATTTAAAGAAATTCATAGCGATGGCAGGGAGCAATTCTGTGGGTTTTAAATTTCTACCCATGCCTGCTTGCCCCTCACTGAAGTTTTCCACACATGATGGGGAAGACCTCCTGGCAAGTGCATAAGACACAATTCTCAATAACGGCGGAATGAAACGGATGGGATTCCCAAGCTAAGGCCTGTCATCTCGCCACTTCTTTGACAGCATATGCAGTGGATATCCTTCAGACTCTTCCTGAAAACCAAAGGCTAGATTTCGAAGCTTTGTCCACAACACTGGAGTTGTGCTTTGGGAAGAAATGTTTGAAAGACTACAGTAGGCTTCAATTGAAATCCCATCAACAGAATCCCACTAAAACACTCCAAGAGCTCACCACGGATGTTGGAAGGCTGTCTCACCTCGCCTTTATGAAGTGCTTACGAGAAACAAGGGAATTCTGTCTCTGCAATACTTCATCGACGACATCCGGGATCCTGAAATACAGAAAGCTCTACAAATGGCAGATGTCAAGGACTTTAAAAGCCCTCTGATGTACGCCATGAAATTCGAGGCAGCCCAGCAAGCAACTCGTAAAGACTGCCACCCAGTCAGAGCTGTCTGAGTCCATGAGCCAGTGGATCAATTTATGGCTCGTTTAGATTATTTATTCAGACAAGTCATTGCTTTGATACGGAGTAGGAGTGAGAACAAACTAGTTCTGAAGAGTTGGAAATGCAGTATTGAAGGGCATATATGAAAAAACTGCAGTATACACCTGGGCATGAAAAATAAGATTGACGATTTGTCCAGACAACCCTATGCCTTGCGACCGAATATTAGTGAAAAGAAACTAATTCTAAAGTGCTGGAACTGTGGAGTTCAAGGACACATACGAAGGAACTACAGAACTCCCCCCAGAGCATGGAAAATAAGATCATTTCCTAGCAATGACGCAGGAAGCAATTTAATAATCATAATGCGGAGTGGAGATTGAATGATAGTCAAAAACGCTGTTTTAAAGTGCTCAAGATTTCTGCAGTGAGTGGCAACAGTAATGGACTATCCATTAATTATCCATAATTTATCTCACACAAAATCCACTTTTCTGAAAAATAATTTGCTATTCTGGTATTTTCACTCAATCATGCAAGTATTGTTACTTATAAAAAGCATTATGTTCATTTCCATTTATTATAAAAAGCTACTTCAAACAGAAAAGCTGAGAAAATACGTTTATCTTGATTTATGTAATTTTATTTAACTAATCTAATGATTGCCTGCTTTCATGCACAAAATGCAGACACACATTAAATTCACATAAGCCATGTGCAATACTTTAACTAATTTTCAATTTACTACTCTTTTATAAGCACACAGCAAATATCTCTTATTTACTAGCAATCCAGATGTTCCGAAAAGTTATATAAATTTATCTAATTGTGATCACGTATGATACAAATGCTGCTTGCCTTTGGAGCTCTAAATATACTTGGATTCCTTATTCCCAAGTTTTTATTCTTCTGCCTTACAGTTCTATAACCACTGTTGCATCCAGGGATGAAACAGATTCCATTATATCCCTAATTCATAATGAAAATTGATATTAAATTAATATTTCTGCTATTATTGGCTATGTAAAATACTGCGGTAAGGTGAGCGTGTAATGATTGCAGCACCTTCTATAAATAATGCTACAAAAAGAGGATCATTTTTGTCCCTCTCCTTCTTTATACCCCATGGGTGAAGCACATGAGGACTATCTGCCTAAGGGAAGGGATGTCTTTGTGAAGGATTTCCTATGGGAAACTGGTTCGTATTTATGTTACACATGGGGAAAACCATGAAAACCAACCATGCAATCAACTGTTCACCTAGGCTCAAACCTGGGATGAACTACCAACATTCAGAAGTCTTTAACTACTTATCTACTGATGGAAGAAGGGAAACTGTACAAAAAATTAACATAATTAGTTGTTTTGTTATTTTCTGCAATCATTACTAATCTTTATCCTCTGTTACAAAATTACGGATCTGACAAAAATTGCTATACAAAATACAAGCTCACTGCTACTCCAACAATTTTGCCGCCATCACAATCGATATGCCAAATATCTACTATATCCATTGCAGTGATGTCACATTCATGTACCTTTCCAGATGGAATGGAATACAGTTTAACTCATGGCTTTGCCACAAAATATTTCTTGAATAATAAGCATGCGAGCACCAAGAATTTTTTTAATCCGAAGCATAGAAGCATCTGAAGCCAAGAACTTAAATGCTTCGCCTGAAAATAGTAGTACTGGCATCAAAACATGCTGAGCAGAAAGTTGGGGTTCATGCACACAAGCTCTCTGAATTTGGTTGATGAGCAACAGGTTCTTTACCAATTCCAGAGGTTTGGAAGCAAAATCAGTTAAGAATTTGACAGCACTTATATTACACGTTGGTTACTAAAAAGAGACTTTTTTGGGACAATTGGGAAGAAATATTTAAAACAATGTAGCAGTTTAGTTTATATTTGACCGATGATCATTACCTTCTTATGCATCAAGGATTTCAAATGGAGCAATTTTACTTTCTGCAGATATTGTAAATACTTCTCCATGTGGAAAAGGTTATGGCGATGAAAGAGACAACAGAATATACAACTACTTTTTTTACGATTATGGAGATGCAAAGAAAAAAAAAAGCTTTCTGATTTTACAGCTCATAAATACTGTTCTATTCATATATAATAACCAAGAGAAGCATTTTCTAAGAAACAAGAAATTTTACAAGAAAAAAATAAAAATCTATGCAGTCAACATTTACATTTTTATAGGTGATGGATACTATTTAACAAAATGACTGGTAAGTTTGAAAATCCATGCGTAGTCAAACACAACAATTGTGCTATGCACATGCGTGCTCATATACTGTTCCATGCATATTCAAAAATATATTAAGAAAGATGCAGTTATACCAAAAGTTGAAACTGGAAGTGCAGAAAATACAAAAAGCTGCATTTTATTGATGCATGGAAATGGATCTGATTACATCTTAGTGTTCAAAATGTGGGAATATCTAGTGTTTGTGCAAGAAAAAGGGACAAACTGATTGATCTGAATGGTGTTGCCAAAAATAAGAAAGTGTTAATTTGGATGTTTGCAGGATGTGAGGAGACACTTCTGTTTTAACCAGAGTCATATGAATATTCATGACTTTTCTCTATGGAATATAAAGTATTGGTTTGGAATACACACAAATGAATTTATTCATTTTTGTTGGTTATCATCAACATACATTCACTAATGGAGAATGATGTGTTGGAAAGTTGGGATAGGTTTAAAATGTTTTATTTTCTTTAACACACTGCCATTACAGAAGTTCTAACTCTTCAAGAAATACCATGCACACACAAACTAAACAGACAATTCTCAAACAGTGAGCTAAAGCCCATTTTCACACAATTGCAATACTTAACACGTTGTTATCAAAGACGCAAAATATTTTTCAAAAATACTGACAAAGTTATAATGAAGAGTGGCTATGTTTACTTCCTTCAAAATTTTCTGAAAATAATGTCTTACGTACTGTGTGCAAGTGTAATTTTTTAGTCGCTCATGATAGTCGTGACAATTGCAAGTAGAACATGCAGTCTCATAACACTAGGACTATATGAAAATAAAATTTGCTTCAAAGGTCAATTCAAAGGCTTCAAAGGCAATGTCAGTATTTTTTTGCAAAATACATCACAAAAAAGGTGGCTGTATGAGGTCAGGAACAGTAACATTGAAAATGCAACTTAACTTTTTATTCTTTAATCTTTTTTTTTTAAACATGTACATAATGTGTCTTTTTATGCTGCATAATATCTAGTTCATACCGTGAATACCTTCGAAGCTTAGGAATGCTGATGTGTTGCACTAAGTATTCAGTTAAGTATTACCAATAGCTCTTCTCAAAAGTTGGTATCTCTGTAGTAATAACCAAAAAATGAGGAGGAAACAGGGGACAAGACAATTAACTATTACAATCAGAGTTCAGATTATTTTTGCTAATGGGATAACAACTGCTCATCACTGCATATAAATAATGTGATTCCTATCCATTTTAGGAGGGAGGGGGAGATTTAAATGAACAATAAAACTACATGCAAAATAAATAAAATGTTAAAAACTTTTTTACTTTCACTTTTGTCTCTTCAGGAAGCATGTCAAAATCAATCCACATGGAATCATCTCCTCTAGTTATTTCCTGCAAAAAAATATTTAGATGAAAAATAATTTAAGGTTATTTAACTAAAATATAGCAAAATAAAAATAGCCTGTTCCCACAGCATGTAATCACATTTAAAGCAAACGTATTTTAGTGAAAATTGTTACATTGATAGAAGAATAACATAGTCTGTGAAATACAGTTAACAGCTTAATCCTTAACAGTTATAAAAATGTCCAAAAATGTACTTTTTTAATTATGTGAAAGATTTAATTCTCTCCAAAACACATTTTATTTTACCATTAATTTATTACTGTTATGTAAAAAATTAATGGCAAAATAAAATGATCATATTGTATCAACTGTTATTATATGTTACAGAGACATAAAAAAGTTTAGCATTATTTTTTTAACGTTTATCATTAAAATAAATATAGTTAAAGAAATAAAATAAATTCTATTTACAGGAGTATTTATTAATCCGTATAATATATAAAAGTGCAAATTAGGCTTTATGCATATAGAAAATACTGAATAATTTAATAAACAGAAAAGACAAAATTATTTTATAGGTTCTTGCACCCTAAAATTCAGTTTTTGAAAAGTCTTGTTTCGGATTGAAAGAACATAAATCATGTTTAAATTAATTAGTTATAGCTTCATAATGCAATATGAAGAATAGGGACAATATCAAGAGAACTTAAAACATCTCTTCCATTCATTCAATTGTAGAGCACACTCAGTTATTCTCACTTTTTCAGTTTATTGTAATTATGTTCAAATCTGTCAGCACCTTGGATGTAGAATTACATTTCATTTAATTGAAGGCCTACTTAAAAACCTCACATGCAACTTGCAGACGAAAAATTGATACTTATTTTGAAAAAATAACACCAAATAACTAATCTAGGTAGCTGCCTCACACTTATAGCTGATAAGAAGATAACCGCAGGAAAAATTGCTTTTTAGACAGTTTATCCTATCATTTTAATAAAATTTTCATCTTTCATTTAAAATCATTTAACAGAATAGAATGTACTGGAAGTATAATATATAGGCATATACTTACAAAATCCACCATTAAGAGATCTTTAACTACTACTTTTGAGACAATGCTCTTTATCTGCATTCCAAATAAATCAGGACAAAGAAAAGCTATATGACCAAGCGATACTAGAGCTGTGCGAAAATATTCAGATTGCAAAGTAAGGCTCATTTTTAAACGCTAAAATAGAAAATCAAGGAGTTTCAATAAAGAAAATTTAATATCATAAAATAAAACATTTTGGAATTATATTAAAATAAATAAATAAAACTAACTGCTATATTTTATACATACATCAATTATTTGACCAAATACACGTTCTTTATTTGTAACCATAACATTTAAGCATCCCACAGCATGTTTTGCTTGCTTCACAGTACCATTTTCAATGAAACGTTCCAACAATGGTTGCAAACGACTGAAATTAAAAAGTTATTGAGATTAGAAAAGAGATATATTTAACCAGTTAAGTACGTATGTTCATCCAAATTAATCTTGGTAAAATAAAACAACTATACATCTCTTTTTCTTTCTTCTTAAATAATTTTTAGGTTTTTTAGAAGTAAGTTCTCATATCTAAAACTATCCATGTGTGGCTACCATAAATTAATACACCCAAAATCAATACTGTATTCAATTTAAAAGAGATGAAAGATTGGCTATTATGCTTTTCCTGCTTCACTTCAGCTTGCAAGTAGTTCCAGTACGTTTAAAAAAAAACGATTTAAACTGGATCCATAAACGAAGTGTAATATTACATTGACTGATGCTGTTTCATAAGAAATCATTCACATTCTTTTCTTGACAACAGAAAGTTTAAGACTCATAGTAAATGTGCTATAAATACATACAACACATAGACAAACAAAAATTCTTACTAAGAATTTGAATAATAAAACTCGCAAGTATAACTAAAGCTTGCAAGATGCATTTGAAAGACCATGTATCTTCAAAATACATCCTTAAAATTTTACTGACATCACAAAAATTCTCATTGTTAATTTTCGCCTCTTCTCATTAGGCTGAAATGTACTGAAAAGTAACTGTTATAACGTATCTGATTTTATTTTATTAGTGGCCCTTTTTTCCTTATATTAACATACATAATTATACTTACACAGGGACTGGTTTATTTCATGATGGCAAAGCACACTAAAGTTAACTATCTGTGAGGAAGGATGCATCTAAGGAAACCTTTCCATGGAAAAATGACCAGTTTTTATACTGAACTCACAGAAAACCACAAAAATCTTAATTCTGCCACCCTAGTTTAGTACCAGGAACATAAAATTGAGTAATTATCATTGTTTCAGTGCTTCAACCCTTTCAAGATGGCATGCCTTTGTTTAAGACATTCCCTCAGGAAGGATGGGAGTCAAAAAGCGTTGTCTCACAAGATGGGAGGGTTGCATCGCTAAGCCTATGTAAGCTATTATATTTGCTAAAATTAGCATTTAATTAATCTTTTTTTTTCTCTACATAAAAATATATATATATAAAAAGGCTCGATTTGATAAATAATTTTCGGAAGCGATAGTTAAATTATTCCGAAATTTCAAATGACAAAATACATTAATAAACTTTAAAATTAAAAAAAAAAAAGATACAAGAAAGACTATTTACAAGAAGAAGTGATAAAATCTTTCATAAGAAGTGGAAGGCAGACACTCAGTAAACTATAAATCTCTGACAAAATGTCTGTATCAGAATCAATAGAAATACCACTCTCTTTAGAAAATGAATCATCACCCTCATCCATGTCGCTAATTGACTCGTTTACCAATTGAGTACATGGTCCTTTCTCTGATAAATAATGATTGCTTACCATAATAAACTGAAGTTAAGGCTTTCTGAAATAAAAAGTCAAGTCAACAAAATATAAGCGATAAAAGTAATGCACAACAGAACACCACACAGTAACTCTAAAAGACCTTACAGAGTAACAAAAAAAGAATAAAAAAGGGATTCGAAGGGATATAAGAAATGCAAATGTTTATATCAGGTAGTGAGTTAAAGAGCCAAGATCTGTTTGTTTACGTTACACTTCCTCTCCTCTCCCATTACAACTAACACCAAAGTTATGTAGACGTAATCAAACTGAAGGTCAAGACTATGCTCAATTCAAAAGTAAAAATAGACAGAGGATGCCATATAGTAGTCTTTAAAAAATGCACCACCCGTCCCTTGAGCTCACTCTCCAGTGATGCATGAGTGGAACACCCAGCTATGAGAAATGTTTGTAGGGAACACATATATGAGATGCCCATCTGAAAAAGGTTAACCACATTGCCACTGACACTTGAAGCTTTTGATTACTGAGGGAAAAATATTTCACACAGAAAAGCTTAAACTTTACTTCACTATGGAATCAAGAAGGTTGGTATAATGCAATTTTGACTGAAAGAAATAGTTACAGAGAAAAGTTGCATTTGGCCAAAAGGAAACTAGTAAAATTTTCTTGCATCTCATTATATCAGAACAGTTGATATACTGACAGTCAAGCAAAAGCAAGTTAGTTCACATGAATTCTAATAGGTGAGTTGTAATTCTACCATCTCAAAAAAGCAATATAGTTCTTTTAATTTAAAAAATGAACAGCTTGATCAGCACTGAGGCAAAGTAATGGCTAAGTTTGAACTTATTTATCATTAAAATGTTTTGAAAATAAGATGCATTATTGTAATTAACTAGCTTATGCTAATGTATTCAAAAAGTATATTTACTGATAAAGTTACTTCTGATACTTCTGAATAAATTTACTTCTGATCAGTAAATCAGATGCTGCACAGCAAATTATTACAGCAGTTTTCTATGCATACTGCAGTGAAAACTATTCCAGATGTATATGCAAGGAAAGAAAGCGATTTCTTCAGGTATTATGCAAATTGTGATAAAAGGGTTATGTTAAGATGCAGAGATTGATAAGTTATTTAAAGACAGGAAACAAGAGACGTCAACTGTGTTATTTTCTAGATTAAAATCACGGATTTTTTTCAGTTGCTGGCTGGATGTGCGTAATCACTTGTACAATAACAGCATGCTCAAGGAAATGTCACATTTCTTACAAAGTCACCTACTCCCTACAATATCTGATGCTTCTGAAATCACTTATGTACAAATGGGTACATGAACAATGATGCTTCATGTATTTTATTATATATGATTTGAAATGTGTAAAATTAAGAACTATATAATAAGTCTTCTATTCTGCACCCAAGTATTCAGAATTTCTTTCTTTTTTGCTTTTTCTTCTTCTCCTTCTTTTTTTTTTTTTTTTTTTAAGGTTGATAATGGATTAAAAAAGATTTAAAATCTCTGGAAAATGAAGGCATTGAAAGGGAAACAAGTAGCAAGCTGTTACTAGTGATGATATAATTTCACACGATGAAAGATGAATAAGATGTAAAACAGAATTTCAAAGTAATTTCATAAAATAAAAGGAGATAGAAAATTGCATATTGTTATATTTCCATTTTTCACTATCAGCAGAAATATATTCTTTTTTTCAAATAATAATAATAACAAAATCATTCAGCTGTCTTTACAAATATAAAAGTTTATGAATTACTTTACAAATATAAACTTGAATTATGAAATTTCAAGTATTTTACATAGGAAGAATAGAAGTAAATTTAGTCTCTATCACACTATCTGTAACTAAAAAATTCTGATCTTAAAATCAAATAAAATCTCAAAAGAATAGTATTAACCTTTCAGTGACATGCTTAGGATATGAGAAAGACTGAAAAATATATTTACAAATTATTTTACCATCAAAAATATAAATATTTTGTAATTTATTTATACAGGAAAGGAATTGCGAAAGATACTGATTTAAATGTTGTATATTTCATAATTCCATTTTATTTTAGTATTTTCATCAGCAAACAGTACTGAAAAATTTTAAAACATACACAGCAATATAAATGTAGATTAGTTGCACTGATGAACATGCTTATGCTAAGGTATAAGGATTGTATGCCAGTAGATTTAAAAATTCACAAAATGCTACTTACCCACATATATTTGGGTACTGTCCTTCAAGAACATATCCAATATTAGTAAAGATCAGAATAGTAGTATCCACAGGACCTTCATCTTCTACTCTAAGTATATTTAAAAGCTCTTCAAAAACATAGTTATTACAGAATGCTCCAGGAAATATTGATGACAGTATCTGAAATATGTAATAAAATTATACTTACCTTTTAAAAAACAAAATTTCTTTGCATAAAAAATATGAATTTCATATACTTGTTTTAAATAAAACAAAATACTCTGTTTTAAAAAATGCTGATATCTAAGAGATACAAGATCCACATTTTTTAAACTAAAAAAAATACATACCTTAACTCCAAACATTATGTGTCTGGATTTCAAAATCATTCAATGATGCCATGTGCAATTTTTAAAAGCTCTCATTGAAATAATCTTTTTATGTTTTCATAAGCATTTTAGCAATTTTATTCATTTATTTAATCTCAATAATCAAGAATATCAGTCTGATATTTTGTTAGTTTTTAAAAATCTTATTTTTGCAAATTATGCATAAATATAAGATTGATACATACCATGAACCAAAACTCAAAAAACTTCCTTTCATTGTTGACATATGATTCAGTTACTTATAGTATCATGATTTAATGTCCACTCCTTTCGTGAATAAAGCTTGCTTCAAATGAATCACAACACAATGATTGAGTGGAATGATTATATAAAAGGGGTATGTACCAATTCCTTGTTATCTCATCACTAAAATTAAACTTGATGGATACAGCAAAATTTAGAAAGTTAATGAAAACTTATTTGCAAAAAGGGAGGGAAAAAATGCAGCTGCATTATTCTCCTACAGTACAACTACTGGAGTATTTTGTCATGAAATTAGAGAATGTTTCTTGTTACAGTTCCCCATCAATCTGTTTCATCTAGAAATGAGCGAAAGGATGTGGAAAGAAATCAGCTAAAATGCAACAATATAGTGCCGAAAATATGTGGTATGTTTTTATGAAAATGTATCAAAGCCAGATTTTTATATGACATTTCATTAAAAATTATGATTTATTTTAATGTTTTTAAATAGACATTTTATTACAATGCTATAGAAAATTAAACAAATCAGCTAATATTAAAAACAATAACTTTTTCCTAAACAACAACAACAACAGCAAAAAACACTATTATAATAGCTTTTTAATGCAAAACAAATATTAACAAACCCTATCCATGTTTCAGAATAAAGATTAATGTACCTTTAATAGATACTTATTTCCGAAATTTTTTTTATCACCATAACATTACAATTTCAAAAACAAAATCGATAAACAAATCAAAATTCTTACATGGTTTTTAAATACAGTAGCATAACAAATTATAGACATATATTCTGTTAAAATTACCAACAACAGCTGAAGTCCTCTCTCAGCAGAATTGAATAAACCTAACTGGATATCAATATCACCAGGACCCATTAAAGAATCTCTTATGTAATGCAAAAGTTGTCTGATACCAGCTAAGTCTATCATAACAGGTGCTACACGTTCCAACATTTGCTTTACAATCATGTAAAAACTATTAGTTTGCACTGGAAGGCCAAGTGATTTTAAAACTTCTTTCTAAAATAAATAAAATAAAAATAATTAATTAACGGGCCTATACGATAAATTAAACAACAAAATAATTCTAATTAATATTATAGTTCTACAGAACAACAATAAACTTACTACACTGTGCTCAATTTCAGAGCATGTTGCTGATCCTTTTAAAATAGTATCCATATGACCTCTTAACCTATTATTATTTTGGAGAAGACCAAAAAATTTCTTCAAGTATTCCTGGCATTTAATAGGCTCAGGAAGAGTTTCTGGACGGGGGGAAAAAGGACAATGCATAAGTAAAATGGAATTGTAATATTTAAAACATACATAAATATCATTTAAAAGAAAATTCAAAAGACAGTTACAGATAATGAATTCTTATAATCTCACAGAGTTCTTGCATTTCTAAAGCCAAGGACATGTTACAATACAGCATCATTTCTTAATACAGCTTTCAAATACAAATAAGAGACTTTATTGAAAAACATGTATGGCATTCTAAGACCTAAAACAAAAATAAAATCACAAATCTTTTATAGTTGCCAATTTTAAACTTCTGTTAGTTATAAGGTTGCACGGATTCTCCACAAATTCAATTTCCAGGTCAATTTCTCCCCTATCAATAAAATTCACGGTTCGACTCTAAAAGATTCTGTTTCTGACTTTAATTCTTGGGGAATTTATAGTATATCGTGTCAGTGTGGCTTGAGATATATTGGCCAAACAAAAAGAGCGTTAAAGTTTCGTATCAAGGAACATGAATCTTATGTCCGAAAGGACGAAATTAACAAGTCTTCAATAGCGTATCATAGTTGGAAATTTAATCATAATTTTGACTTTGGATCTGCAAAAATTATCCAAAAAGCTTCTTCCGTTGGTGAATTGGATTTTCTTGAGGCTTTTCATATTCACAAAGATTTAGCAAGTTTAGTGAACGATTTTAAGTCTAATCCAATCCTTCCTAGCACTTTTAAAATTCTATTAACATAATTTATGATTATTTTTGTCGATAGATCGCGTTGCCTCCTCGTGCGTGGTTCTACCCGATAGTATAAAAAGCCGTTACTAAGGTTTCTTTCCCTTTCTAGATATTTTGTTCTCCTGATAAGGAGGGATCTGTAGCTGCCCTCGAAATCGATTGAGTGTTTTTAGTAAATATATGCCAAATACAAGGTTGTTTCAATGAATTTGAGTTTCTACTGTGGTCTCACCTTTTAATTTTAAATGATTTAATGGCTGCTAAAACCAACTATTTACATTTCATACATTCTCAGATACCCTTTTTGATATGCAATGTGGTTCCTTATATATGAAAAATAGCATTTAAAGCTATAATTAAAATACAATTAAGTTTATTTAAGTTGCAGTGTTCTTACTGCCATTATTACCTGCACAAAAACAGGAGGAAAAAAATCGCAAAACTGATAATGAATATACCATAATTAAGATACAATAACATGCCGAACAAATATTAATTTAGAAGTCAAACAACAAAGATTAGCGTTACATTTTCAAAGGTCTACTTTCAGTGGTTTTACTGAACCACCATCCTTAGCTGCAAAAGCGCAAATGAACGACATAAGATAAGAAAAGAAAGCCTGGACAGGAGACAAGCTACTGGCACCATCTGTTGATGAAACCAGAACTAAAAGAACTAACCTCGAAACTAGGCCTGTGAAAATTTGAAAATATAACGCTAATTTTTGTTGTTTGAGTTCTAAATGAATATACCATATTTAGCAAACTAAGGAAATTTATTATCACAATGTAGGTCAGGGCTTTTTGTTATAGAGAAAAGCCTTTGTGAAATACTTTTATGCATAAATTTTTCCACAAACAGGGATATCACCGGACACTCACACGATGAACCAATTTATCACCAGAAAATAAATCCAAGGCTAAATTGTTTCAAGAATATTTAAATAAAAATTAATATTTCAGAAATATCCATTTTTTATAAATATAATGGCTTATAAAAAAACTCTCCCTAATAAGGGTGCATATCATAACAAAGTCATACTTACTAGATAAAATCACAATTTTATTTGCTAAATTTTTCTCTTGGTTTTCAGATTTAGGAACTTGGCACAATAATTCAAGAACATCTTTCACATGATTTCTAACATTAAAAAAAAAAAAAAAAATTCACTTATAATAGAAAAGGCTTTAAAAAACATTAATTGAAATTTTTTTTTTTTACTATAGGTCAACAATCATTAATATTTTTCTTGACATATAAAATAAGTAGCTTTGATTGGTTATTTTAATAAACACAAAATTAACATATTTTAGAAAATTTTTACTGTAAATCTGAAAATAAGTACACTGAAATAAGACAAAAACACACATTTAATTAATTGCAGCCAGAAGGAAACAGTTACCTGAGACCTGTTCAAATCAGTTTTTCACCCTTGCATTTTTACATGAATTTATACAAATAAAAATCAAATAAAATATGACTATTCATATTCCAGATTTTGTTTCCTATAAAAAATTATTTGAGGCATATTGTTATGCAATGGAAAAGATCACACTAATAATTTATCAAGTAAGGAGAAAAAAATTCTTACGTGTTTTGACATTTCAAAAGTTCATTGAAAGCCCTGTAACAAAAACAATAATCCATGAATAAATTTAATACCTAAATAAAATAAAAATATACACAAATCAATTTAGAATAGTAAAATATTTAAAAAGATTTTCCTATCATGCAAGAAATGATCAAGAAATTTCAATACATGTATTATTACAAATAATAATAATAAACTACTATTTTGGACTACAAAAATTTTGAATGGCATTTCCAAATAAATTCTTCACATCTCATATTAAAATACTACATGGGTTTACATTGGCTTCGAATTGCTGCATTTCACAATGTTACTCCTTTTTATATGGGAAGTATTTTGTAGGCAAAAAAATTAATACTGTAAACTGCAGATGGGTGAAGCCACAGGTACCAAATCAGAAGATATAGGGTATTACTGTAAAAGAAGCTTAAAGAACATTTAGAAAATGTCTTTTCTAGTTCAGATTTAGAATACTCCAGATCTCTCCCATCTACGTATTAACTTAACATAGAGAAGTCAAAGCTCAAGTCATTCTTGGTTGAATCTTTACTGTAAGTCCAGTTTCATGACCATTCTTAGTTTATTAAATGGTGGATAATTTTTAAAGCTTGCATTGAAATATTTTTAGCTAGCATGTTTTGAGTAATTTTAGTTAAGTTTCTGACTTTCAAAGCTATATATTTTGATAGAGATTCTGCTCTAAATTACAGGATCTTCACTCAAGACATCTTTTTAGAAAGCACAGTTGTTTGAATTTGCCGCTTAGGGTTATTTATTTTGAAGAGAGAGGAGGAAGGATTTTCATGTGCCATTAAAAGACTGAAAGATATTTTGGTTTATATACAAAGAAGTCAATATTTAGCTCTATTACTATGTTATTAAGATAATGAATTTAGTAAGATATATGGGATTTTAAGTAGTAGTTTAATTTGGCTCAACCCTACACTTTGTTAAGCAATATTTAGAAAATTTACGGTATTCCAACTGCTTTATTTATTTCTGACCCATACAATTAATAATGAAAGTTTAAGAATAGATTTACAAGCACAACTAAGCGAATGAATAAGAAATTAAAGAAGAATTTAACAGTAAGTTTGCAAAAAAATTGGTTAATCTTCCATAAGTGGGGTGAGCACAAAACTTGGTGAGAGTTTTTATTCGGCGTGATTTTGATTTGGTTGTGGTTACTGGCAATATGTTTTCTTGTGACAAACATAGAGCTTTATTTCGTTGATTGTAATGAGTGTGAATTCCGTATGCCCAGATTTTTTTTTTAAATTTAATTTTGAAATATTGTGTTTATTTAAAAAATTTTACTGTTTAGTATTCGTAGGAGGTTAAGCTGTGTTGTTGGTGGGAAAATGCTGGATTTCAGATGATGTGTAAATTATAATTTATGAATGTTTTCATTTAATTTTATTTAGTTAATGTTTTTTGGGGTCAGTTAATTTTGTTTTGTTTCTAGCAAGGCAGCAGAGAGATGTGGAGTGTTTAAAGCGTCGTGCGAAAGTGGTTCAGTGTGTTGAATTCCACAATGATATCAACTTGTATATTTTAGTGAGTTTATGATGTATCCATTGTTAGTAAATTTGAATATATTTACTTGGTTGACAATTTTGGAGTCCGAAAGAAATTGTTATAAAATTTATTTCAGAAGTTGGTTTAATTCCTTCAATTGAAACTAATATGGAGAGTCCAAAATGTTCTGAGAAGATGGTTGTTAATAAGGATTCAAGTAAAAAACTTGGTTGGCGATGGATTTGTAAGAATAAGAGTACCCTTTTGAGATGTAGTGGTACAGTGAATCCATTGAAGGACACCTTCTTCTATGGAAACAGAATACCTTTTAGGGATATTGATGGAGAAAACAGAGGGATGAAAGTAGTATTTCATGAGAAACTGTTACAGACTACTTCAACTTATGTACAGAAATTTGTGAAGTTATTGTGTCTCACAAAGCCACAAATTGGGAGGTAAAAGGAAAAAACAATTATTTTGGATGAGATTTTTCTTAACCATAGGAAGTATGAGCATAGCCAAATTAGAGGAGGAATGAAAGTTATTGTGTTTGGTATCTATTGCAAGGAAGATAAGGAAGGCTTGTTTTTTGAAGTAGATGGTAAGAGTAAAAGGAATCTGTGGCCATATGTGTAATACTATAGGAGACTGCTGTGTTTACAGATTTGGCAAAACAATACGCTGGAATGAAGAATCTTTTTTGTAGTGCTATTCATAAAACTACAAATTACAAAAAGGGGAAATTAATTTCTGCTGATTATAAAATAAACACTTCTAATGATTTAAGGAATAAAAGAAGATTATTGAAAAAAATGTTTAAAAAATTAATCGCTTACATCATTTCATAGGTGTGTTCTTTTATTGGCGGGTTTGAATGAGTAATTTAAATTCAGAAGGAGAAAAAATATTTACATTTTTGGAGGATGTTAAATTAGCTAATCCAGGAAATGGAAAAGTAGCAGCACTGAAATTGAAAATGATTAGTTCTCCGACTGTGGAAACTGAAGGAACAGAACATCTTATGCAGAAAGAAGTTGTTTCAGATGATTGCGATATTTTTAAGATTGTGATGATTTTGATTGGGAGTCTACGTGTTAATTAGGAA
The DNA here is from genome assembly GCA_000611955.2 of Stegodyphus mimosarum. Taxonomy (NCBI): domain Eukaryota; kingdom Metazoa; phylum Arthropoda; class Arachnida; order Araneae; family Eresidae; genus Stegodyphus; species Stegodyphus mimosarum. Next base: position 167,970 of record KK117100.1, on the reverse strand, counting down.
ATAAAGATTTTTGTGAATGTATTGGTAAGTTTCAGGAGTTTTTTTTTTTTTTTTTAAATACAGCAAGTTTCTATTTATTTTTAATTATTTAGTTGTTTTGTAGATGCAAAATTTTGTTATGCGAGTGAAGAGACATTTGGTATATACACTCTTTTGCAAACAAAATTGAAGCACCATGAAGGAAGTGGTTGTTTTTGATGAAATTGAATATGCGTATAGCTCATATACAGATAATAGAATGATTAAAAAATCAAGGTCATAGTACAGGGTGCGGCAACATTCATAGCGTAATTTGAATTGCATAGTACAATGACGTACTGCATGAATGCGCACCAGTTTGTGCCGCATTCATGTACTAACGAGCTGCCATTTCGAAAACAGTGATATGGATCAGTGGAATGCACAGCATCGTGCCTTTGCTGTTGAAAGTTATTTCAAGAATAACGACTCTGTTATTGCTACCCAGAGTCTATTTTGGCAACATTTCAACTTGAGATGTCATGGAAAAGTTCCAGATGGACGGACCACTGTGAGGTGGGTAAGTGCATTTTGAATTGTGCTGCAATATTGCGCAGCTCAAAAAGATCTGCTTGTAATCATTCGTAAACTTTGTGTATGTCCGATCGCTCATTCAGGAGAATATTTCACGAAGATCTCCATTTACACCCATACAAGCTGCAGGTTGTTCAGGAAATTAGGCCTCGTGATTGGGTTGCACGAGAAACATTTTGCTTAACCCTGTGTGAACTCCTTCACCTAAATCCACAAATGTTGCACACCATCCTGATGTCAGATGAAGCTCATTTCGAGTTATGTGGGTCAGTGAATAAACAGAATATGTGTACTGGAGTGATGTAAACCCGCATGAACTGCACATCAAGCCCCTGTACAGTTCTCGTGTCACAGTGTGGTGTGGAGTTAATTCCTTTGGGATTATTGGCCCTTACTTCTTCGAGGATGACTGTGGTGTGGCTGTAACTGTCACTAGTGAAAGCTACCTAAAGATGCTGCAAGACTTCGTTCTTCTCCAATTAGGTATGATCGATGCGGATGTGGAACAATTATTATTTCAACAAGACGGACTGACCTTGCATACAGCCAGAATTTGCATGGATTTCTTGCGACAGACATTTCCAGGTAGAGTAATTTCCCATTTTGGTGGCATTTCCTGGTCGCCTTGCTCACCTGATCTTTCATGTGCAGACTTTTTCCTTTGGGGCCACCTGAAGCAAGAAGTTTTTCAAACATGTTGTGCCATCATTCCTGAGTTGAAGGATTGCATCAGAACTGCCATCAGCAATGCCCCAGGGAATACGTTACACTGAGTTATGGCACAGTTTCCAACGACACCTAGATGAATGTGTTGTGCAGAGGGGGCATCATTTGACAGACATCATATTCAAAAGGTAATCCACACAATGGACAATAACTTACACATTAGTAAATGGCATACCTATAATTATTAATTGACATAAGAGGTAATAAATAAATTACAGATACTGCCTTATGGTGTAATATCCTACTATGAATGCTGCCGCACTCTGTACCTGTTCACGGCTCACAATCACCCACTGAGTGTTCAAATTAGTAGTTGGTCGAACTGCTCCTGCCGGCAATGCATGCTTGAATTCTTCAAGGCAAGGAGTGGTAGAGGTTCCTAATGTCATCGTGCAACACATTCTGCCAGGGATTCATCAGTTGTCACTCCACATTTGCGAGATTTTGTGGTGCCCGAATCTGGTAGCCTACCATGTCCCAGACATGCTCGATTGGTAAAAGGTCTGGTGACCTTGCTGGCCAAGGAAGAGTATCAGCTACACGGAGGCAGTCCAGAGATATGCGAGCGGCATGTGGCCTGGCATTATCTTGTTAGAAAATGGCCCCAGGATGACATGCCCCGAAGGGTATGCAACCGGCCGTAGGATGATATCAACATATCATTGAGCAGTTAAAGATGTTACAGAGTATGACTAAACATGACCTGCTGTCATAAGAAACAGCTCTCACCATCATCTCACCAGGGGTTATGGCTGAATGCCTTTGTAAAACAAAGATTGATTGGGACCACTGGCCCCGTCCTCTCCAGACACAAACACGGTGGTCATCTGCTTCAAGAGTGAAGTGGGATTCATCGCTGAACACTATACGATGCCAGTCATGATGATCGGCTGCGACACCACTCCAGATGACTCCGCCGATGTTGTGGGGTCAAAGGCAAACATCTTAAAGGCTTCTGTGAGCATAACCCCGCCTCAGACAAGCACAGTGAGATGGCGCACGGTACCACGGGAGGTATAAACGTGGTTGTAATGATTTGAATAATCGACAATGATACCATTGAGGCGGTTCAGGCCTGGTGAACAATCATGCTATCTTGCTCGCATTTGTGCTCCTTGACAATCCAAAGCCTTCATTTCTTCAGCAATTTCCTTGTAGAAAACATTGCTGCCAACATCTTTGCACAGCAGTGTCTGTACGCTGCAGGTGGCGGCGACCATCCAGCTTCACGCAACCCTACGATGTGACCATGTTTGAAGTCGTTTAGTTGTCTGTAAGTTCTTCAAAATCATTGTAATGGCATCTTTAATTGCTTCTTTACGGAATTACAATGGCAGCAACAAAAAAAGATAAATTTTCCACTCTGTTACTGTTTATACTTTGCAAAATGTGCACCATAAATGTGCGCTATGATTGCAATTCTTGTTCATTTACCTTGAAACTTTGATCATTTGCATGTTCGATCAAGATGTTTTTGCATACCAAGTTTTGTCATGATCACAAAAGTCCTTCTTGGTGCTTTGATTTTTTTGCAAAGGAGTGTATTACCTTTGTATTTTTGCAGTAATTTATTTTTGTAATATTTAGTTTCATGTTTTGTAGTTTACTTTAAATTTATGTTTTAGTTTGTAGTAATTTATGCTTGTGTTGTATTTAGTGTCATTTTTGTTTGGCAATGTTAGATTTTACATCACCGTTTCTTTTTTGCAATTGCCAATTGCGAAATGAATGGCAATGTGAAGTTTGACATTGCAAACAAAAAGAGTTTGGCATCACCTTACCCTGCTTATGGAAGATTAGTCAACATATCTTAGAACTGTTTTTATATTTAAAAGTTTTATTTATTTATTACTTTCTTATTAGATTTAGTTTTGAGATTCCATTATAAATGTACCCAAGAAATCAGATTTTTAATAATCAAGAATTTTATTTATCATTACTTTCCAGTTTTATTTCATTTCAAATGTTTAGGGTTAAAGATGCGGATGACTTTCAAAATGATACTGAAGTGATTCAAAAGCCTACTTACTTAATTGCATATTCATCAACAGAGCAAAATAGTTGGTATAACTTTTTCATACGCTCTTCTGATGAACTCTGGTATGGAACTAAACAAGTATGTAGGATTCGTTCAACTAACAATCTAATAAAAGGAAAAATATGACAAGTTAAATGCATAACTACTACTATGCCTTTTAGTTGTATTTAAATAAATAATAAAATACATTTACCTATCTTCTAAGGCAGTCTGATAATACACATGCAATACTTTATTTTTAATCCAAGATATGCATTCCTTTGTTGATTCCGGTATTTCAGGATTGCTCATGTGTTGCTTATATAGCATAGCTAAACCAAGCAAAGCTTCTTTCCGTATTTTAAACTAAATAATTTCAAAAAACAAAAGTGATAAAATGTTACACTTAATTCAAGATTTTAAAAGTTTCAACACATATACATTTAAAAGGATATATTCAGTTATTAAAAATAACACATAATAAAATGCCAGAACATCTCTGCGAAATTAAGTTTCAAACTATTTAAATCCTTTTCTCCCCCTCCCATTTTTTTTAAAGATACAGTATAACATAATTCCCTTTTGAAAAATATAACTTAAGCCATTGGAGATTTCTTGATTATACATTCATCAAAATTCACAAATAAAAAATATGTAAATGATTACTTAAACAGCTGATTTTGATTTTATACATAACATGATTTTATTATAACAAATCAATTTCTGATGCTTTTAAAGAAATATTTTTTGTTAATTTAAGCATGCTTCTGGTGTAGTGTTGATGAATCTGAATTTCGCTTCTACGTTTAATAATTTATATTTGATTCACATGTATATAAAAGCTTAAAACATATATAAATGCAAAAAAACTAACTAATTTTTTTTTCATCCTTTAGTAAAAGTAAAACTGACATGTTGAATTTTCTTTATTCATTCACAGTAAATTAACAAGCTTAATAGAATTTCACAGAGATCCTCTTTGCTGAAGGATCAAAAAATAAAAAATTACAAAGAGACAAAATTTATAACAGAAACTAAATTCAACTATCCCACAAGCAAATTGCTTACTTTTTTGTCTAAGGTCCTTTCTTTGACAAAATTTAGTAAATCATCTGTAACTGAATTAAAATCTTTTTTAGCCGCACTGATGATGGCCATAACAACCTCATATCTTACAGTTTCATCTAGGTCATGCTGTCGCAGTCTCAGTTGTTCTGTTGCATAAAAACATTTATAATTAATATAAATAAAGATGAAAAAGCAACATTACATTTAATACAATATGAAATATTAAAAAAAAGCATATAAAGCACAATCATCCTGTACTTAATCAGCAAGTTATACACCAAAACACTGCTGCAAATTAGAAATCATCAAAATTCGAGCTTAGGCCTTTTCCATCCTTAAATGAAATATGTCATCAAAAAATAAAGAACATATCACAAAAGTTTAATAACATTTTTAACAAAGTATACAAAAATGATAATGGGGAAATGCAACTAAACAGGGCAAAAGAGCAGATTACATGCTGAATACAGTGTCTACTTTAAATGAAGGGGAATGAAGAAAACCAAGAGACATTTGTTAGTTTCCGCAAATTAAGGGGGAAAAAAGGTTTTCTTGGAAGTCTAGATTCCATTCATTCCAAATATATTTTCAATACATTTTCAGATGTGTTTGTTCCTCTTTTCATTTCAATCAAAAACATTTAGTTCATGCCTAATATCCATATTTCATACATAATTTAATTTTATGTAACCTTTCATAGTATCTTAAACTTTTCAGTTCTTCAGATTTTTTTTTTTTCGGGGAAAGGGGTACTCTTTCTGGACTTTGCATCTATAAATCAGAGTTGGTTTTACTATGACTACAAAATACTGCCTACTACTGTGATAGCCAACCAGTGGCCAAATATATAAAGTAACACAAAATTAATAGTTCAAGCTGACTTTTTTTTGGGGGGGGGAGATGCTGAGTAAGTTCTTTCATAGAATTTCCTCCATGCGTTTAGCTGACAAGAATTGTAGTTCTCAATTACAAAATTCAGTCCATTTTCTGAAAATTGTTTCTATGTTAAGGTAAATAATCCACAGAAATTACAGCAAAAGCAAAGAATTGAAACAAAGTCATTTACATGCTGAAAAATATGATGCATCTCAAGGTAAGTTAATTACTGAAGCTATACTGGATGGTTTAAAAACATCTTATTCTCCTGAATAGCATTACTGGCTTAATCTGGTCATGAGATTTTTATGTCGTTCAGTATATATTTGCTTAAATTTTTAATAATTTGCTTTTTTACTTTTGTAATGATTAATACCATCTGAATAAATGGAAGTTTATAAAAATAGAGGTTAAAGTAAGTAATTATACAAGTTTAACTAATAAATCCTGTTTGTATACAGGTCTTCATGAGCAGGTTCAAAAACCTGTGCCACTCAAGGGATTGAACAAAATTTAAGGTTAAGGCAGAAATATAAAAACAAATCATTTTTGCATACGAACATATAAGTCATAAATACCAACCACTGTGTGCACGACAGCTCTGTCAGAAATTGAATTGTGGGGGGGGGCCGAGAGTAATTATTTACAGCACATGTGTTGCAGGATGTAAAAGCTTTTTGCTTTTTTCTTTTAGGCCACCAAAAATACCCAATTTATCTCTCATTGATTTCTTTCTATGGGATTATCTCAAAATCCCATAGACAACCTTTAGCCTCTGATGCTGTGTGGGACAGTCCATGGCCTCTGACATTGACCTCCTTTCAAGAGCCATTGAGAAATTTGGCCTTTTTTAACACATTCACAAATACATGCTCCAATACTTTAAAGCTTTTAGTTCTGTGGACGAAATCAAATTTTAGAAATTGTATCTGAAAAATGGTTTGTTTTTATTAGTCCTGACTTATTTAGGGTCTTCACTGGAAGAAATGCACAAAATTTCAATCGCAGACAAGCCAATGGCACATAAATACAATTTTTAACCCATACATTTTGGCACATAAATACAATTTAATTAATGTTTAACTTAATGTAATATATTTAGACAGCTCAATTAAGAAAATTTAAAAGAAGTTCTGAGCTTCTTTCAGGTTTGGTTAGGTTTTATGACAAGAAACCTACACATGTTATTCTATGCTAGATATCTGATGAACGATAATATAAATTCAACTATCAAAAATCCTTTCAATAATAATGAATACTCAAAAAGCAATACACACATCAGAGAATTAAAAAAAAAACTGTTTGAATAAGTAAAATACATACATAAAAATATTGCTCACAAAGATTAAAAACCATTTTTAATTTAGATACACTTACGCAATTAGGATAGCCATAATCTTTGATTTTTAGTACACCAAACATTAAAAGAAACCAGTCATTTAAATAAGTGTGCATACCTGTAATATCAGCTCGCAATTCAGGATGGTTAAGAAGAAAATGCATAGCATACTGTACACATCTGATTCTAACTTGAAAACTAATATCATTAAACCTATAACAATAACAATGAGTTAATCTTTATAAATAGATGTTAATATTCACTCATGATTTATTAATTTACCACACATAAACTTTCTTTCCATTGACTTATTACTATACTAGCTCAACTGAAAAACACTTGCACTTTTGAAATGTTTAGCAAACCCCCCTTTAAACAAAAAGGGTTTGCATGTATGTATATGTGCATGAAATATCTTACAAAATCTTACACTGAAACTGAAAAATCAATTAAAACCTTATGATGAAGTTAAAGAAAAAGATAATTAAATGAAATTAATATCATGTTTTAGTCTAAAATTAATTGCATATGTTTTCATTTAAAAGGAATATACATATGTAAGATATAACAAAATATAACAGCTGCTTTAAAAAATAATAATTGGCAACCTCAAAATTAACATTCTAGATTTGGTTCTCTCCCCCCTAAATTCATCTGTTCTCACAAATTCGAGATCATTCTATGTTGTGTAGGGCAACTAAAACTACTAATAGTCAATCATAGCTTGCCTCTACAATTACATCAAACTTAGTATAAACACCGCTAGCAAGTTAATTGTGTCGTTCTTCTTCCCTTCTCTAACTGCTGCTCTGTCAACATCATGTAGCTTTACCTTCGCTTAATTGCCTATGTCATTTTTTTAACCTTCTGACTGGCCAGGGTTTTTGTTAAGAAAGCACAAATTTCCCAAAACTACTATGAGAAAAATTATTTTCTCGATTTTAATGTAAAAATTCTCCTGGTTCTTTATAATTGGATTTGTGTACTTTTAATGTATTGTTGTAATTTTTTGACATATTTTAACATACACGTATACATACGTCCTTACAGATATTACAAAAAATATTCTAGGCTGTATATATACGGCCTTGCCAGTTAGAGAGTTAAAAGCCAATGCGCATAGAAAGTTACCTTATTTCATTATGACTGAATCATAGAAATGTATCAGATTTCATTATGATTGGATAAATATCTACTGAGATGATTTTATATGTGTGGAAACAAAGATTGGGAATTTGTTTAATTCATTTTTGTGTTGGCGTCATCTGTTCGTCTTCCCAGCCTGACACTATGCCATCACGGCTAAGGTTCAAAAACATTACATATATATATATATATGTGTGTGTTTTGGGGGGGAGTTTGTGGAAGATTAAACCATTTCTCAATCTTTAGTCATGGCCGAGAAGACAGTTCCATAGATGATGACTAGCACGAAAATCCCAACTGGGTTGATGGATAAAACATGATTTTTATTTTTCAGAGGTACTATTATTCAGATATACATCTTTTCTTAAAACTGGTACAATATTAAAGTTGTTAAATGGGCCCCACAACTTTGATATACATAGTTAAAATTTTAGACAATTAAGAAAGAAGGTGAAACAGAGACATAGTTTATTCAGTCAGCAGCAGATGCAAAATGCAATGCGTACTCACTTCAGCCCACAATCACAAAGTTCCTGTGTTGATCCTGAGCAGCCGCAGTGCAGAGATTGCGGGGAGTGAGTGAGTGAGTTAGTGAAATTTTTTGGCGCAAAACCAGAAATGGTTACACCGCGCCAAACACAAGGTAATGCGATATAAAGTGATAAAAAAGACAGTGAAATTAAAATAGCTATGAATTAAACAAGTAGATAAAGGAATGTATAAAATCCAGGGGATGAGGTCATATAAAATCAGCTAAAATTACAAGTGTTGAAACTAATATACAAAATTAAAATCAGTTCAGATGAGGTGATAAACACCAATATCTTTTAAATAGTAAAATAAATTACGATTGACCTCTCTTCCAATTAAATGGTCGAGAGGTAAGTCACAGCTGTTAAAATATTTCTGACAATACTATTAAAAGATGGACATTCAATTAAAACGTGACGGACCGTTAAACATACACCACATTTTGAGCACAGGGGCTGATTGTCAGCTTTTAGCAGATAGCTATGTGTCAGTCTAGTGTGACCAAGTCTGAGCCGTGTCAAAAGAACTTCCTCCTTACGATTTCTAGTAGAATTCCAAATCTCTATTTTTGGCTTCACACTTCTTAACTTGTTATAAGGTTGAGAGTCCCAAACTTGCTGCCATTTTATTAAGAACCTATGTTTGATGACATGACCAATGTCTTTCAAAGGAATGAGGCGATCGGACAGTTCAAGAGCAGATTTTGCTGTGATGTCCGCCAGCTCATTACCCTTTATTCCTGTATGTCCGGGAACCCAGCAGTACAGAATTTCGTATCCACGACTTGTTAATTTTATATTCAGCTTGAGTATATCCACTACCACAGGATTTTCGGTGCTGGAAAAAGATTCTAAGGCTTTCAATGCACTGTAGGAGTCCGTATATATAATGAATTTTTTATGGCCTACCGTAGAGATGTACAAAAGCGCATAATATATGGCAGTCAGTTCAGAGGTTAGGACTGAGGAAGCGTCGTATAAACGTCTGCCCTCCACGTGGTCACCAGATATAACCGACATTCCAACATGACAAGTTGACTTGGATCCATCTGTGTATACGGAAAGGTAATTTCTATACTTATACCTGTGCTCAGCAAAAATTTGTCTGTAGATGGTGTCATTAGTGGTTGTTTTGTTGCAATTATTGAAAATATCAAGAAGCTGGATTTGAGCATTTTCCCAAGGCGGAATTTCAAAATGCTGTACTGCTTGTGGGGCCATATCAGACAGGGAGAGTTCCTCGATCAGAGGGCGAACTCTTAAAGAAAAGGTAGGCACACAGGATGGACGTGCTTCAAATAAAGTTTCATAACTGCTAAGTAGTAAAGCTAGCCTATTAGGATTGTCAGGTTGAGATAAAATGTTAAAATATTGCAAAAGAGACAACTGCTCACGCCTCAAATTGAGAGATGGTTCATAAGAATCAACATAAAGACTCTGGATAGGAGATGTGAATGCTCCATTCTAATTTAATCACCACTGATGACCGGGCGGATTCCATATATAACTGAGCCATAGTCCAGTCTAGAACGGACGAGTGCTCTGTATATATGAAGCATAGAACATCGGTCAGCACCCCAGGACGTGTTCGCCAAGACTTTCAAAATGTTAAGTATTTTCATACATTTCTTCCTCAGATTTAAAATGTGAGGATGGAAAGTCAGTTTACGGTCGAACATCAGCCCTAGAAATTTTGCTTCAGGTGCAACATCCAGATGATAGTTCAGGTTCAGGATGGAGACCTCTTCTCCTACAAAAGTGCACGCACACGGTCTTGTGTTCGGAAAAAGTAAACCCTTGTTTGTTTGACTACTCTTGGATCCTGTTCAAAGCGATCTGCAATTGTCTCTCTATATGTCTCATATCTGCTCCTCGACAGCTAATCTGAAGGTCGTCAACATATAAAGATCCTAAAATAGTTGGAGGAAGTTCTTTCAATATAGAGTTTATTTTTAAGCTGAATAGAGTTACACTTAGGACACAGCCTTGAGGCACACCCTCTTCCTGTTCGAAAATGTCAGACATCACAGAGCCAATCCTTACCTGAAACGTTCTGTCCGTCAGAAAGTTCTGAATTAGAAATGGTAAGTTGCCGCGTAAGCCACTGTCATGAAGATCACGAAGGATCCCATATCGCCATGCCTTATCGTAAGCTTTCTCAATATCGAAAAAAATAGAGATAAGATAGTTTCTTCTAAGGAAGGCTTTTCGAATTGATGTCTCCAAAAGGAACATGTTATCTAGAGTTGTCCTTCCCTTCCGGAAACCGCTTTGATAAGGCGATATTATGTTATTCTTTTCCAAGTAATACACTAGGCGGGTGTTTACCATTTTTTCAAACAGTTTGCATACGCAACTGGTAAGGGCAATTGGCCGATAATTCGAGGGATTCCGCGGGTCTTTTCCTGGCTTCGCGATCGGAATGACAACAGCTTTCTTCCATGCACTGGGGAATGTATGCTCATTCCACATCCTATTGTAAAGGGTTAGTAGGGCAGACAGTGACTTATAGGACAGATGCTTCAGCATTTCGTAGCTGACGCCATCAAGACCCGGACAAGATTTGTGTGTCTGAAACAAGGCTCTCTTAAACTCAAACATGGTAAGATCTCTATTGTAAGGCTCAGAGTTGGAGGAGTTGAATGCAATGGGATTTTTTTCAGAGCGCTGCTTTATAGAAAGAAATGCGGGTGAGTAGTTTCTGCAGGAAGAAACGGCAGCAAATGCCTCACCTATAGTATTCGCGATTTCTTCTATGCTGCTAATCACTCGATCATCTTTTTCCAAAAAGGAAAGTGAGTGGTCTTTGTAAATTCCACATGCTTTTCGAACTCTCTCCCAAACTCGGTTACTTGGCGTAGAGCATGTTATTGATGACACATATGAAATCCAGGAATCCCTCTGGCTCTGCCGTCGTACTTTTCGCGCGTTTGCTTTGGCTCTTTTAAATGTTATAAGGTTTCGCACAGTTGGGTATCTTCGGAAAATTCCCCAGGCTTTTCTCTGTTTTCTCACTGCATCCTGACAATCGCGGTTCCACCATGGTTTGGGATATTTAGGCAATTTTCCTGATGTTTTTGGAATAGAGAGCGTAGCTGCTTGAAGGATAGCATACGTAATTGCTTCTACTGCCTCATCGATATGCACATCTTCTACCATTTTTGCTGTGAGCTCTGCAACAGAAGAGAAGAGTTCCCAGTCTGCCCTTTCATATATAAAACGAGGGGATCTCGACATGGGGTTTGCTCCTCTTCGTGAGAGAGATACGAAAATGGGATAATGATCGCTGTTGTGAATATCATTCCCGACACTAAAAGTACAAAATGGCAACAGAGATGGTGAACAGATGGCAAGATCAAGGGCGTGAAAAGTTCTTGTAGGCTGGTGGAAATATGTGTCCTGCCCATTATTGAGAAGACAAAGGTTGTGATCTTCAATTAGCTGCTCAATTTGTCTTCCTCTTGAATTGGTGTCTTTATTTCCCCAGAGCGGACTGTGCCCATTAAAATCTCCTATAAGGATAAAGGGTTCAGGCAGCTGCTCTACAAGCTCATTTAAATGTTGTTGGTCAATGTGCTCGTTTGGAGGCAAATACAAAGAGACGACTGAAAGCACAATATTCAAATTTATTTGCACAGCGACAACTTGGAGAGACGTCGTCAGAGAAAGTGCATTTGATGGATAGTCCAGAGAGGTGAGGAGACCTACACCTCCACTGGCATGCTCTCCTGCAATATTATCTTTCCTGACGAATGAAAACCTCCAAAGTTTTGCTGGTTTTTCGGGTTTCAAGTTTGTCTCCTGTATTGGGAAGCACACAGGATGATGAGCATTGATAAAATTTTTTATATCGATCAAATTCCGGTGAAAACCGCGACAGTTCCAGGAGATGAGGGTGGCCATTATGATTGATGTTTGTTTCTTCGGTGTTGCTGTTTTGTTTTATGTGGAAGCAGATGTTTGGGGATTTCCAGGCCCTCTTCTACTTCCATACTATCTGAATCACCTGATTCAGATATCATTCCTTTGTGTGAGCTATTGCTGTGCCTTCTATTTTTATCATTTTTATGTTTTGTTTTTAGGTCTGCTTTCAACTACTGTTTCCTTGTTTTGAATTGAATGTGTTGGTTTTTCTTTTTTGTGTTTACTATTTGTCTCCTGTGTTTTTATTGGAAGTGTTTGCGTCCCGACTGATACTTGCACTGAAATTGACTTAGCCGTTGATTTAACCGCTGCGGCAAAAGAGGTGTTTGGTCGAATCTGATTGGTTTGTACTAGCCTTCTAGCTTCTGCATAAGAGATGTTGTTATTTACTTTGGCAGCCTGTACTTCCTTTTCTAATTTCCATTTTGGGCATGATCGGGAAAATGCTGTGTGCTCACCTTTGCAGTTTATGCACAGTGGCGCAGCGGAGCAGTTTTCGCTCTCGTGGCCTACCAGTGAACATCGCGCGCATGTCAATTTGCCACGACACGAGTTCTTGGTATGACCAAAACGCTGGCACTGGAAGCAACGCATGGGATTTGGAATATAAGGTCTTACGGGAATATTTAGATATCCGGCCTTAATATTCTTAGGCAGATCAGCCGAGTTGAAGGTCAGGATCACGTGTTTCGTGTTAATCAACTGACCTTCCTTACGCATCTTGATCCGTCTAGCACCACAGACATTTTGATCCGCAAGCTCGGATTCGATCTCTTCTTCGGAAACGTATAGAAGGTCGATTTCCGAGATTACACCACGACGATAGTTCAAAGTTTTATGCAGTGTTACTTTGACGGTAACTTGCCCAAGTTTGGTTACTTGAAGTAAGTATGCAGACTGTGTGGCCGATGTCATATCTATAAGCAAGTCTCCAGAACAGAGACGCTTTATGTTCCTAGGCTCACCAATACAAGATTGAATGTATTTGCTAATTACAAAAGGTGATAACTTTTGCAGCTCGCCAGAAGTACTAGAAATGACAAGGAAACGTAGACAGTTTTTGGGGTTAATGGCATTTGCATCTGTTCGCAGTTTTTTTACAGTAGATGTTTCGCACGATTCAGTACTTGGAAGGACTTTGGTAGTTTCAGTTTGTTTAGGAATGATGAAAATATTATGGGTCGCCATATTGAGAAGAGAATAAGATTCGGGTCCAACCGCCTCGCCCACCACGGAGCCCAACAAGGGAACACAGATTCCTGTATTAGGGCTAGCCGGACCTATACGCAAACTGAAGTCCCACAGTCGGCTTTCCCGAAAGCAGAAACTCCCGAGAGCTTATCCCCAAGCCGCCGACACAAGGTCGGGAGACCAGCCGATTGACACTCGTGAGGACAACGAAGTGCCGCCCGTCTAGCTGAAGCAGAGGCCAAAGCAGTGTGTTGGGGACAGTACCTCGCCCCTCAACTACCAGGATCCTCCTTTCCAACGACACGGGTCACTGCGCACGGCAAACGCGCAGGCGGTTTTCTCGCCACATGCAAACTAGAGACAAGGATTGTTCCAGTTGCTCATAACAAGCCCCAACCTCCGAAGAGGAAAACCACGAGGGAGAAAAGAAAGAGAGAAGTTACAATTCAGAGGAGAGGAGACGGAAAAGAGGACAGATCACTGGAGCTCCAGGATCGTGACACCCGTCTTATCAAGAAGATGATCCCCTGAAGGGCTAGGGTACCTCGGATTGCCACACCCGTACTCACAAAAGTGAGCCCCTGAGGGGGAGATTGCGGGGAAGGAGAGACATATCATTCAGCAGACTGAGGCAAAATGGTACAAAGCATATCTTTGAAGCAGAAATAAGATTAATTCAAGAATTCGAAGATATGTTGCTAACTGATTAAGTTTAAAAGAATTTTGTTTCAAATTTTATATATTCCCCTTTTCAAAGAGAAATAAGCTTGGTGAGAGAAAAGCAGTAGCATTATTAAGGGAAGAGAAACATTGGAGAACACTGTCAATTGTAATGAGAAAGCAAGAAGTGCTTCAGGAACATAGCATTTAGATTTTCATTATGCCCCATCATTTGTTTCATGAAATTTCTCATATTTGAACATATAAAAAAATACAAAATATAATAACAAAATATTATACAATTTGGAAACGGAATGCAGAAATGGAATTAAGAGGTGAATTTGGAAATCTCTTAAGAAGTAAGTTTGTAAAGTTCTTGAAATATTGTTGAAACATTATTTCCAAATGCCTTGAAATTGGAGTACCAACCATTCAAAATGATTTGAGTTATTGAAAATCTTGAATCATCATGAATTTTACAGTCAGTCAAAGGTCTTATAAAATCACAAGTTAATATGCAAAATATAAAACATGAAAAAAATTATTAAACTCAATTGGAATCAATTGGCAATAGGTCTTCAGATTCACAAATTTTAATTAAACATATCTCTGCTTCAAATATAAGCTTTGCACCATTTTTTGTCAAACTACCACACGTTACGT
>KK117100.1:110598-153189 GCA_000611955.2 Stegodyphus mimosarum | reverse complement strand
TAATCTCTCTGTACAGCAATATCTTTAGCCCAACCGCTGCTCAGAATTAACACAATCACTTTCTGGCTATAAAAAGGACCAAAGAAAGAACATGCTGCTCTTGAATAAACCATGTCTCTTGCTTTGCCTTCTTTCTTCATTGTCTACCTGAGTATAACAAAATTGTCGGGGGTGTTGTGTTTAGCATAAGTAGCACTATATCATTTTTAAACAAAGGCATATTTTTGAATAATTGTTCCTATAAAAAATTAACAATCAAGCCAGTTATCATTTTTGCACTAGTAGTCATATACACAACAGTCTTCTCGTCCATGACTAAAGGAGTGAGAAGTGGTTTCATCTTCCACAAAAATGACATCATCACATATATATATATTGGGTTTTAATGAAAGTTTTCTGCCACCACAAATATCTTCTGCACAAATAGTTCATGTTCGCATGTTTAATCATATTTTTTCAAATGATTTTTGGCATTTGAAAGAAAGAGACTTGCTTTAGAGCACTGTGTTGTGAAAATTGTAGAAAAATACTGTTATCATTGTACAAGGTGTCTGAAATGAAACTATCATGCTACCAGATTAGAACTACCATTTACTTCCAGTTTTGTTGCAAAATCAGCTACAGAATGTCATCAAATCATGTGTACAGTTTTAGGTACTAATGTTATATCATATGACACTGTGAAGGTTTGGTACTGAAAGTTCAAAAACAAGGAACATGATATTCAAGAAGCAGAGTACTCTCTCCGGCCTACTGACAATGATGAGCCCCGCCTGCGAAAACTTGTGTAAGGAGATCAGTACGCAACCACTCGACAGCTTGCTAAGAAGCTAGACATTGGTGCCATGTCCATTAGTCACGCTATGAATCACGTAAACTTGATATACAATTTCAATTGCTGGGTGCTACATCAGCTGACTCAAGCAGATAAGGATGGACGTCTTCGGACCTGCACTAATCTGCTGCAATTTCAACACAAGGAGAAAATTCTGGACCAGATCATTATTACAAAGAGTATCTGGGAAAATGTTGAACTGAGTTCTGGAGCAAAAAGGTAATGCTTCATCAAGATAATACAAGACAACATGTGTCTGCATTCCCTGGCTGGACTCTGTACGGAATTAAATGGGATCTTTTGCTACACCCACCATACAGCTCCGACTTCGCTCCTTCAGACTTCTATCTTTTTTCACACTTGCAGCTGCATATTGCTGATGCTATCTTCAATTCTGCACAGGGCATCTAAAATGAGGTTGATCTGTTTTTGGACTCGCAGCAACCAAGTTTCTGGGCCGAAGGCTTTGAAAAACTACCAAAACGTTGGCAGTAAACCATAGATTTGAATGGTGATTACTACTAAAGGTACTGCTTTCATGTTCCCCCCCCCCAACTTTATTAAAAACGCTTTTTGGTGTAAAACTTTCATTGCAACCAGATATATAAATTACCTTAATATGTGGGACAATCCAAAAGTTAGAAAATGTTTAAAAAATTTGTATTTTAATGAATTTTTAATGCTTAATAATACAGTTAACCTATAAATGTGTTTGGCTGTAAATGAATACGCACTTAGTTTTAAAGGACTTTATTATACAGAATCTTTAAATTACATACTATTTCTTAGATAGCATTTCACCCATCAAAAGATCTCAAAGCACACTGATGTTCAAAATTAAGGAAAAAAAAATTTTTTTTTTAATTAATTTTTCAAAAATACCACACTAAACTGGAAACTACATGATGACATAATAATGTTATAATGCTGATGTTGAATATGCAATCCTCCTACATATAGGCTATACCAGTACGTATAAAAGGCTTTTTTTTTTGACAAGAAATGTATTTGGAAGACTGAACAAGAATTAGAGAAAATGTCTAAGAAAAGGTCTTGCTGAACTGGCATCACAGGCTGGCCTTTTTTGGCAGACAATTTAGAGAAATGGACAACTGGACAGAGAGAAATAAGATTATTAGTGTCAACAGTTAGAATACTTTGTTGGAGGACTAATTCGTGTCTCAGGTTCATGAAACAAAAGACATTACATCGCAGAACCAAAACAACAGTTGGACAGTTCATTTGTTGGACAACAGTTGGACAAGCAGAACTGTTCATTCAACATATAAAAAAACTATTCCTACGTTAACAACTCGGAACAAAAGATTTCTTTATAAAGCAATAACAGTCAGATGACAAAAGCTTCATATCAGGAGATTCCCTTGTGGGCTGATAAAAGCATGGCGATCTATCCGAGCTGATGTGATCATATCAGCTTTCATTAAAATGGAAATTACCAAAGAAAAAAATGAAAATGAAGATACCTACGCTGAAGGAAGTGATTTACAACAGCGTGATGGTCATTGTTTACTGATCTTGATGGTTATTTGTTTATTTCATTCTGACACTAATGAGTTGGATTTTGAAAGTTTTGCATAAATAAATGTGGTTTAATTACAAAATCCTGTTTGATTATATGATTTATGCATTCTTTTTCATAATAAGATAATTTACAATGAAAAAAGTTTACCAAACCCGTAAAAATAGTGCCTAGAAATTAGCCGAGTTCATTTTTTGGCAAGGTAAGATTTTGTTTATTTTTTACTTATTCATATACTATTATTTATAATTATATTGTAAATGCTATAAAATAGTATCAAAGAATGATTACATGAATACAGAAGTGAATTACTGCTTAAATTAATATTAAATGCCCTGTTTCAGAATGCTTTGCTGTGGTACATATGGCACTATGGCTTATCTGCTGAACTTCAATTTTTTGCAATTACCTTACGTGCAACATGATCCAAAGTGACTTATCAATCCTTAATCATGGTAATACTTAGTATCATCATCTGCAATTCAAAGGACCATTTTCAGGAAACTGGATTCATATCCAGAAGGCCTGGTAAAAGTATCCAAAATCCACAATGCCAAATGAAAATTGGTATAAATCAATTTGAGCTAGGTGCCAGAGGACTGCTACAGCCATACAGCTTTCATTTACCACTGAAACCTTAGCATCAGAGATTACTGTTTCCTAAAGGCTTCAAATAATGTTTTTTTCTCCTAAAATACCCATTATTTGAAGCCTTTAAGAAACAGTAGAAAATCCATTATTGGTATCCTAATCACTCTCTTACATAAAGAAGTAGGCATGGCATAGTACACAGGTTATTAGTTTAGACTGAACATCAGGAACTCTTCACTGACATACCTACATTCAACCTACATACTGATTATTAAAAAACACCTTCATCTGTAGAAACCTAAGACCACATACTTTTCTCCAACATTAGAGCTCACTGTGCAGCATAGGATTTATGGCCTGAGCAGTCAATACAGTGAATGGGCACACTTTGAATGGCATGTGTTTGTCAGAGCTTCGGTAACTGCTCGAAGGTACAGACGGACCTTACAGCTTTAAGCTTAACTTTTCAGGGTCAGAGATGGCAGAAATTGTCCATGTAGGACTCAACTGATAGAGAGTATTTCCAAAATTACTGTAGATTGATTAGCTAATTAAAAACCTAAAATTAAAACTGAGTGAACAAGTGTGGAGGCATTTAAGAGTGCCACAGCAATTTGCCAACTGCCTTCAAGAACTATCCAAAAACTAACACGGTTCAGAAATGGTTATGTCTGCTACAGGGGATCAACAATTATCTCATTAACACTATGATAATTTGCATGCAGTTTGCATGACTGTCAGAGATGGTCAAAACATCCCATAGCACCATTTTAGGCCCCATTCTGCAACGTCAATTTTGGACATTCATTATTCTCTTAATTTTGAACACGGCTTTACTAAATAATAAAAGCCTTATGTTGCAGATGAACTAAGACCTACAAATAACAGATACAGCATTTTGTAAGAATCACCAATGCATACTGGAACGCAGAACCTTTTTTTGAGTATTATTCTCTAAACAGAATCTTTTCTTGTGCTTCTTCTTCATCTAACTTGAGTAATCTCTGTATACCATTTAAACAGTAGTTTATTAATTCCACTAACCAGAAACTGAACATCAAAGTTCCATCCTGAATAACTATCACAAAATCGAAAGTTTGCTTTTCTAGGTTACAAATCTTATTGTTTTGTAAAAATGGATTTGGATAATATTTAACTGGTAATGATAATTCAAAAGTGAGAGTTCTGTATTCTAAGGTAAAGTAGACAAATGAGTGGGGAAAAATGTTCAAAATTTACACAATAAAACTGCTTAAAAAAGAACATAATTTCATGCATCTATGCTAAATGAATTGCCATACTATGCAAAGTTTCTGAAATACAATTTTTTTTAAAGTTTACGAAGTTTTAGATCATTCTGCATTGTTAAAATGTTAGGCTACATTTGGCTAACCTTACAGAAACGGGAACAGCTTTCAGCATCCCGTACATAAACAAAGAACAGTTCATATTCAGACCGGTATTATATACTTTAAATTCTTTTCATATTAACTAATATAACTTTTTTAAACTTTTATTTCAATACTCTTTTTTTAAGTATAAATACATAATTCTAGATGGAATGTTTTAAGACATTTTAGTCTTACACAAAAAAATGCTTTTTATAATTTTTACTCAAACTTTTCTAACAAATATTAATGAATTATGCTATTATAATTTTTAACAAATGAACTGATTAACAAGTATAGCCCATGTTTCAGTACACAATTAAGTAAAAGTTAAATTAATACAGTATCAAATGCCTATTTTCCAATCAAAGATATTACCTTCCAAGGAAACAAGTCCATAACGCTTTATTTTGAGAAGGAAGATTGGAATTTCGGTCAGAAAACATTCTGGCCAGAAGTTTTGTCACATCCAAACGTTCTTTTTCTACACTGCTCTGAAATCCAGACAAGCAAAATGGATATGAATATCCTTTTAGAAGATATTAATGAAAACAATAAAGAATCATTTTTTCTTTACAACATTAAGTTTTATTTGAATCATTACTTGACTGGCATTCAATAGAAAGCTTAAAGTTACAATAAATTTATACTGCATAATAATATAATAGACAATCGAATGTAGCTATTCTGTAACAGAATGCTATTCAAACACAGAAAAAAAGTACAAATTTTATTTTTGAAATTTTGAAAACAACAGAATTTTGGAATGGGAGTGTTTTCTTTAAATGAAAATTTGTGAATGACTACAAAGAGCTCTTTTCTCTGGCAGAGAGATTAATTTATGCAACACAAATGGCTTCTACTAAAAGTAAATATTTTAATATACAGAGACAAAACCTGTGACTGATAATATAGAATTAAAATCAGAATGTTTTGGGGGGTAGGGGAGCTTTTGATAGTTTGGAATAATGCATCCAGATATAGGCATTTTCTATGAAAAATACTTTTTAAAAAATTACTTTAGATTAGAATTACGGCCATTAAAAGTAGAATTAAGACTCTTCTTGATTTAAGAATGAAATTTAAATGCTAATTTTTTTCCCATGCAATTTTTAATTATAGTTTTTGTTATATTATTAATACAATCTTTCTAATGAGAATATATAACTTGCCAGAAACACCTTGCTATTCTATTTCAATAAAATTCCAAATAATCGTATTAGTGTAAGCATTTTCATTATCATATAATTTATTTTTAATAAAATAAAATAACTGAATTGTATTATGCTCCAGTGGATAAGAAATTGGATAGAAAGATAATACTAATGTTTAAAATTAGGCAAAACGGTACCTTAGTTTAACATAGATTTTTCATAAAATTCTGTTGATTTCGGGGGCAGTCAGACAATACCTCTTCTTCAGAAGCAAAAACTACAAACCAGCATTTTTGACAAACTTCTTAAGAGTTTCGTTCACTTACTTCCTTAACCATCCCCCCAAAAAGATTTTCCCCACTTAAAGAAAGGTGATCTACGATCATCCTTGAAACTGATAGGGTTTATTCAAAAGCTACACCAAACTAAGTTTGTTGTTTTCCCTAATTTAAAATTTCACAATTGCATAGTTCTTTTCAACGTAATAATACCAACATGTATGACTGAATATAACAAATCTGTGTGTGAGATTCAAATGTTTTGAATCCTACTTACACATTTTATTAAAAACACCCAAAATAAATACATAATTAAATTCATCATAACTTTGCTTAATACCTAATCATTTTAAATGGAATTTTACAGCTACCTGCAAAAATAATAATTTTAATAAATAAATAAATGTAATAAAAAGTAAATAAAGCATAAACACACACACACACATATATATATTAACTAACAAAATTACC
Organism: Stegodyphus mimosarum; assembly: GCA_000611955.2. NCBI lineage: Eukaryota > Metazoa > Arthropoda > Arachnida > Araneae > Eresidae > Stegodyphus > Stegodyphus mimosarum. The sequence continues at coordinate 146,932 of KK117100.1, read as the reverse complement.
TTTAACTTGAACTCCAGTTGAGGAAGAATAGCTGTTAACATGCTAGGACATATAGCATTCAGTTCATATATTAAATCATATAGTTTGGGAAGAAGTATACTTTCAACCTTACCCAGAATTAGGGCATTATTGAAAAACTGAAACAAAGAAAATGGCTTTTATACATACATGATAAATTTAATGAAAGAAAAACACTGCGATTAAAAATATATTACTTACAGCATGAACATATGGTTCCAGAGTCACCTGGGTGCGTTTTATGATATCTCGAGATAAATTATACGAATTCTTATTTTGAGTCTGAAAATAAATGGGATATGAGTTAGAAAATATACACATTAAAAACATGTTTCAAAAGTTACGTGATAAATTTGTAACAAATTTTTATGGGAATATCAAAATTTTATACAGAAATTTAATAACATAGAAGCTCATATACTTTTCACAACAATTTAATATCTATTTTCAAAGTTTAAAACAAAATCTCCCTTATTTTTTTCATATAACTTCAAATTTATTATATTAAAACTTATGTATTGATTCACACATCAAGTTAAAAAAAATGAACTGCACTTTTAATTTTTTAACAGCCTCTTTCATTAAGCCTATTGTATCTAATAGTCTATTTTTATTCTATTTTCAATCAATGCACGTAATAGGTATTTTTATCCTTAGCTGAAATAAACATTCTTATAAAACTTTCAGCTATATATGGGGGGAAAGAAAAGAAAGCTTTAAAATTTTATATTACGCACAAAGAATTTTTTTTTTTTTCTTTTTAAACTTTTTGTGTGTTATCTTTATTTATTCAATATAATGTTCTTTGTGCTTAAACCATAAAAACAGCAATATCACAAAATAATTTAAAAAAAGCATATCTTTAATATTTCCGATACACAGACTTGCACACTGGAGATAAAAATGTTTTTTTTCTCTCCCCCCCCTCCATTCAGTGTTGCCATTGCTAGCTTTGAAATCGTTGAATAAACACTGAAAAAAATTTGTTTAAGTTTTACAAAATATGAAACAGATAATAAAACAAATTCCAAAGTTGGGCTTCCAGATGCCCATATTCAAGTAAAGGCCTATGTTATTCAAAATTTGGTGTCCCTAGGTACCACTGTTTTTTCACAGCAGTTTTTTCACATACATACATTCCTGCAGGTTCTTCATTATTTAATTTCTTTAAATATAATGCAGGTATCTAATATTTGGAGGTAACAATTTGAAAAGTGAAACATCGTTTATAGTGAACCCATGTAAAATTTCAAAATGAAATTAATAGCCCTTTTGGGCAAACTGCCCTTTTATGCTAAAAAAACCTTCCCAAATTATTGGTACTTAGCTATACAAGTTATCACATAAAAAATTACAAGAAAGAAACTTTTCTACTTCCTATTGTTTCAAATTAAAAGCAAATTCTACGTTTGACTGCCATGCTCCTTTTTTGAAAGGGCGGTTATCTTTTGAAGTTGCCAAATCAAAAAAAATCTGTAGCTCTAAGATAAGACAAATTTTAAAAAATAAAACTCCAGGTAGTATCGAAAAAAAAATTGAAAAATTAAATAATAATTAGGGTTATATATTAAAAAACAACTTAGTGATTAAAAGCAATTAAGTTATGATATTTCACTTAGAATTCAAGAAAAATGTATTATGCATTATAAATAGAAAGTTAGATAAAATTATTTATCATAGAAAAGAACTCAGCAGCTATCTGTCTAAGAAGTCATGTCTTTGTGGATGACACCAACTTGTATGCATGTTACAAATCACAAAAATCATGAAATTTCAATATAGCAAACCCATTCATCCACCATTAATAATGCCTGAGATCTACTAACCCTCCATGTTTTTTTAACCCCCTCCCAAAAAAGCTAATGTTTTTACTTGTATATTAAGATATTAACAAATTAACAATGAATTTAGAATACAGCTTTAGCAATGGATATATACAGGTTACAAAAGTTCAGACCAAAAATTACATTATGAATTTATAATTTTTTAATCATATTGTTCATATTCAATATTATATGATATCTGAATGGAAAGCATACAAATATGAAATTCAAAACAAAAATTCAAGCTCATAGAAAAACTCTCAGCATTATAATGAAGCCCTCCTCTTCAAGAGCAAAAATATGCTGTCAAACATTTAAGCTCATTCAGGAGGAAAAATTCTGTTTCTTCTTGAAATAGAGATTTCATGTTTCCTTTCCAAATTTTTCTACTCTTTCAAAAAGGAAAAATTTCATGTTAGATCTTAGTGAAATGCAGAAAGTTTTTCTATAACACTAAAATCAAACTAAAGTTTTCTTTGTTTCACACTTAAGTTTTTAATGTTGTGTCATATAGTTATGTGTATAACCAAAAATGCTAAAGTATCAACTTTAGCATAAAGAAAGCTTACACATAAAACTGTTTTTGACATGCAAATATCTCTAACAGAAATGAATATATTGCATTAAATTTGGCAACTTGTACCAAATAAATGTTAAACTAGCAGCTTTTTTAAAGCTTTAATATTTACACGAGCATTTAGATTTTAAATAAAAAAATAAACTTAATTCATGATTATGATGTTTTTTACATGTTTCTCCCATATTTAAAATGACAGTGTTTGGACTTCTGTCAACATAAGCAATTTCACAGTAAGATAATATACAATCATAGTATGCAACAGTTCTCTCATAATGAAATTTGGCCCTGGACTGTTTGAAATTCATCTTCTTATATGAAGCATACTTATTTTTTAAATAGACAATATGCAAACATGATTCCATATGAAACACCCACTCTCTTTTCTTTTCTTTCACACTTCATCTAGATGGTATTACTGGTGCCCATGATGTGCACATGCACAGCATCTCTAACAATTTGCACATTCCATATATCATACATACCAAACATATTTCTGATCTATGGAAGGTTTCCTTCATACTGCTGCAATTTTAATGGCCAACAGTGTAATCACAGAATGTAAAATGGTCTTATAGTGAAGACACTTACAGTCAATATCTACAGAGCTGTTTCAAATCATTAGTATGTAGCAGAAATGGCTGCACATACTGAAACTTCTGAATTATAGTTTAATTGGTAGGAGCACATACATCAAATTTACATTAAGGATACTCCCAATATACTAGATTTGCCAACACATGATTACATAATGACATTACTGTTGAGCAATGGCCTTCTAACTCTGTTCCACAGAACTTGACAAACCATGCAATTCTCTAGAGGTTTTGAAAATTAATATCAAAATTTAAAGGAATCTTTAAAACCATGTAAATAGCAAAACTGAATATCTAAAATTATTAATTTTCTTTCATTTCACTTGCTTCTCTTATTAAAATAACATGAAGCAGATTAGCTTTTTTTTTTTGACAAAGTTTGAAGATTACTGATATTAAAATGCATGGCTGATAGGTAGGAGTCAATAGTGTATTAATATGAATTGCAATAATAATGTCATTGCAGAATTCTGAAATGAGTCTTGAATTATTAAAAATAATGTCACCTTTTTAGGTTCCACAATTTGATCTAATATTATATCCAACATTGGTTGTGATATGGTGTCAGCTTCTAGAATTAAAGGGCACATCATATCCAACATAAAATTCTTCACTTTTGTTGAATGATTATCACTAAAAAAGAAATTTAAATAATTACAGTACAACATTGCTTAAATCATAAAATCTGAAACACATGTCAAGTGCATATATAAAGTACAGATATACTGCTCGACATTGAAAATGCAACACCAAGAAAGAGTGGTCAGAAATTTATGCAAATTTTAGAGTAGACACACGTCACTGAGTTACGCGAATGATGTGAAATGTGCAACTCTCCGCACGTGAAGTAAGATATAAGGGAAGGAACGTGCAGAATAGGCAATATTCGTGCTGTTATTTCTGCCAGACGAATTATCTAAGAAAGTTGTTTTTTTTTTGTCCCGGAGGATTCGTGTAATAGGAGAGAATGCCAGGCCACTGTCAACGAAGGCACTTCCAGCAGATAGACGATTTTACGAGGGGTATGGTGAACGGACTGAGAAGGGCGGGTTGGTCCTTATGTCAAATTGCAGCTGATACCCACATGGATGCGAGCATGGTGCATTGGCTATGGCGACCATGGTTGCAACAAAGGAATGTGGGAAGGAGGGGTGCAGGTGCAGCCAGAGTGACGTCAGCAGGCGTGGATCGACGCATCCGCTGACAAGCTGTGGCAGTGCCGCAAGTCACTTGTACCGTGATTCTGCAGCATGTGCAAGGTACCCTGGATGTTCCTGTGTCGACAAGAACCATTTCCCATCGATTGGTTGAACGTGGCCTGCACTCACGCCATCTGTTAAGAAGACTGCCGTTGCCCCCCACAGCATAGAGGCCAATGTTTAGAATGGTGCTGGACTGGAACGATGTGGATGACAGAATGGCGAAACGTCGTGTTCTCAGATGAGTCACACTTCTGTTTAACCAGTGACAGTCACCACATACGTGTGTGGCGTCGACGTGGAGGCAGATCTAAATCCGGCAGTAACTGTGGAACGCCCCACCATGCGACAATGTGGCATAATGATTTGGGGCGCTATTGCCTACGATTTCAGGTCACTATGACGGCCCAATGATACTTGGATAATGTACTGCGGCCGGTGGCAATCCCCTACCTTCAGGGGCTGCCTAATGCAATTTTTCAGCAGGTGACCACACAGTGCTCGCATCTGCCAACATGCTCTTCAAGGTATACAGATGCTTCCATGGCCACCGTACTCTCCTGACCTGTCCCCAATCAAACATGTGTGGGATGTGATTGGACAGTGATTGCAGACTCCGCCCCTGCCTCGTTCTGAAGATGAACTGTGGCAAATGGTTGAAAGGGAATAGAGAGCCATCCCTCAGGACACCATCCACACTCTTATTGACTCTATGTCTAGATGCGTTTCTTCGTGCATCGCTGTCCGCGGTGGTCCCACATCCTACTGAGCTGACATCGTTCTCACTCTGTATACTGACTATCATTTTAAAATAAAGATCACTTATTGCTGCTTGCTGTCTCTTTTTTCCAAATTTTCGTCACTTTCTGATCACTCCTTCTTGGTGTTGCATTTTCAGTGTCGAGCAGTGTATATTATATATTGTACAATAACAGAAGTTGAACCTATTTGAACAGCTGAAATTTAACAGCTGTTATTCACTTCATAAAAAATCTGGTTGCGGCAAAACATGTGACTATCTATTTGAACAGCTTATAGGAATTTTGGAATATAACATTAAATTAAATATTTTTCTATGCAAAAAGATATATGATGCATATTTTTCAATATTTTCATATAAAAATTAGTTTATATATATTTCTTCAACACAATAATAATCAAAAGTATATTAATTACTAAATAGTTGAGCTTTAATTATAGATATCATATGATTCAGGTATGATTTACAAAGTAGAACTAAATTACAAGAAATAATTTTTTGAAAAGTTTGACAAGTTTTAAACAAATGGTGAATCACTAAAAGTGTCATATAGTGTTTTGATTTGTAATTAAATTCTTGAATAATAAGGCTAATCCCTTTTAACATTTCTTAAACTATAGCCCAAACTACATTGTTGTTACTGAATGCAATTAGCTTACCATTCACCTATTTTTGTTACACAACCTCTTATGCAATTTCTTACAAACAGTATTTACATTCTGAAAATTTCTTTAGAGTTAAACAAGATTTAAACTATATATTTCAGTAACATCAGTTTTAGTAGTCAGATAGCTATCAAATAAATAAATAAATTCAAGGAATTTACATTCTGACATTCAGTACCTTCTAAGCTACAAATAAATAACTGGATATTTCCTCAACAGCTTAAAATAGTTACCTATGAAGTATTACTGAAATTTAATTAAAGATAAGAATGAGCAAATAAGTGACAAATCCATATCACATAAAGCTACTGCATGTCCTAACTCTAACAAGTCGATTCAATTCCCCCTTTGGTTGTTCATGTATGTTCTATCTCTCTTCTTATATTATCAAAATTGGTCTATCCACTGAGCAATGTGCACAGCAATGAAATGGTTCAAGGACCAATAAGTTTGGTCATTCTCAATAAATTGCACAGAAGTAAGTATCCAGCCACTCGGAAAATAACTTTCATTCAATATATAAAACCATATAATAATTAATACAAAAGTAATGAGTTGAACAGAGAAAAAACTTGTATTCACACCTGCAATCATACAAATGACAAAAATAATCTGTGATGTTAATGGATGATGCAATATCAACTTTAATTAGTAAGGTAAGAAGTAGATAATTATCTGAATTAATTTCAGAATACATCACAGAAATAATCATAATTATATAACTATGGGCCTTTTGTTTACAACTGAATTATATTACAGGTGCTATGTCATGATACGGAGAAAAACTATACAATTTTCATTATAGGCAACTACTGACATGCATCAACATACATTACCATGATTTTATTCAATACACATACCTCCTGTTATTAAAAATTAATATGTTTTTGATAAATTTAATTTTTTAAATATTAAAGGGGATTTTGTTGTAATTCAGCATGAAAGAAATTTACAAAACTTCATTACAGTACAAAATATAATGTAAATATTTTAAGCGACAGAGCCAATGCAATCACTATCAATAATATGCCATCAAAAAAAATTCCATTACATAGTATAAAATATATGCATTTGCCCTGTCTTGCAATAGTTAAGCTTTCACATACATTACACTATCTAAAAGCAATAATTTTGGAAAGAGTCACTATAATAGAAACATATTTTATATAAATACAATTAAAGAAAGATTAAGTTTTATTTTGACAGAGAAAACAGAATAAACTGAAAATTGCTAAGTATACTCACTTTACAATACTAAATATTAAATGAAATAACTTTGTAAATATCTGTTGGTTTTCTTCTAATTCTATACAAATGTTGAAGGTTTTAACCCATGCAAGATTCTAAGTGGGGGGTTAGGAAAAAAAAAGACAAATTATTTCAACTGTCAGAAAGACCAAGCTAACAATTACTAAATTTTATATACAGTATCAAAGAATAATATAAATGTGTTAATGTATCACTATAAATTTTTCTTAATACAGTACTTAAAAAAAAAAAAAAAGAAGAAGAAGAAGAAGACAAACTAAATGCATACAAATATAAAAATGATCTGTCACAAATATGAAAGGGGGGGAACTGTTATTAAAAATTTCTCCCTATCTTTTAGAAAGATTCAAAACAATTACATAATTTTAAAGTACCAAATCTGATACTCCATTTTCATACTAAGTTATAAATGAGTATAATGAAGTCTTCAAATACACATATTACATGTCAAATAGGAAACACGCTCTGTTAACATCAGACACTTAAAAAAATTAAATTATTAACCATTTAATCACTTGCATATGGGGGATTTCTTTTCATTTTTATTTTTCTTGAATACAAAATAAAATATATATTGTTTATTTAAAGCAATGGGTTGGTTCTCAGGTGTAAATTATGAAAAGGGCTATTTTCCCCCCTTTTGGTGTATTTGTTATATAATTCTTGATCTGTTTACAAATGCTTATTTATTCACAAATATTAGCCAACTGTTAATAATTATTCATATTTTATTATTGCAATTTTCCATAATTATTATTTTTATTCAATACTTTCTTCCTCTCTTTTCTTTCACAGCAACACAGATAAATCACAACAGTCCATACCTATATATAAGATGCACTCATAAAGTAACTGCACTAACCTTTTTAGATAAACTTATCTTTTTCAAAATAATTGCCTGAAGAGTCTATCCATTTTTTCCAATGCTTCTTTGGGTCATTGAAAGATTGTATATAGGCATAGGAACTAACTGTTCAGAAAATACACAACATTTTATTTAATATTCAAAACATTTTCAAAACTCTGTCCCTTCCTAACTACCTTAAGCTTTGGAAAAAGGAAAAAATCAGCTAGCCATAAGTCAGGAAAATATGGTGGGTCATTTACTGCTGCAACTGAATGCTTAGCAAAATCTTGTTGAACAGACAATGCTATACGAAGCCCAACATTATCGTGTAAAAGAAACCATTGCCCAAAATAAAAAAATTTCTTTGTAATTTGCCTTATCTTGTTTCTTAATTGAAACAGCACCTCATTGTAACAACACTGATTAATTGATCGATTTTTCAGGGACACATTAATGGCATATAAGTCCTTTGCAATTAAAAAAATGCAATAAGCATTACCTAAAGCTTTGATTTCAAAAGCTATGCTTTTTTTTTTTTTCTTTTGTATGGTAGAAAATGGTTCTTTCTACTGTATATTTTTGCCTTTTTGTTTCCGGGTCATACTGTAGACACCTGGTCTCATCTGCTATGATTCACTTTAAGAAATTGTTGCCCTGTCTTGCAATAGTTAGCAAATCTTCACAGCAAGATTTTCTGTCTTCTCTTTGCTGTTCCGCCAACATCTGAGGCAGAACTTGAGCACAAACTTTTCTCGTTTTCAGATTTTCAACTAAATTTAATTTACAGCTTTCTTTCCTTATCCCAAGTATATCTGAAAGTTTCTGAGTTGGCACACATCTATCAGCGTTTACAACAACAACAACAAAAAAAAAGTTTTCTCCAAATTTTTCTGATTTTTTAAGGGCCTCATATCCTTGGTTTATCTTCAATGTCTCTGCATCTAAATTTAAAGTAGCTGTACCACTCATACACTTGTGTTCTTGATAGCAATGCATTACCATGATTGTTCAAACCATCTCTAATGCTTTGGTAGCAGATTTACCTGATTTGTAACAAAATTTAATATTATAATGTTGTCCTACCTTGAAACAAATTTTTTTGCATAATGTCTTCTCAATAAAAGAAAATGGCGCTGGGGATTCAATATGCAAATGAACAAAAAACCAGTTTAAACTTGCCTTGAATTTAGATGCCACTCTTTCTAAACACACATTTATTCTTTCACTTTATTTTATCATTTGGTCTTTTAATTTATCTAGTTATTCTATGTGCACTCCTTGTATATGTAGGTCGCCAGAGTAAATGGTTTTCAAAACAAAACATCTAAAGAATTTTAAAAAATGTCATCTTGATATTTTGATTAATTAAAGATGAAATTCATTTCAGTCACAAAAAGCTAAGGGTTGTAGGAGGAAGAATCCTTAACAAGAAAGCAGATAAATTTTAAAAAAGTAATAATAACAATAATAATAATTTATAAGTAGATCTGAAACAGACAATTCTAGCATGCTTTGCCATAATCAAATAAATCAAACTAAAACCTAAGTTGATTTAGAAATTTAAATTAACTCTCTGAGCACGATAACCAGCTTTATCCAGTCATGAGATTTTTTTGGGTGATCTTGATATATAAGCTTATAATTTAAGATACTTTGCTTTCTTACTTTAGTAATGTAATGTTTATCATGTAAATGTCATTCTGGTGTAATATAATGTAAATGTCATCTTGATGAATGTAAGTTTATGAAAACAGAGACTAAAATAAGTAATTATACAAATTTAGCTAATGTTTTTTAAATATAGGTCTTCATAATAGATCTAACACCTCCCCCCACCCGTGCTCAGAAGGCTAAAAATAACTACGACAAATTATTTCATCATTCCTTTTAAAGATAAACATACCTCTAGCAAATAAAAATATCGTTTGAATATAGTATCCTTGGGATCTTCCAAACCTTGAAGTTGTTCAATAAAAAAATAAAAAATTGCCTAAGAAGAAACACAAAAACATTTGGTCAACAAATACAAATTAAAATTCTTTTCATGAAATTCAAAAATATAAATCTTTATATAAATTTAGACAAGATATTGAACAGTTAATATATTAAATATGTTGCTCAATAAATATACTACATATACACACTTAAATAAATTTACTTATAACAGTATATGTATTTATCATCATATAAATTTATATAAGCTGTTAAAATATTTTACATTAATAAATAAATAAATACATGTCTATATATTACTTTCAGTTGTTCAGGATCTTTATAAGGTGCATCAGGGGCAAATACTCTGAACACATCAGCTATGCAACAAGCTATGAGCAATCGCACATCCTTACTAGGATGTTCTAAAAAATTTTCTGAGGCTAAATGCATAGCAAGTGGAATGTATGCAGAATTATCATCTTCTTGACTCATATTTTGGAATGACTGAGCACATTCCTACAAGAAATTTATAAAAAAAAAAAATTAAATTTAAGTAGCAGTATTTAGAATTAATGTGCAGTGTAGAAAAACGCATTGAAAAAGGTTAGCCTTAATATATATTGAATAAGTAAATGAAACAGGAAGTAGATAATAAAGGTATGAATACAATACACATGAAAATGAAAAGATCATTTCTAAATTTCAAATTATATCATTTTTGCATAAAAATGTTAGAAAAAGCTCATCAGTGTGTTACCAGCAAAAATAAAAAAGTACATTAAACACTTTAATTAATTTGTTTAATTTAAAATTTTTATGCTTAAACATTAATAAAACATGCTAATGAGAAAATAATACATGATACAATTAATTAACCCTTTGCACTCAGACTTTTTCTCACCTGAAGCTTTCAGCAACTCGGACTTTTTTCCCCCTGTATCTGGCTATGCAATGTATGATTTATTTGAAGGTAAAATTTGCAAATAAAATTTAAAATGCAAGATATTTTTAATGTTATTTTATTGTTACCATAATGTGAACATTTTGTAAATGAAAATTTTAATTAGAAATTATAAAACATCACGGGTGAGCAACACATGGCCCGTTAAACATTTTTATGTGACCCGCCAAGCATTTCTAAAATTGAATTTATTTTATCGACTTTGTCCCATCAATATATTGTTATAAAAATAATTATAATAAAATGGGAGTACATACTAAACTGAAACAATTTTTTGTGACGAGTTACTCACTTGTCGGCAACTTGTTCAAACATGCAATACGAACACGGCGCATCTGCGCTTGTTTGTGTTTGCTTCTGTCACACAATCAGTCAGACTGGTAAGTTGTTAACTAGCAATTTTAGCAATTCTTGTGTTTCTTGAAAGGCGTGAGTGCAATATTATTGTCAAAAAGGTGTAGGCTATATAGCCGCACTCGTGCTGCCAAGCCATTTTCAGGTAGTGACACCTATTGATGGAAAACAAAAGCACTAATAACTACTACTACTTTCACTTCTAGCCAGGAATTACCCGTTGCATGTAAACAGAGTAGTTACGTTCTTAAAAAGTAGAAGCCGCATGCTACAGAGAAGAAATAAAGATGCTGTAATGCAAAAGTAGATTCTTGCTTTTTGAACATTGCAAACAACAAAAACATTGCAGCGGTAACAAAGGTAATATTAGAAATATTAAAGTTTTTCTATTCAAAATTAAGTTTTCTTACAAATTTTTTTATTTTCACAATTTTAATCCATAGTAGCATGTCGGAAAAGCAAACAAAAAAACAGAAGGTTGCGGATGAGCACAGGCATTTCCAAGAAAAGTGGATATTTGATTATTTTTTCACTCTCGTCAAAGATAAAGCTGTATACATAATATGCTCAGAGACTGCGTCAATATTAAAAGAATATAACATAAAAAGGCATTACAATACAAAACATGAACAACAATATAAAAACTTAACAGGACAACTCCAGATAGATAAGTTTAATCAAATGGAGAAAAACTTGGGAAAACAACAAGCTATTTTTAAAAATCAAACTATTTTATCAAATACGGCAGTAAAGGCTAGTTCTGTTGTCAGTCAAATATTTGCAAAAAAAAATTGAAACCCTTTGCGGATGAAGAGATGATAAAAGAATGTCTGACTGTTGTTGCAGAAATAGCATTTCCTGATAAAATAAATATTATTTCTAACATTAGTTTATCAAGATTCATCATTGCAAGGAGAATTGAAGACTTCTCCAAGAACATGGTGACAACGCTTTGTGAACGCATTGCAAAATTCGAATACTGTTCTTTGGCACTTGATAAGAGTTGTGATATTAGCGATACAGCACAACTGGCTATATTTTCACGTGGTATTGACACCAAATTTAATATTACCGAAGAATTGTGTTCACTGATTCCAATGCAAGGGACTGCAACCGGCAAAGACCCGTATGATGAACTTAAGTCTGTGTTGGAAAATTTTTCAATTTCATTAGAAAAGATTACTGGTATATCGACAGATGGAGCATGAGCAATGTCAAGCATGGAGGTAGGAGTATCAGGAAGGCTATTTCAAGACATTAAGAAGGTCACAGGATGGGAAATATTCGTTAACCACTGCATAATTCACCAGGAAAATTTGTGTGCGAAAAGACTGAGTTTGCCAAATGTCACAGTACCAATAATTAAAGTAATCAATTTCATAAAGTTGCACGCATTAAATCACAGTGAATTTAAAGAATTCATGAAAGATTTAGAAACTGAATATGGCGACGTGGTTTTTAATACTGAAGTATGTTGACTTAGTAGAGGTGCAATGCTAAAAAGAGTATACAACTTAAAAAGCGAAATACAATTGTTCTTGGATATGAAGGGATATCCCTTTCTTCATTTTGGTAATAAAGAATGGCTGATGTGTGATTTTGGGTTTCTTATCGACATGACTCTGCATCTCAATGACCTTAATGTGGAACTTCAAGGCAAAGGACAGTTTATTCACAATTTGTATGATAAAATTCAGGGCTTTGAGCGCAAATTAAAATTGTGGAAACAGCATCTTTTGCAGAATAATGTTGTCTCACTTTCCACATTTAGAAAAAGAAAACATTACTACTTCTCAAAAATACGCACAATATATAGACAATTAATTTTAATCAATGAATTTCAGTTACGATTCCAAATGTTCAAAGCTGAGAAGACAGCAGTTTCCAAGAAAATGTTTTCCTCGCCATTTAATATCGATGTGGATACAGTTCCCAAAGACTTTCAAATGGAAGTGATTGACATGCAGAATAATACCGATTTAAAAACTGTATTTTGCTCAATAAACATCGAAAATTTTTATAAATCTTATGTGAGCCCTGAGAAATTTCTGCTTTTGACAAAAAATGCAAAGCAAATGATGTCTCTGTTTGGAAGTATGTATGTTTACGAGCAATTATTTTCAACCATGAAATTAATCAAAAATGACCACCGACCAAGACTGAGTGATGCACGATTAGAAAACTACGTACCTATACTTACCTCATCAATTCCGGCTGATATTGATCAGCTTGTATCGAAAAAACAGTGCCAAATTTCTCATTAAAATTTGTGTATGAAATCTTTACTTTTTTTTAAATTTTATATTTTTTATTCTAATGTTTATTATAAATTATTAATAAGTGTTACTTTATGTGAAGCCCGCCAAAAAATTTTTAAATTTAAATTGGCCCGTTGATTAAAAAGGTTGCTCGCCCCTGATCTACATTTTGTGACACATTTTCATCATTTTCACTAGAATCACTATATTGCAATACTTTTCTTCACTGCTGGAATGATTTGCTGTCATCAGAATGACTTTATATTCATCCATGCTAAATTAATCATCACTGCTATCTTGAAACATCGCTTCACCATGATGAATACTTTTTTATTTTTATTGGCCAAACAAATGACTAAATACCAAAATCAATGAAACATTAAATCACATGCAACTAAAATTTAACTGTAAATTACAATTGCTTGATCTGCAGCACCGTATATTGCTGGTGTGCCAGAGAGGCATACTTCAAGTACAAAGCCTAACTTTGGCAGTGCCTTTGAGAAGTACTTTCAGTGCAAAGGGTTAAAATAAATTCAAACCCTATACAAAAACATAAAAACACCTTCAATCTTTAACATTTTCTACACTAAATGAATCAGTGAAGTGGTATTCCAGACAAATTTTATAGTCAATAATAATTTATTAGACTAATATTTCCTTCATTAAGAATGTTTCAATTCTGTCAGAAGCTAAGTCATTCTTGAAATCTGTTTACACATTTGATCACATCTGAATATCTCTTATCTTTATATATGCATTTTCTTGTTAATTATTATCTCCTCCCCCTTCCTACATGAAAATCAACTGTTGGTCGAATAAACTTCTGCAAGGCTTCAAATGAAATTCAATATTTAATTTTACTGACTTTTCTCAACTTTCCATGACCTAATTGAACGATTTCCTTGATCAAGCATCTTAAACTAGTCATTAAATAAGTATGAAACATGAATAATTTTAGGAATTTACAATTAAATGTAACAGAATAAATAAGAACAATAAAAAAGTCTGATTTATTTTATTTATTACTGTCAAGCAAATGAAAGAATAGCTAAATTTCTAAAGAGTGGAGGTAACTGCTTATTAACAAGTGCAGTGGAGAGTTACAGGCCAATAAAACTGTAACATACATGAAATATGAAAATTAATCAAAGTTGAATACAATATAATTTTGACATGTGTAACATAGATACGAGCCAGTTTCCCTTGAGACCACCACTGGAAAGTTTCCTTTCCGTGTAGTGCCTAAAGGCGAAGCACATAATAAGCAGAGGGGGGAAATAAATAAATAATAATAATTTTGAAGCTTTGGTTATGATGTTTCACTTGTATCTATCAAAATGTACTCCTTGTAAAAAACTCCTGATGATACACTAATTAAAACGTTTTACTTTTTAACACAGAGAGGAAAAATATGTATCTGGCATATTAGATACTATAAAATGAAAATTAAAAAAAAGAGTTATTAAGTTGAAACAAACACATGTCCAAAAAGAAATTTCAAAAGAGTACCCATAATTTAAGAAATTTTTAAAACATAGGATAAACATCAGGATTTATTCCTCAAATACTTCAGCAATACTTAATTTTTTTTTTTTTTTTTTTATTATTATTATATATCTGAATCTTCAAACAATTGAAAACTATGCAGACAATAAAACTGAAATAAAATATTATTAACATGTTTTTTCTTACCTTTTTAAAGAGCACAAAAGTCCTTTCAAAGAGACAAAGGAAAAAAGAGCAAAGGACCTTCTTTTTTAGTACAGTCCCTTTAAAAGATCTCTGTGCTCTTTAAACTCATTCTTTTTAAAGAGTTCTCCTATTCTTTTTAAAAAGTTAAGTATGAAACATATATCACATATTATTTTAGCAACAATTTCACGTTAATCTGACACCACTGAATAAAAATATTCAAAATTATTTGATAATTCACATAAGAAAATTGTATGCATTTCATAATTTTGGAAACTAACCTTTAGTCTTCGCACTAAGTCATCAGTGCTAAGATCATTATTGATTTCCTTCACTCCACTAGGATAAACAATTTTAGGTTGCTTTAGACTTGCCTTTGGCATTTTACACAAAACTGAAATAAAAAAAATAATTTAAAAATCCAGGTATAAATATATACATAACAAATATAATAGACACATAAAAAAATTTGAAATATAATAATAAATGGTTCAAAAGCAAATATTAGTATAATCCAAAATTCTTTTGAGTTTCACAAAATTGAATTTCAATACATATCAAATATTAAATTAATATATAATACTTGCACCTGGGTAAATATATATATATATATACACACATCATAATATATTTGTTTTTAAAACAAATATTACTATAATTCAAAATTCTTCTAAGAAAAGAAGACAGTTTCATAAAAGTGACTTGGCTTTAAATGTATCATTTTGAAAATGAATGCACACTTAGAAATGAATTCTAAGGAAACTAACATTTTCAAAATACATATTTTGAGTTCTTTTGTTTCACTTATTAAGTATTTAATGTGTTTTATGACAACTCATGATCAAAGCCTGGCTACTTATAACGCCCATGTCTAGGGCTTTGACTTTTATGGGACCTCAAAATCGTTCTATAATTCTTCATAACCTTCCCCTCCCCTCTTGTGAAAACACAGAAAATGAATACTGGGAACATCTAAAAGGATGCTGTGCTTATGTCTAACACACTATTTTATCTCAGTCCCGAATATAATTTAGAACGTTCTTATCCAAAAGGTATATAATGGATCCTGTAACATGAAACAATTGTTATGATCTCATTACCATAACTGTTTTAACTTCATTTAAAAAAAAACTTTGAATTTATGCATATAGGCTCACTTGAGGTAATTCCTGGTCATTGAATTTCTGAGGTAATTTCAGCTCACATTCTTTAAAACAGTAAGAATAAAGGCTTATAAAACTGTAAAAATTCATCAAGATGTCTTAAACCCTTTATTTTGTAACGTTTGATTCAAATTAGTTATGGAAAATTGATTAAGGGGGAAATTAAAGCATTTAAAAAGTTTCAAGAGCAAAGTTAAATTTCTGCATAATATTTGCTTTGATTCTTACACATATCTCTGTCATTTATGAAGTTTTAGCTCTTTTTTCCTTTCCTTTTAATTTTATTATTCTTTTAAAATATTTGTTTAATTATACACTTATTTAATAAAATTTAGTACTAGATTGCCTTCTCCTGCTTTAAAACAATTTATAAAAGCATACCAATTTATGCCTTATATTTATGGAGCAATTCTTGTGACAGAAAATTTGTTTTAGAGCATTGATTATACTTTATCTTCTAGAAGCTATTAGCATATAACTTTTTATGAAACTTAAAATCTATTACCACATAACATTTTACGAAACTTAAAAACAATAATCATATAGCTTTTTAAAAATGAAATCTGAAAATAATATTCTTCATCATAACCACAATCTGTAATTCCCATTTTAAAGAGCTACAGTTATCCAATAATGTATCAATTTCAAGTTGTTCAACATATCCAAATGGTAATCAATGCACACAAATTACTCTCATTTAAAAATCTAGCAAACACTTCAGACAAGCACATAAAAAAAATTTTTTTTCAAAAACTATTCTTCAAAGAATTAAAGAAAAAATAGAAAAAAGAAACAGAAACATGCCACTAAAGGAGAAAAGAGACAAAAATAATTGATGAGCAAATACTTTGAAAATGATATAAGTGATTCAAATTTGGTGGTAGAATTATGCAGATATATTATTTCATTGCAGTATGTCCAAAATAATTATAATGCAGTTTCCCTTGTTTTGTTGTGTATTGTAAACAAAATTATGCTATGTATTATGATAAAGGCTACAAAAGTAAGGACCAAGTCTATATAAAATTCCTCAAAAGAAGTTCCAGAAACTTCTGTTGGCCTAACTGAAATAAAATGGTAAACATGGATATTCAGTAAACTTTTATAGACAATACTAATACCAATATATTTCTACAATATTAGTTCACTCATTGAGAGAGATAAAGCAATAATTATTACTCATAAAGGCTACCAAAAATACTTTCAGGAGTTAATGTTTTCTTAACCATATGAATAAATTTTTATATAGTTAATTTAATTCAATCAATAGACCCCCCAAAAAATTATATGTAAATATTACATCAATAGACCTAGACTATAAAAGCCTTCTCTAACATAATTTACATTTAAAATGAATTGATTTTCCTTCCTTTAAACAACATTAAAGTTTTTTTTTTTTTTTTTTGGATAGAAAATATTTTTTCATTTCTTAAATTAGCACATTTTTAAAATCAAGGATCTATTTGAAATCACAGCACAATTTCTATACTGCACTGATTAAATTAGTACGTCTGATCACTTAACACATATTTAAATTATATACAATATAAAAAGGAACAAGCATTTTTTAATATCAAACTCATCGAGTTCTAAATAAAATTTTTAAAATAATGGATTTCTTAATTACATCCACGCAATGAAATAATTTCAATTTTGTAAAACTTATTCAAAAAACACTGAATTCGAGGTCAGATGAAATAAGAAAAAAATATTATATAAGTATAGTTGCTAATGATTTCTTAAGAAATAAAAATTTTTAATACTTCTTTTGAATTGTTTCAAGAATAAAAAAATATTAATAATCTCAACAAACACATTTTGAAACACATACAAATAACAGCAGAAGATTGTTCAATGAAATTTATTCATTAAACAACATTATTTCTTAACATACTACAGAGATATAAGCACCATAAAAAAAATTAAAAGTATATGTAATTTTTGTTTTCAGTTTGCAAATTTGTGTGATATTTTCTCTCATTATTAATAAAATTATTACAATCGATGATTAATTTTTCACAAATTTGTTTACATCCCCGATAATTTACAAAGCAATTACAATATCAGGAACACTTTCCAACCTACGGCCAGAAAGATTTTCAAGAAGATCAATTTACTTACACAGGTGTACGCTGCTTCAAAAAAGATCGCAACTATCTGCGTTTAGACAAGAATACATTCACAAATACTCCACTTGCCCAACATTAGACATAGTAAACTGTACATCATAAAAAAAAGTCATAATATATCACACGCTAATACTCCTCAGTTTCTTACTGTCAAACTCACAGTAAAGCATAAGCTTCAGAATTCATCAAATATTAGAATAAATATACAGAAACAGTTCAGACCAGATAGCTAATAGTAAAATCATTTATTTTTTATAGTGTTATTGATTGAAATAATAACTATGCACTCGGTTGAACAAACTCGTTTACCATTAACTCCGCGATCAAACAATAAACATGAGCGACTCTGGATTGGACGCAGCCACCTTAAAAATCATAAATTTTACATACTGGTCACGACGGTTATGAAGTGGAGTCACAGTGATACAATGAACTGTGAATCCAAGCGATAAAACTGAGTATGAATTTTCTTTGAAATTTTGTACACTATAAAAAGATGTTATCTTAATTAATTCAAAATAAGCGACTACTGAAACAAACAGAAAACAAAAACTATTAATTTTATTCCTCATCTCCTAAGTAATCGTACAGAAAGATTTATAGATGTATTTTAAAATTTATTTTCATGTAGGGTAAAAAATTTAATTTGCATACGTATTCTAACTTTCTGAATAAATTATTTGAATTTCGTGAAGGAAGACAAAAACAAAGCAACTAGTATTGTAAATTAACAAACGTTATAACTTGTGCAATCTTATAACATGTTCTAAAATTTGTAAAAGAAAAGGAACAGGGAAAAATCATATGTAGTTTTTTTTAATAATTTATTTTTCTCAATTGTATGTTGATTTTAAAATTCTCAAAACATTCAAATTTAAAATTATTCCTGAATAACTTTATTTGTATTTAGTGCAGCTGAACCAATTCATTTTACACATATGTCTCTTTCTAGCTGGAAAAAGAGAACAAAAACAATTTTTTCTGGAGATGAACCACTATTTTCTAGAAGGAAATCACGCGTCTTTTCTCAGTTTTCTTTGTATCAGTTCCTAGAAAGGATATCATATGTCATGGGACTTTCTGTGAAGGGTTGTTTCTTTCTACATGTAGACAATTCCTTTTCAATAGTACTCGGGGCTTGTTAAAGAAGTCATTTTGAGATTATAAGCTAATCATTTGGATCCCTTCTGTTTCAACTCGAATGCGAAATGAGTGAAAGTTTCGCTTTTGCCAATGGCAACAGGTAGTATTGATTTATCACCCATCTTTTGATTTAAAATTAATCTTGAACCATATAAATATTGAAATATAACATATGCGCGTAAATAAAAAGTCATTAAGACTTATTTTGAATTTGTGATTCGAGTTTGAATTGAACTTCGAAATCGAAAGCTCATCCAAACAGAACTGCACTTTAGAATTCGTGGACTAGAAATAACATTTCTTTAGTGGTGCCTCAACAGCAGGACCTTTGAATTAGAATCTGGAAGATTTAGATGGATTACCTGTGAACAGATAAGCTATTACTGTATTCTTTGACAATTTGAAAAAAAAAAAAACTGAATTTCAGCATTGTGATTTCTCAATTTTAAACATGGAACCTTTAGAAAAATTAAAGCAGAAACGTACGAATGAACGCAGTAGAGTTACGAAATTAATTACAAAAATAGAAACTTTGTTATCAGAAAATATCGAAAACACAAACTTTGCAGGAAATGGATGAAATAATTCGTGAAAGAGAAAATAACATTGAAAATATTGAATTCACAAATCGAAACTCAGTTAAATGATTCTAAAGAATTTGAAAAAGATATTTCGCCAAGCGCTAAATATAATGAACAAATTACGTTTGCAAAATTTAGAATTAAAATAACATTAAGTAAAAGTTGTTGTTGATGTTGTTACTCATGCTCACTTGTCTGACAGAGTACGCCCAAGTCCACGAGAATTCTCGTGTCACGGAGCGCTAGATTACGCCTGTCACTGGCAACAGCCTCGAGCACCTAACAGGTGACAGTGCGATTTGGCTCAGTTCCGACCCCAATTTGGATGAAGAGCACCCTGGGAGGACGAGTCCGAGAGTCTCCCACCCCTCTCCCCTTCCACCAAACCATATGAGAGGACTTTCGGCTCGCCGCATATTTAGAATGCCGCCATGTCGCACCGATACCATACATTTACAAACATCCAGGCGTTCCCCGTTATTCGAACCCGAGCTCTTCGGCACGGCAGTCAGCGAGGCTAACCACTATACTGATTGGGCGGCTTAAGTAAATGTAATGTAAATGATAACTAATCTGTGAAAATGAGTCAAATGCAAATTCTTTGAACACATCTGTTTCTGAAATAAATTTATCGTCATCGGCTATGAAAATGCCGAAGTTAAATATTCCGAAATTTTCAAGAGATGCAGGAAAGTGGGTAGAATTTGTTAATGGTTTTCAAACTGCGATTGATCAAGAACGATTTGGAAAACCAGAGAAAATTATAAAATCGCATATGAATAATCTTTTGGATATAGAACTAGTTA
This sequence comes from Stegodyphus mimosarum, assembly GCA_000611955.2. Classification (NCBI taxonomy): domain Eukaryota; kingdom Metazoa; phylum Arthropoda; class Arachnida; order Araneae; family Eresidae; genus Stegodyphus; species Stegodyphus mimosarum. The sequence goes on along the minus strand of KK117100.1, from coordinate 126,153 downwards.
AAAGTTCTTCTAACTTAAATGCGCTATGAAGATTTCGCTTGTGAAATAAACATTCGAAGCTTCAGTAATTTAGCTGTAACTTCGGGTTCATATCGGCATTTGTTAAATCCGATATTATTGAAATTATTGCCTCATGATTTGATTCTAGAATATCACCGAAAGCGGGATCCAAAAGAAGAATCTGATGTTACAGGTTGAATTGATTTCTTGAAAAAAGAAATCGAATGCTGCGAAAAAACGTACGCAGTTAACAAACCGGAACCGAAATCCATTCAATCGAACGGAAAGAATAAACATTTTAATAAACACAAAAGTAATTTTAAGTACACAGATAATATTAACTGTAAAGTTCATTCCTCGTCGGCTGCCGAATTATTAGCTCCCGTAAAAGAGGAAAATTGCATTTTTTGCAAAAATAACACACATAATAGCGAAAAGTGTAATATGAGCGTAAACGAAAAACGAAATTTATTAAAAATGCAGGGAAAGTGTTGTTTATGCTTAGCTGAAGAACATAGAATATCAGATTGCTTTGAGAAAAATTCTTGTGTATACTGCCATAAAAACCATAATGTAGCACTTTGTTACAAAAATGAGAAAACACCTGAAACATCGCAATCAAAAAGGGTAAAAAATTCAGCGTGCTATTAGCAGTGGAAAGAATAAAATATTTTAACAGACGGCGACAGTAGAACTTAAAAGTAGGTCACGTAATAAATTAATTCGTTGTTTATTGACAGCGCTAGTCAACGCTCGTATATTCGGAAACGACTGTCTAAACAACTGGGATTAAAAAAGTCGTGGGAAGAGAAGAAATAATGATTCACACTTTCGAATCTCAGGTGCCTACGAAACAGAACTTTGCGCGAGTAGAAGTAAATATGAAAAGCATTTTTGATGACCAGGAATTAATTATTGAGGTTTTAGAAACTAATGAAATATGAAATGCTGAACTAGACGATCCTCCTAAAAATATTAAGGAGGTGTTAAAAGATAGGGGAATAATTTTAGCGGATGTTGATCACGAATCTTTAGACAACAACAACGTGTCTTTGCTCATCGAAGCTGATAATTACTGGAAGTTAGTAAAGGGGAAAATTGAACGTTTGAACTCAACATTAGTTACATTGGAAACCAAAATAGGTTGGATTTTAATGGGAAAATTGTTCGATCATACTGACGAAAGGGAAAATGTAACTCATGCCGTTGCAGTGACTTATTCATTAAGTCACTCATCTAAGATTGAAAATTTGTGAAAATTAGATTTATTGGGCATTCGAGACTCTGTTGAAACAAAATGTAGAAAGGAAATGGAAATTGCCTCGTTGAATCATTTTAACGAAACTGTTACCTTTAAAGAGGGAAGATACGAGTTTTAGTTACCTTGGGTAAGAGAAAAGGACCGTTTAAGTTGTCAGGACTTAGCGTTCTGTGCATCTTTTTTGGAAACATTGTAAATTCTGGAAAGGGTTCTTAACCTTACGTTCTAAGTCCTGAACTGGAACAGGGAGCGGAAGGTACGCTATGTTCTGATGTAACTGCTGGGCTGGAGAATAACTGCACGTGAAGGGATTTGAAATCCTCTTTTATTCAATCACTATTAAATACAAACCTCCCAATTCGGGAGAGATACAGAACGTAACAGACCACACTTTGGTCGAACTTAACAATCAAATAAATTTAAATAAATTAAAATAGAACTTAAATTAAACTTTGCTTCGCAGAGCAATTCGCGGAAGTTGGCCTCTATCTAAAAGGGTGCGTAGCAAGGTATACTAAATACTACCGCACTTTAATTTATTTTACAATGCAATCACGTAGTAAGCACTATGGCTTATAAATTTAAACTGCTAGCTGGTCAGGCGAACGTTGAGCAGCGTGACCGTGATCTGAGGCAAAGCTCTCACACACCGAGAGGTTTCTACCTCTGGCTTAAATAGTGCTTGGCTGAACTTCAAAAATTAGCATAAGCTAAAAACGCGCGCTTCTTCTGACAGGAAGTTGAAGCAGAGAGGAGATAGAAAAGATTTAAATTAAAATAAACTTGGTTAGTTTAACTAAAACCTTACATACTTCCCGCCAGAATTGCGATAGTTAAACTACTTTGGTCCAAACGGACCATGTTGAAAACTAGCAATTCTAAATAGTCGAAAATTTCACTGTTCTAAACTTAGGCCAACTCTTACAAGGCAATATATGTTTGTGTAAAATACAGACGAAATTTTCTGGAACAACAATCTTCAACATTTTTTTTTTCAAGTCTTATTCTTCAAACAGTCTTACTCCTTCCAGCAAAATCTGGAAGGAAAACAACTTTAGTATGACATAATAACAGAATAATTCTAAGTGGTACAAATCCTTTTTTTTTTTTTCTGTGTAATTTTGCACACACACATTATCATTCAAGCACAATTAAATTCTTCCCCCGTATGCTCTCTCACCGGTGTTGGATGTAAAGCAAACCGCCATTGCGGGTTTTTATGTGTTCGGGGGTGTTCAACTCTTCCACCTACAATCGACTAACATTAGTTAGAACTTGACATACGAGACCTGAAAAAAACGCCCTATAACCAGCTAATCCTAAGGTTCTCACTAGCTTTATGTCTAACACTTTAAGTGTATTTGGTGGAGAGCCTAATTAACACTTGCATTCTAAAATAGTGAATCTTTAACTTTTCATGCATACAAATTCGCAGTTTGCACACAACATTCACATTAATATTGCACTTAACGTGCATTGCTAGCATAATATTATTTGTTACATTTCATAACACATTAACAATTTCACAGCAATCCTGAAATGCAAATAGAAGTTAAATTTCTAAGCTTACAGAAATATAGGTTAAATTTCTAAGCTTACAGCAAGTGCTTCCTATTCCTTTCTCAAGGTACTTTCTTGAAATATCAAATTACATTGAATTAATAGTCTACAGACTAAATCGTGTTTTTCAATTTTCCGAATTTTCATTCTAGACATTTTACAAGTCTTTAGACAAAGCGTCGTACAAAATCATTTAGTTAACATATTCTTTTCAGCAATTCATTGCTTTTACAGAATTAATCTATTTACAAAATTAAGTAATTTTAAATCTTTAAGAATTACAATTTCTTTTAACAAAACATTTTACTTTCCATATGAGAACTTATCGCTCACTTGGCGTAAAAGTCAACCTCGCTTGAGGTAAAATCAGTCCTGCAACTTGCAGTATACTCAAAAATTAACTAAACTTTTGAATACGAAATTGTACTTATCTTATTATGATCGTCCATCCTTTTCTTGGCCCAATCTTTAAAACTTGAGTAAGTTGTGGCCTGGTTCAGTTTCCTCGTTTTTCGTTGTTCTTTCGGAGCCTGCTCGTCTCTTTTTCTTTTGAAATTCCGTCGTTGTATCCTCGGCAATTTCCTTTGTAGAGGAGGTTGCTCCGCTGGACGTTTGGTGGACTGGGCCCTTCTCTCCTGGGCCCTTGCTCGTTGCTTGTCCTGGTTCCTGCTGTATTCGGGAAGTTGATTCTCAGGCTGCAATCGACGTTTCTTGCTTCTCAGGCACCTGTCCGATGATTCCACAGTTCTTTTGGATACATTGGGCTTCCCTTGCCCATTCTGCTTTCTTCTCTTGGTGCGCTCGTAATTCCGTTCGTAGATTTGTTCACCTGCATCGTGAGACTTTCTTTTGAAACCACCTTTTTGGTTCTTATTTCTTTGTTGGGGGGGAGCTTTCTTCTTCTGACATTTCGATGCCGTTGTAGCTGGTTCCTGCTGTTTTTGCTGACGTATATCTTCCTGGCTAGTCGATTGCCTCGGATCCTGAAACGAATCTTTAAATACAGCCATTTTGCTGCGATTATAGAACGGTTTTATTTGGTCCACATTCGCTTTGAGCGTTTGACCATCATTTCTTTTTAATATAACCACTGCCCCCGTAATTTGTTCAATTGTGAACGGGCCTTCAAAACGCGGAAAAAATTTCCCCACCTTTTCCTCTGGGGCATTTGACAAGTTGTGTTTAATCTTCAACACTTCATCTCCCACATTGTACTTGACCTCTCTTCTTTTTAGGTCATAGTACAATTTCTGTTTTCTTTGGGCCATTTCTATATTTTCCGTCGCTTCCCGTATTAACTTTTGTATATCACTCATTTTAAATTCTTCTGCCCTTTCCTGTACAAAGAACAGTTTATCTAGGGGGGTCAAGATCTTTCTTCCTAAGAAGAGTTCAGCGGGTGTTTTTTGTGTAGTATCGTGTTTGGCGGTCCTAAGGGCAAATGCAAATTCATTTATATGGCTATCCCAGGTAGAGTGATAGTTTTTCACATAACTACGAATTATTTTCACTACATTTCTATTCACCCGTTCCGCTATGTTTGACTGCGGACGATACGGGACCATCTTTAGATGACGTATGCCCAGTTTTGCACACATTTCCTCAAACATTTTACTAACAAACTGAGGACCATTGTCTGAAATAACTTTTAGGGGCGCCCCGTATTTTAAAATATACTTATTTAGAATTGAATCTACTACAATTTTTGCAGACGCGCGTTTTAACGGAATTAACTCTAACCATTTGCTAAAATGATCCACTATAACTAAAAGATATCGGCTTTTATTAACTTTACTTCGAGGGTAAGGTCCAAGTAAATCGATGCCTATTATTTGATTTGGGAATTCTGATTTAATACTATTTAGGAACCCGGCCGGGCGGAAATTAACATAATTATTTAATTGACATGTTGGGCACGACTGGACATACGCCCTAGTAAACTTTTGCAGTTCTGGAAAGAAAACTGCCTCGCGAACTCTCTGAACAGTTTTTCTTATACCTAAATGAGCCGAAATGGCACAATCATGCAACTCTTCTAATACATTCAACCTCATGCTAGCTGGGATAACCGGTCTATATTCATGATTCTCATTAGTAGCTTTCGTATAGAATAACAGTCCGTCAATTAATTCGTAATTTTCGGCCCTATTTCTTATCGGCACAATATCCGGATGATTGAAATTCTCAGGGTCGGCCAAATAATTGTATATATTTTTGAACTCCGGATCTTTTTTGAGTTCGGCTATTACTGTTTCACGAGAATCTAATACTTTGGATGTTAACATGGCTATCTTAATTACACTTCCATTTTCATCTAAGTTAATTCTGCTTAAAGCATCTGCCACAACATTTTCTTTTCCCGGCGTATGTTTAATTATTAGGTTATATTCCTGTAATTTGAGAGCCCACCTTATTAATCTGGGTGATAAATTTTTTCCAGAATAGAGTCTAGTGACCGCCGCGTGGTCGGTATATACAGTTACTGGAGAACTTCCAAAGAACACACGAAATTTCTGTACTGATGCTAACACTGCGAGAGTTTCTCTCTCTGTTGCGGAATAGTTTCTTTGGGTTTCATTTAATGTTCGGCTGAAAAAAGCCACGGGCTGACCATTTTGGGAAAGCACTGCACCAATCGCGAAATCTGAAGCGTCCGCTGAAATCTCTAATCCCTTATCCCCTTCTGGAAATTTTAAGACGGGAGCTTGAGTCAATGCGTCTTTCAATTTTTGAAACGCCAAGTTGGCTTCTGCTGACCACGAAAACCTAGCTTTTTTTCTTTTCAACTTTAGCAGTGGCTCAGCTATTTTTGCAAAGTCTTTAATGAAAGCCCGGTAATATGAACACATCCCGAGAAACGACGATAATTTCTTCGCTGTTTTAGGAACAGGATAATTTCTAATGGCTACTATTTTTGACTGATCCGTTTCGATTCCCTTTTGGGAAATTTTAAATCCTAAATAACGTAACTCTTTTGCGGCAAATTTACATTTAGACGCATTTATCTTTAAACCAGCTTCGTTTAACAATGAAAATACTTTTCTTAAATCTTGTAAGTGTTGTTCTAGAGTACTACTCGTAATTATAATATCGTCTAAATATATGAAAGTGCTTTTACCAAGGACTGGTCTTAAGACGATGTCCATACATCTTTGGAACGTTGCCGGCGCGCCGGATAATCCGAACGGCATTCTAAGAAATGCGTACGTACCAGATTTCGTTATGAACGCGGTTTTGTGTACGTCCTCGGGTTTTACCCCAATCTGAAAATAGCCACTCGTGAGATCTAATGTAGTCATGTATTTTGTAGACGAAATATTTCGAATAATTTCTTCAATTATCGGCAACGGATATACAGGATATTTTGTAACTGAATTTAACTTGCGATAATCTATAGCAAAACGCCACCGCTTCGGGTGCGTAATCGGGTAATCATTATTTTTCTTACACAGGACAACGGGGCTAGCATAACTGCTAGAAATTGGCGTGATGATTTTATTCTTTAACATCTCTTTAATATGATGTTCAATTATTTCCTCTTTTGTCCTATCATATCTATATGGCTTTTGCCTAACTGGCTGAGCGTCCCCCGTGTCAATGTCGTGGTTCACCACCTGCGTAAAGCCTGGTACATCACTAAATAAATTCGCAAAGTGACTTACCAGACCTTGGATTTTCTCTTTTTCCTCTGCTTGTAAATGTTCCAAGTCCAGCTGCGGGGGCTTATCATTCTTCGCTTCAATTGGCTTCATATTTAATGTTAGTTCTCCCCCCTTGAAATCAATTTTTGCTTCTGCCAAACTAAAAAAGTCCACACCTAGAATAATACAAGTCTGCAGGTTACGCACAATATAAAACAGGATTCTTACCTGTTCGTTGTTGATACGCACGAACAATGGTACTTTTCCTAAACAGCTACATTTTTCTCCTTGGGCCGCTATGACATCCGTGTCTCTTGCACTAAAAATTCTGTAACGTCGAAAGTGCTTCTTAAAGAATCTTTCCGATACGAAGCTGCTTTGGGCTCCTGTATCCAAGAGGGCTGTCGCCGGTATGTTGTTGATTAGAACTTCAATCTTCGGCAAACTCAAATTCTTAACGACCACGGTGTTTAAATTGATTTTGGAAGGGTTTTGCGCTGCTTCGGACTTCTTCACCTTCCTCGAAGAAATCCCTCTTAGTTTAAATTCTTTTTCTTCTGGTTGCCCTCGGAATCTTTGCTTGTTCTTCTATTAAATTCCCTTCGTTCGCCGCTCGCTTTAGGAGACACATCTTTCTTCGGCCATTGCTTCGCCTTATTCCCGTAACTTTGATTTTGCTTTTGCTGCGGTCTTGGCGAACTCCACTGACTTCTTCGCTCAAATTGGCGTCGTCGTTCGTTGTCGGCTGTTCTTCGGCTTTCAAATTGTACCGCGAGCTCAAATAATCTGTCTAATGTTGTTGGATTTCTTAGTTCGATGAAATCTTGAACTTGGGGCAGTAGCCTAGGAAGTATAACTTGAATAATTTCAGGATCCGGGCGACTTCCATACAAAAGCTTGAAAACTTGAATTTTCCTCAAAATAAAATTAGACAAATCTTCTATTCTTTCTTGGTATCGGCTAAACAGTTCAGCTTCCAATCTGGCTCGATCTCGCACCACGGGAAATGCTTTCACTAGAGAATTCTTGAAATTTTCATACGTGTATGTGGGGCTTCCTGGTTCCCCCAAGAGATTCTTTCCGATGCACTTGAACCAACTTAGCGCTTGGCCCTTCAAAGCGCTGGTAGCAAGAGCGACTTTCTGAAATTCGTGGACTGGATATAGCATGAAGTGGGAGTCTAGCTTTTCCAGGAAATTGATTACGGCTGTCTTGCCGTCAAAACTTGCCGCTGGCTTCATGGCTGCTCGCATGGTTTGTACGATGTAGCCGAATCCTTCTATGCCAGGAGGTGCTATCTCAGGATTCTGGACAGGTACAGCAGGTGTCTCAGGTTCGTCTTCTTGTTGTTGAGGCCATCCTCTTCTTTTGGATCGGGCGCCATTATCAGGACTGAGTATTCGGTGCGTGTTCTTTGCAGACATTGTGAAATATTTACCAGGGTGTTTCTTCTCAAGTTCTCAGTCCTGAACTGGAACAGGGAGCGGAAGGTACGCTATGTTCTGATGTATCTGCTGGGCTGGATAATAACTGCACGTGAAGGGATTTGAAATCCTCTTTTATTCAATCACTATTAAATACAAACCTCCCAATTCGGGAGAGATACAGAAAGTAAAAGACCACACTTGGGTCGAACTTAACAATCAAATAATTTTAAAACTAAACCTAAAATAGAACTTAATTAAACTTTGCTTCGCAGAGCAATTCGCGGAAGTTGGCCTCTACCGAAAAGGGTGCGTAGCAAGGTATACTAAATACTACCGCACTTTAATTTGTTTTACAATGCAATCACGTAGTAAGCACTATGGCTTATAAATTTAAACTGCTGGCTGGTCAGGCGAACGTTGAGCGGCGTGACCGTGGTCTGAGGCAAAGCTTTCACACCGAGAGGTTTCTACCTCTGGCTTAAATAGTGCTTGGCTGTACTTCGAAATTAGCATAAGCTAAAAACGCGCGCTTTTTTTGACAGGGTGAAGCAGAGAGGAGATAGAAAAGATTTAAATTAAAATAAACTTGGTTAGTTTAACTAAAACCTTACAAAGTCAAAATTTCGATATCGCTAAGCAGCGTTTAAACAGTATGACACATTGGTTGATACAAAAGAGCAAATTCGACCATTACGAAAATGTTTTCACAGATTGGTTAAATGACGGAGTTATAGAAGTGTCTGAACGCGAAGTGAATAAACAGTGTCACTGTTTACCGCATAAAGGGGCGCTCAAGAAACTTCGACCACGAAATTGCGACCGGTATTTGATGCTTCCTGTAAAGACAAAAATTCTCGCTTACTTAATATTTTTCTAGAAAAAGGTCCAAATTTGTTGGAACAAATTATTCCTATAATTTCAAGATTCAGCAAGCATAGAGTAGGGGTTATTTCAGACATGAGAAAGGCAATTTTGCAAATGTCGGTGAATAAGAATGATCGAGATTTCTTACGATTTTTATAGTGGAAAGGCTCCGAAAAGAAAGAACTTAGAGTTCTTAGACACAAACGCGTTGTTTTTGGATTGAATTGCAGTCCTTTTTTACTGGCTGCTGTATTAAACCACCACATTGATCTGAATTCGTCTGAATATCCTGAAACAGCAGAAAATTTAAAAGAATCATTCTATGCAGAGAATTGCATCACATCTGTTTCTGATGAAGAGACACTCAGTCGGTTCATCGAGGAATCAAAATAAGTATTCTCTTTTGAACTTCTCTTTTGAAATCTAAAGACAGTATAGAACCTACTCCTTTGTTAGGAATTTTGTGGGACAAGGAAGATGACAGCGTTTTCTGTGATGTGATGAATACTACTGACAAATCAGTAAATCTTACTAGAAAAAACATGCTATCTGCGCTACACCGAATTTTCGATCCCATGAGATTTCTTTGTCCCATAACGCTAAGACCTAAACTACTTATACAGAAGACCTGGTTGCTAAAAATTGGATGGCATGCATATATACCCGAAGATTTCGGAAAAGATTGATTGATGATATGTCATTTTTGTCCTGTATTAGAATTCCAAGGGCTTTAGATATAAATGAAAATGGAAGTCTTAGTCTTCATACGTTCTGTGACGAAGGTAAACAAGCATATCGATGTGTGATTTATTTAAGGAAAGAAACACGTGAAAATATATCAGTACATTTTCTTCTAGCTAAACGTAGAGTGAGTCCATTAAGGAAAATGACCATGAATCATCTAGAATTTCTAGCCTGCTGTATAGGAGTCAGACTCACAGCTCTTGCTTTACAAGCACTCAAATTAGACAACATTCTAACATAGGAACTATTGGACGGATTTGAGCACTGCTCTTTCTTATATCCAAAGCGATGACCATTGGGCGCCATTTGTCGCAAATAGAGTAAAAGAAATGCGAAAATTATCGTCGAAATCTGAATGGCGTCATATTTCAGGAAATTCGAATCCCGCAGATGTACCATCTCGAGGGTGTTCGATTAGGAGTTTTACGAAATCTCGGTGATGGCAAGGGCCAGAATGGCTTATGAAGAACGAAGAAGATTGGCCAACTAGTGAAGTGATTACTAACGAAGAAGAAATTACAAAGGAAAAGCGAAAGAACATTATTTCGACTTTGGCTAGTATTACCACTGAAAATGGTATCTGAATAACTTTTCAAGTTACTTTAAAATTGTGAGAATGATTTTTTGGATTCTGAGATTCATAAATAATTGAAGAAATGCAAAAAGAAACTTTGACAGAACCCTGAGTGTTGAAGAACTGGATTTTGCTGAGAAGAAATTATTGAAGATAGCTCAACAAAAAGCATTCTCTAAAGAAGAACAACTGAAGGGACATTTTACTTTCAGTGATGGAGAAGGAATTGTATGACTGAAAACGAAGATTTTGAGAAAACATGACGATGAGAACTTCCGGTGCCCCATTGTACTTCCATCCAAACATGAATAAGTAGAAAGAATCATACAAGACTACCATTTACAACTTTTACATGCTGGTACTCAAATTCTTTTGACCGGTATTCGTCAAAAAGTTTGGATAATAAAAGGAAGGAAAACAATACATACGAGTCAGAAGATTCCACCGATTTATGTGCACTCACTCCATCTATGTTCACTCAAGATGTTCGGACCGAGGCTGTTCCAGATCTGGACAGTGTGGATAAAATCAACTTGTCGAAAAGATGGCGATACCAACAAAGTTACGTGTGGAATTTCGTAAAACATTCAGAGATGAGTATCTTGGACTGTTAGTACATCGACCAAAGACTTCACGAACCATCAAGAAAGGTAATTTAGTGTTTGTAGAGGACGATAGAAGAAAACGAACAGACTGGCCCATGGGTCGTGTAATCGAAACATGCCCAGGAACGGACAACAACATCAGAGTGGCGAAAATAAAAACATCTAGTGGTAAACTGTTAAGACCAGTTCAAAGAATATTTCCAATGGAGATAGACAAAAAAGAATCTGTCTACGAGTTCGAAACTACTGAATCGTCCACATCTTCAGAAATCCTGGAAAAAAAGATGACTTAGTAACTGTTACCAAAGACTATCAACCTGAAAATTCTAATACAAACATTCAGTTTAGTAGATATGGTAGAAAAATTGTGAAGCCAAAGAACTTTAGTTAATTTTAATTTGTTTTCAGTACTACTATTATTTGTTTTCACTTTCTTTATTCATTTCTTTGAATTTTGTATACAATTTGATTTATTCGGTTTTAGTGAACTAATCTATTTACTAGTATTTTTCGGAAAAGAATTTTTTGCCTGTTGTTTAAAGAATGTAAGTTTGAAGTGTATTAAGTAAGTTTAAAGTATTCAAGATATATGTTATGCCTAGGTATAGTTGGTAATTTGTAGTAAGGTTTAAATTACTCATCTTATATTGCTATTTCATTTTTCGTTCCATACTTGTTTTGATTTTCTCATACTTGAAGAAAATCAAAAGGTGGGAGAAATGCTACAACTCGAACGTGAAAGGAGCGAAAGTTTTGCTTCTGCCAGTAGCAACAGGGAGTCAATAAACAAACTTTGATCGGAGATCATCATTCGTTAAGTGATGTTCGACACGAAGGCCTTTACCGCTACATGTTTATCATTCCCTTAAGGACCTGTAAAAGTTAGTTAAATTGAATAAAAATGGAAAAATCCTGTGCATTTATAATAAAAGTGCAAAGTCTTCAGTAGAAGTTAATCAGGCGAGGCGCCATCTATCGGCCACGGGTGAAGTCTTCGTTGGATAAGCAATAATAGCAATTATATATCGTCAGGCATATCTTTGGCATATCTTTTCGCAATGGCATATCTTTTGCACATTATGGTAGATCTGACACGGTAACGTACAGTAAAAATGGAAAATAATATATACAAGTCCCGGAAAGTTTTGTGCTTTCGCCTGAGGCGAAAGTATCTTAATGCTCACAGGGAAGTAGACTTCACGTGATATACGAATTTAATGATGATAAAGTCAGTAGCCTCTGCAATGGATGTTGCTTGGAAGTTGGTGAGCCCTTCACTTTATGCTTTCATTTTGCATATCTAAGTTCATTTGAATTGCGACTTTGTGGAAATCTTAAATCAACTAATAAATCATAAAAATTTATGATAACAAAAACTGACACTGAGACTTTGGTCGGTTTGCTGGTACCAAAATAAAATTGCTAAATCTAAGAGAAGAAAAAAGTAAGCAGATTTATCCGTGAATATTTCCTTTTATTTAAAATGGTATAAACTATAGTTCAAACGTTGATTGAATACCATAGAAACGACACAGCGACTTTTTATATTGTTTCAGTCAAAAGGAATAGCCAGTTAGTACACAGTAGTGAAAGGGCATGTTTTTAAAATAGAATAATCATTGAAAAATGTGAAGTGAAGTAAGTGTATTATGAAGTTGTAATATATCCAAACAGAAATGCGTATGGATTCTTACAAGAAACGTGAATTCGCGAGCTTTCTAAATGAAGAGAATATTTTTTTTCTTCCGGTCTAATTTACCGAAAATTTTATTTGATAAAATTCAGAGAATATTGATTCTAGATTTGTATTTGATATAACCTGAAGAAAATTGGACTCTAAACCCTAACAATCTTAACTAATTTTAAGATTTTATAAAGCTTTCCACTTCAGGCCTCAAAACTGGTAAAATTTAAATTTTGATTATGTTAATCTCATTGTTTTATATGGTATGCAATCTTCAGGAACGTTAATGCACTGATAATGCAATCAACTTTGAAATACATGTGCTAATGGCAACTTCCACGCCTTAATATAATTTTAAAAAAAAACCTGATGTGGACACCCATGATTTCCTAGTATGGCCTATTAAATTATACACATTTTTGGCTGCAATTTATTTCGCTTCTCACGACGCGGCAAAGCAAAAATACATAAAAACTCAAAACATCTTCATTGAAAATTGTAAAATACAGTAAAACAAAAACACCAAATACAGTTAAAACAGTTAAAAAAAAAGCAATTTTTCAATTAAAATTAGAATTTCTACACGGAAACAAGCAATGCGGCCAGAGGGCAAGAAGGCAGAACTTTTGGTACATAAAACTGAAAGTTTACTTTTGGTCCCACTCGGCAAAAAGACACTGAAGGCGCAGAAATTGACTTAATTCACTATTCTACCGAGTCTCAAATGTAAACAAACGATGGTTCTTTAGACGCTACATAAACTTTTAAATTATTGATAATTCAACAACTACTGCATGCAGATTAATTAAAGACATTTACTGATATTTTTCAACAGCTTAATGTGCGAAAATACTAGGCATGTTTATATTTTACTTTTAAAAAATGTTTTGTAATATATATGCGATTGGTGCAGCCGATTGCAACGAAAAGGGAGGTGCACAAGTACATGTTATAGCAGTCCCATATACAAAATTTCAACGTTCTACGGCTACTCGTTCTTGAGTTTTGCAAGATACATACATATTTAAGTACATACAGCTATCAAGAAAAAAAAATCTCTTATGAATCGATTTTACAATCCTTTTTGCCTGCATTGATAATTTACTATTATGAGTTCTTTATTCTGTCCGTAGGTACAGATGTCATGCAAAAACATGGTTCAAATGGTTTCGAGAGCGGTAAATGGATATTTTCGTTGAAACATGTTACGCGATATTTTTCGCGATTGCATAACTTCCTTTACTTCGCACAGGGAAGTAAAAAGAATAACGTATTACAATTCAACGGCTAGAAATAAGAAATAAGTAAATAATCCGCTAAAGTAGTGCAACAATTCCAAACAAATAAACAACACAGATGATCAATAGTGCAATAGGTTGAAATAAAAACAAAATGTAGTTAAGTTGTATACTGAAGAAATAAAAAAGTTAACAACTTACAAATTTTTTGAATTACTAAGACCAAATCAGAAATAAAAATTTCAGTCTTTTGAAAATACTTCATACTATCTTGAAATGTTTTACATTATCTTAAACTGCAAATGGCCTTTGCATTCCCAACTATGTGAAGTATTACTACAACACTATGGCGAATTCTAATTGAACAAAGAAGTAAAAATCTGGAGCTGCATTTCTCTTGTGGAAAATCAGAATGCGCTACTGAGACATAAGTTAGACTAAAATTCAAATGTTTTTGTGTTTCGAAATTCAAAGCGTTTATACTTTGGGCTCAAAGATCATTTCCAGTTGAGAAAGCAATATCTAGGGAAATATTTCGTTAACTGAAAAAACTAGCAAATTCCTATTTGGCAGTTATGATGAGAAAAGGAAGCATGTATTGCTACCACGGTTTTTCCTTATTTCTCAAAATGTTATCTTTCTACAAGCCTTATTTTCATTTTTAAATTTCGAAACTCTTAAAATTTTTAAATAACAGTTAGCGGGCCATAATAAAGCGTTGACAGACTTTATTATGGTTGGATAGCCATGTGTTAGTTAACTTTGTCTTAGAGAGTGGGAGGGGGGAACTCTTTACTATTATGAGGACAGTTTACTACACTTTGCATAAATCACATATTCCTTTATACTTTCACATTATTATACTACAATAAAATATTTATTTTCTGAATAGACTAAAGGTGTTTTTGAAGAAATATTTAACTTTGATTCGTCAGGGGGTGGGGGGAACAAAAATAAGTTTCATTTTTGATAAATGTCATTTAACTGTAAATTGTGAAATGTTTCAAACCAATTTTTAAATTAGTTTACTTTAAACCTGAGGTCATGTTATAATTTAATACGAACGACCTTTCATTAAGGCTATTCACCTTTACTTTAAAAAATATTCAGAGGGGTTTTTTTTCCCCTTGAAAAAGAACATTTAAAGGTGTCATGCACTCTTCAGAGGTCCAGCTGATTCGTTATTACTGGAAGAACTTAAGAAGGCAAGGCTGTATCCAGAGCACCATTGTTGAGAAGCGCCTACACGGTAACGTGATATATAAATTGCGGAGCTAATGCTGATTTCATACTAAAATAAATATTGATTAAAAAATTTTAAACTTTTGCTTATATGTTTTAATAATAAAAAACAATATTTTCTCCTGCCGAGAACGTATCTGCTTGCTTACGTTGTACAATGTGCTTCAAAAATTGCTCAAATCCATTATTTATTGAACGATGGGCCTCCAATTCACTGTTTCGAAATGAATAAAATAACATCGTCTGAGAAACAAATGTGGCTGGGCTAATTTCGAACCTGTAATCCTTTTAGTAAAAATATACAAAATTCAAATTCTTATATAGGTTGTTGTTGCCGTGTCTATGTTAAGGCTTATTCAAACAGTGCTATGTCTTAGAATGACAGCCTTGGCAATCTGCAAAATGTTATCATCGTAGAGGTTCGGTCTCTTAAAGAAGACCCCAATTTTTAATAATTCAGCAGGGATGGCCAGCCAATCAAAAATGCGTGCAGTTGTCAATTTTGTGTCCGGTCAGTTATCACTGTTTTTATAGGTTACCCATGAAGTTGACATGCTCTGACAACTATTGAAGAAAGCAGACCTTATCCAACTTTTGAAGCTAGCTTAGGCGAAAATAGATCTTATTGGTGATCAGGGAGATTCCATCTAGGATTGCATGTAGAGCTGCCTTTCAATCACAGGAGACAACGAATCCTTTTGCTTGTTCAGAAATG
>KK117100.1:53645-110538 GCA_000611955.2 Stegodyphus mimosarum | reverse complement strand
GAGAGAAATACATGTCAAGTGATTCCTCTATTGTCAAAAGTTCGTAAGTGAAGTTTAGCGACTATGGTTCCAGCGCCAATTTTGTGTTGATAAAAAGCACAAAATCTGAAATTCTCCAGAACCTCTTAGTGATTGTTTCATCAGATGAATCATCTGTTATATACACTCACGTTTGTGAAAATTGCAACACCATGGAGGACTTACGCGAGTGAGCTGAAATTTTCAGGAAATGCAAAGTAGCGCATGATATGCAAATGATTAGAATTGCAAATCCGTAGCGCATGCGTATGCTGAGCAGCGCCCTCTGAACGGCTGATGGATCCGAATAAATAGACGGCTGTAGCGAGGCGTGTATGGTTATCGGTGGTTATCTGCTAGTGGTAAACGTTAACTCAATCTGTACTTATGCCTCGTCGACGAAAGAGAGCGAGATTTGAACAACTTACAGAGTTTGAACGAGGGAGAATCATCGGCCTTCGTGAAGCTGGATTGTCGTATCGTGCAGTAGCCTCTCGTGTGCAGCGTAACAGCAGCACAGTGATGCGCGTTTGGAAGCAGTGGACGGACGAGTGTCGGACAACTCGGAAATCCGGGAGTGGACCCCGAAATGTGACGTCAGCTCGCGATGATAGACACCTGGTCCGCATGGCGCGGACGGACCGTACAGCTTCCTCTAGACAATTGGCAGCACTGTGGTCAATAGCTACAGGTGTTTCATTGTGTGCTTCATCAATTCGTAGACGTCTGCTGCAGTGTGGACTGCGCGCACGGACTCCTTTATACAGGATCCCCCTAACGCACGACCATCGCCGCCTGCGGCTACAATGGGCCAATCAGCATAGAGACTGGCGTGCTGATTGGCAGCATGTCGTGTTTTCTGACGAATCCCGCTTTAATTTGTGGTACCATGATGGCCGCATTCGTGTCAGACGCTATGCCGGTGAACGCCACCTTCCGGAGTGCATTATCGAACGCCACAGTGGACGAACACCCGGAGTTATGGTCTGGGGCGCCATAGCATATCATAGACGATCTCAATTGCTACGAATTGTGGGCAATCTGAACAGCAACCGGTATATCCGTGAAGTTCTACAGCCCGAAGCTGTTCCCTTCCTTCAAAGCTTGCCAGGCGCTGTATTTCAACAGGACAATGCCCGCCCTCATACTGCTCGGATTGTTAAATCCTTCTTTGCAGCGCAGCAGGTACAGCTTCTTCCTTGGCCTGCGTGTTCCCCGGATATGTCGCCAATTGAACATGTGTGGGATGTCATTGGTCGGCGTCTTGCTCGTGATCCTCGTCCTGTTGCGTCTGCAGACGAACTTTGGGTACGCGTACAAACGATATGGAATGCTCTTCCTCAGTCAGACATTCAAACTTTGTTTGACTCCATGCCACGTCGTGTAGCAGCACTTATTGCGGCGCGTGGTGGCCACACAAAATACTGATTCTGATCTCTTGTTCTTGTTTGTTTGCTTTGAACATTTAATCATTTATTTGTACCACTACCAGTTAACTGTGTAATAAATTGCATTCAATTATGACGATTCCTTCTTGGTGTTGCAATTTTCACAAACGTGAGTGTAGTTCTTTTACTCAAAAAACCATATAGCAAGTTTTTTTCTCCTTTATTCTACTAAAAATTTTTCAGAAAGGAGATTGAGATAAATTAGGTGCTATATCAGAACTTGCTATGGAACAAATTCGTTTCGAAAACAACTTTCAAATTTATATTACTTGAAGTCACAATCTTACGCTGCGAATATTTCCGTCTTAAAGATAATACAAAATTGAACTGATTACGATTTAAGACACCAAATTTCTAAGAATGAGAATTTGAAAAGAAAGTTTATCTGTAAATTAAAAAAAAAGTACTTTTAGAGATTAGCATTGAAATATTCTAAACGCACATAACTTTTACTGGAGATGCTAAAGCAACAAGAATTAGCGTTTGCCTTAGAATCTCCAATAACAGATACTCGGCGTGTTATTTTAACTCAAATGCATAACTGAACGTTGTTAGTTCGGTCCTGGGTTCGAATCTGCAAACGGGTTAGCCGTATTGGCGTTTTTATGATTATTTCCCTGTGTAACTTGTATGTGAACCAGTTTCTCTAAGGAAATCTTTCGCGAAGGCCTCCCTCCTCTTAGGCAGATAGCTCTCGAGCACTGTCATAATCACAAAAAACAAACCTTGCCTTTTTGCAACTGCTATTTTTTATGTGCATCTTTATTAATTTCGATAAATTATCAGTTTCTTCCTGCTTACGTGGAGTAATTATTTGAAGAGATCTTCACGAAACCGTAGCTCGAAACACTATATAATATGCTTCACCAAAATTTCGATTAAAGTTATGTCAAGTAATTTTGATTCTATGATAACTTATAAGGTTCCTCCTTCAACCTCTTGACTCTTTTCGTGAGCATAAACTGTGAAACCTTATGTGGAGGACAGTGAGCAAATCTAGGCTATGTCCTTTAGTGTTGCAGAAACTACAAAGTCAGAAGGAGGGTTTAAAAGTGACCCTTTAATTCAAATATTTACAACTCTTCCAATTGAGAGTAAGCCACTACTTGGGCTGAACTAAAATAATATTAAACTAAAGTGTGTTAACAAATTCAATACCTAACTTAATTCTAAATAGGACGGCGAGGGAAGCTTAACTCTTAGTGAAATGCAATTATGCGAATTTCACTAGCAAACACTGGTAATTGCAAATTGCCTATGAAGGCGAACTTTCAGTAGACAGAGGAAATCTTTGCGCGCACAGCCTTACGGCGATAAATCCAAGGCTCTGTCTTTCCCCTCGTTAACTCCTGCCTTTTAACTGCTAACAGATATATGCGATTTGCATAAATATCTCACTCGCGCTAAATTCGGGCAGCAACTGAAACTTTGAGAATTCGATAGGAAAGTTCAAACTAAAAATAATTTGGTTAATTAAAATAATGAATGCTACATAGTTGCTCCCAGAATTTAGTAGTCTGAAACTAAGTAGCCTAAAATCGGCTTTTAGTGAAGATGCTAAATTCTAAATCTAAATTTTCCTTCCTATTCGCCATCCTTTACAATTGTAAGTTTTAAATTTAGTTTAACTCTCTGTTTGTGTCTTAGATATTTTAACATAGAATATCTTTTTCCGTCTTCACATCAAAAAGATCCATCAGGAATTTGGCTGGATACTATCTGGTTCCTTCCAATCTGGAAGGAAATAAATTTTAATTTCATGTTATAAGTACATTTCACCTGAAAAGTACAACATTCCCTTCCTCTGATGCTTTCCGTAATGACTTTTATTCGCGCTTTAGGTATTCGCGTTTTTTAATTTCTATTAGCGCTTTTCGCCAAACGCATTCATTTTACACTCATTCATTTTTAAAACTTCCCCCTTGTTCTCTGGCCAAATGTGGTGTTTGTGAAAAACACGCAGTTTTACTTTGTCAAGTGTTCACAACTACCACCTGACTTCAATTCTATTGGGGTTAATTCTTCGACTTTCAAGACCTCAGACTTCCCCTAAAACAAATCTGAAATGCCCTGAGGTTCTAACATGAAATGAACTTTAAACTTTTGTGTGAAACCAGAGAACACTACGTACAACATTCAAACATTTCAATTGCATTTCATACATATAATTCATTCTTTCAATCTTCAATTCAAATTTTCTTTAAATGCTCATTGCGTTAAATAACACTTATATATTCACTTTCTAATTTAGCGCGCTTTACGCTTTTACATTACATTTTAATTTTAACTTGCGTATCCTTTACGCTTTTCCAAAATATTCGATATAAACAAAACCAGTGCTTAAGGCTTACAACAAATCATGCATTACATAGAAAACAGTTTTACATTAAATGCATTCATTATTTATACATAGAAAAATATAATACAACAGTTTTGCTATACAACTTACGTACTAGTTGCTTTTAATTAACACAATTCAATTTCCTATTTACAGAGAGTCTTTTGACTAAAATCGATGAATCCCATGTTCTGGATTACAAAGAACATTTCACGAAGTCTCACAGTTTTTCAACTGAACTCTCGAATTTCTTCCGCTGCATAATTAAGTTGTTCCTTCAAGCGTGTCCTTTACGCTTTCGGCAACCGGCTTTTGACTCGGGTAACTTCCCTTTTAAATCTGCAACTTGCACTTAAATCAGAAACATAACTGTGTGAATTTTAAAAGAAAATAAAGAATCTACTTATCTTTCTGCCAGTCTTTTAGGCGTTTTTTTGTCCATTCCTGAAAGGTTGGATATACTGTGGCTTGGGCTATTCTTTGCTTGTTACTCCTAGATTGAAACTCTGGGGCTGCCTTTCGTTTGGTCGATCTTCTTTCCTCCAGAAACACCTTGTTGGGACGAATGGTGGGTGGCGCTTTCCGTTTGTGCTGAAGTCTTTGCTCCCTCTCCAGACTGGCTCGTTCCTTCTCCTGCACTCGTAGGCTCCTTCGTTGTGGGTTGGCACCTTCGGCGGCTCGCTTCTCGCCGTTCTGTTCCCTCCGTAGTGGTGGAGCTTTCATAGTGTTTTCATTTGGACGTTCCTTCCTTAGACGCTTTGGTTGCTGAGACTGTTGCTTAGCGTTTGTCCTTTTTTCTTTTTGGGGTGGTCTTTTCTTCGGCTGCGGCTTCCTCTCTTCTGGTAACCTCCTTTTCAAACTGGGTTCTCTTGTTTTTGAGGGACCTGGTTGGGGCTCTTGAATCTTAGAAAAATTCTGTGAGGCTGGACCCTGCAACATGTCTTTCAAAATATTATTATTAGCTCTTCGATAATAATGTTTAATTTGATCGAAATTTGCCACAGTCTCTTCGCCCTTCTCATTCTTTAAATATGCACGGCATTCAACTATTCTTGTAATTTCAAAAGGACCATGCCATCTTGGGCAAAATTTTGCGACCTTATCTTTTGCTGCGCATGAAAGTGCGTGGGCTTGTTTCAACACCTCCTCCCCCACTTTATATTCTACGGTTCTTCTTTTTGAATCGTAGTAAATCTTTTGTTTCTTTTGCGCTTCCCGGGAGCACTTTTCTGCCTCCTTCAACATTTTTTCTATTTCACCCATTTGAAATTCCGGCGCTCTATCTTTCACATAAAATAATTTATCTAAGGGGGTCATTATCTTCCTGCCCAAAAACAATTCGGCGGGGGATTTCTTCGTTGTCTCGTGCTTAGCCGTTCTGAGGGCGAATGCAAATTCTTCGACGCAGTCATCCCAGTTAGAATGGTGCTTTTGCACATAATTTCTAATCAATTTTACAATATTCTTATTTACCCGTTCCGCTATATTTGATTGTGGGCGGTAGGGTACCATTTTCATATGCTTAATGCCCAACTTGTCACACATCATTTTAAATGTACTGCTTACAAACTGGGGACCATTATCGCTAATCACCCTCGCTGGACATCCATATCTTAAAATATATTTGTTCAAAAACGAATCTGCAACGACTTTTGCTGAAGCCCGCTTAAGTGGTATCAACTCAACCCATTTACTGAAATGATCCACAATGACTAATAAAAATCGTGCCTTATTTACATGACTCCTGGGGTAGGGGCCTAAGAGGTCAATACCAATTATTTCATTGGGGAACCTAGACTCAATACTAGTTAATAACCCGGCCGGGCGGAAATTTACGTCATTATTTATCTGACACGTGTGACAAGTCTGGCAGTAATTTTTAACTATCTTTTGTAATTGCGGAAAATATACCGCCTCGCGTACGCGTTGTATTGTTTTTCTAATTCCAAAATGGCCCGAGACAGGCGAATCGTGGAGCTCTTGCAAGATACTTAAAATTAATTTGGCCGGGATGACTGGTCTGTATTCACTATTTTGATTCGTAACTTTAGTATAAAATAAGAGACCATCAATGATTTCATAGTTCTGTGCTCTGCTTCGTATTGCATTAATGTCTATATGCTGGAAGTTATCTGGGTCTTTTAAATAATTATAAATATTTCCGAATTCGGGATCCCTAGCAATTTCTTCTATTACAGTCTCTCGAGAGTCAATGACCTTTGCCTGAAGCATCGCTATTTTTACTTTCTCGCCGTTCTCGTCTAACTTTATTCTAGATAATGCGTCGGCCACTACATTGTCTTTTCCCGGTGTGTGTTTGATAATGAGATTAAATTCTTGCAACTTTAGGGTCCACCGAATTAAGCGTGGCGAAAGATTCTTTCCTGAAAATAATCTGGTAACTGCCGCATGATCTGAATATACTGTTACGGGAGAACTCCCAAAATATACACAAAATTTTTGAACAGCTGCGAGCACTGCTAAAGTTTCACGCTCCGTTGCCGAATAATTTCTTTGCGTATCATTCAATGTACGACTAAAAAAGGCAATCGCTTTTCTATTTTGTGTTAACACGGCTCCGATTGCGTAATCTGATGCGTCTGCATAAATTTCTAGACCCTTGTCTTTCTCTGGGAACTTTAGAACCGGTGCATTAATTAAAGATTCTTTTAACTTCTCAAACGCGGCGTTTGCTTCTGAAGACCACGCAAAACGAACTCTTTTCCTTCTCAACTTTAACAATGGTTCAGCAATTTCTGCGAAATTTTTAATAAAAATTCTATAATATGAGCACATACCCAAGAAAGTCGCTAACTTTTTGGCTGTATTCGGAATTGGGTAATTTTTCACTGCTATAACTTTAGATTTATCTGT
Source organism: Stegodyphus mimosarum (assembly GCA_000611955.2). Taxonomy (NCBI): domain Eukaryota; kingdom Metazoa; phylum Arthropoda; class Arachnida; order Araneae; family Eresidae; genus Stegodyphus; species Stegodyphus mimosarum. The sequence goes on along the minus strand of KK117100.1, from coordinate 103,860 downwards.
TTCGATCCCCCTTTGAGAAATTTTGTACCCTAAATATTTGAGTTCTTTTGCCGCGAATTTACATTTCTTAATGTTCACTTTAAGTCCTGCATCTTTCAAAAGAGTAAAGACTTCTCGAAGGTCTTTAATATGTTCTTCCAGCGATTCTGAAGTAACAATTATATCGTCAAGATAAATAAATGTACTTTTTCCTATTACCGGCCTTAAAATTTTGTCCATGCACCTCTGAAACGTGGCCGGGGCTCCCGACAATCCAAAAGGCATACGCAAAAAGCCATATGTACCGTATTTTGTTATGAATGCTGTTTTGTGAACATCTTCCGGCTTTATGCTTATCTGAAAATATCCGGATGTCAAATCTAGGGTGGTTATGTATTTTGTCGATTTAATACTTCTTAGAATTTCATCAATTACCGGAAGTGGGTAAGTTGGAAATTTTGTTATACTATTAAGCTTTCTGTAGTCAATAGCGAACCTGTACCTTAATGGATCAGTTAACGGCAAATCATTATTTTTCTTACATAAAACAACCGGACTCGCATATGCACTAGAAATAGGAGTTATTATTTTGTTTCTTAACATTTCATCAATATGGTATTTTATTATTTCCTCCTTAACTTTGTCGTACTTGTAAGGACGCTGACGTATAGGTTCATCCGTAGTTAATTTAATTTCGTGTGCTACGATCTGGGTGAATCCTGGAATATCATCAAATAAATCAGCGAAATTACTTACCAACTCCCGAAACTTGTCCTGTTCTTCGGGCGTTAGATGGCTTAAATCCACTTCAGGGGGAGGTGTTGATTTCTTTTTAACTGGGTCCATGGTTACTTGCAAGGTGGAGTTTTCAAAATCGATTTTCGCATCCACAGCTGCAAAGAAATCTGTTCCTAAAATAACCGATGCTTGGAGGTTCTTCACTACAAGAAACATAATTTTTTTTTGTTCTTCGCCGATTTTGATGTACAGCTCGATTTTTCCCATGCATTGACACGTTTTTCCTTGGGCTGCTACCACCTTCATTCCTTCCACGCTATGCAGACGATATCTACGAAAGTGCTTCTTAAAAAATTCTTCTGCCAAACAGCTTCCTTGAGCGCCGGTATCCAACAGAGCTGTAGCGGGTACGTTGTTAATTAGTAACTGCAGTCTCGGTAATTCAATGTTTCTCACCATGACCGTATTTAGCTGTACTTCAGAGGGATTTTTCTTCTCCTCGGAACATTGCACCCCCTTCCCCGCAATATTCCTTAGTAGTTTAAATGCTTTGCGGGTGTTTTCTTCTGTTGCTGGCTTCTGCCTGGGGAGAATGATTTTCTTCCGTAGTTGGAATTATTTTGTTGGCGCTGTACTTGGCGCGGTTGACCGCTCGCATTTTGACTGGTACCAGTAGTTCTCGGCCATCGTCTGTTTCTTCCTTCGGCATTCTGGTTCCCCTGCAGCCGCTGTTCATACGATTGTCTCCGTTGATTTTCGGCCGCTCGCCGGCTCTCGAATTGTACGGCGAGTTCAAACAGCTTGTCCAGCGTTACGGGATTTCTTAGCTCCATGAAATCTTGTATCGATGGTAACAATCTGGGCAGGATTATCTGGATAATCTCCGGGTCCGGCCTCGTGCCATACAATAATTTAAAGACTTGTATTTTTCTCAAAATAAATTCCGATAGTTCATCCACCCGCTGTTGGTACTTGCTAAACAACTCAGCTTCGAGTTTCGCACGGTCTTTAACCACAGGAAACGCTCTCAAAATTGCTAGTTTAAAATTCTCGTACGTGTAAGTCGGCGTTCCTGGTTCTCCCAGCAGACATTTTCCGATGCACTTATACCAGGTCGCTGCTTGGCCCCTCAATGCTCCTGTCGCTAATATGACCTTCTGATGTTCCGGAACTGGATACAGCAAAAAATGCGCTTCTAACTTTTCCAGGAATGTGTTCACAGGTCCTCTGGCATCAAAAACTACTGCCGGCTTCATGGCTGCTCTGATGGTTTCCACTATGAATCCAAATCCATCAGGCATTGCAGCTGTATTCTGGGATGTAGTAGGCATATTCCAACTTCCTTCCATCCTTTTAGTTGTTCGGGCGCCAGTGTAAGGTTTCTCCTTCAATCTCTTGACCTTTTTCGTGAGCATAAACTGTGAAACCTTATGTGGAGGACAGTGAGCAAATCTAGGCTATGTCCTTTAGTGTTGCAGAAACTACAAAGTCAGAAGGAGGGTTTAAAAGTGACCCTTTAATTCAAATATTTACAACTCTTCCAATTGAGAGTAAGCCACTACTTGGGCTGAACTAAAATAATATGAAAATAAGGTGTGTTAACAAATTCAATTCCCTAACTTAATTCTAAGTAGGACGGCGACGGAAGCTTAACTCTTAGTGAAATGCAATTATGCGAATTTCACTAGCAAACACTGGTAATTGCAAATTGCCTATGAAGGCGAACTTTCAGTAGACAGAGGAAATCTTTGCGCGCACAGCCTTACGGCGATAAATCCAAGGCTCTGTTTTTCCCCTCGTTAACTCCTGCCTTTTAACTGCTAACAGATATATGCGAGTTGCATAAATATCTCACTCGCGCTAAATTCGGGCAGCAACTGAAACTTTGAGAATTCGATAGGAAAGTTCAAACTAAAAATAATTTGGTTAATTAAAATAATGAATGCTACAAACTGAAATAGAAATTTTTTAGCTGTATCCGCTTTGGCTGTGGAAATGGTGCTAACACTTGCATGTTATTCCCGTGAGGAACATGTAAAATTTATTTAGTGTATGTTAATTAAAAGGTATAACATAGTCAAAATTGCTGTAGTCTGAAAGCTAATTTTCATTGGGCTCATTTTTTTGATGGAGTCATGAATCTTTGACCATCTCTTCAAGAGATTTTTCTTGTGTAGCCATTTTAAATAGTACAATTTCTTTTTAATGCTGATTTTATATATGACTCTTATTCTAAGAGTATTATATATATATAAATATAAACAATATATATGAAGGTCCTCTGGTCCTTTGCCCAGGGCTTCCAAGAGCGTTAAGTGCCCTATACTAATCTGCTTAAGTTGCTTGCCATTATTAGGTCGGTGATTGTCGTAGGAGGTCTAGCATATTACTTTGCCCGGAGGCCCATAATGCTGTTAAAACGGTACTTATTGTAGCAATCTAATAATTTTATATTCATACATTTTAACTGATTTGCTTTCAATCAAAACATTCCCTACATGATAGCTAACTTGAAAGAGATGACAATCACAGAGACAGCATATCAGAGGTGGAAGGAAAATCTAAGTTACATTTTGAGTATGCAACACAAAACGCTCTTGTCTTTCACTTCTTATTGCTTACAAAAAAATTTTAAAATGTGTAAGTTTTACGAAATATGAAACAAAATCTAAAGGCTTTCAGATTTTACATTATGCCCAAAGGGACTTTTTTTAAAGTTTTGTCTGTTACTTTTATTTATTAAATTATTAAATATCATGTTCTTCCTACTTAAACCATAAAATTCAGTTCAACAACAACGTCGCTAAATGATTTTAATGATTTTAAAATCACCATATCTTTAGAATTTCCGATACACAATCTCGCGAGCTGGAGAAATTTTTTTTTTTTAACAATGTTGCCATTGCTCGCTTTGAAATCGTTGAGTTTGTTAATCGAAAATTCGTTAAAGTTTTACAAAATATGAAATAGATAATAAAACAAATATTCCAAATTTTGCTTCCAAATACCCATTTTAGGGTGTGAACCGTACATCATTCAAAATTTGATGGCTCTAGATACCGTTGTTTTTATCACAATGTGAGAAACATATATGCATTTATGCAGATTTATCGTAACTTAATTTCTTTAAATATAATACAGGGCTCTAATATTTGGTGGCAACAATTTGAAAGGTGAACCGACATTTAAATTGAACCAACGCAAAATGCCAAAGCGAAATTAATAGTTTTTCGGGGCAAATTGAATCTTTGAACTAAAGAAAAAACAGAACATATGAGAAATGAGGGAATGCCATGTTGTTAATTTCAAACATTAATTGAAGGACTAGTGCCATAAAATCTGCGTTTTTTTTTTTTTTTTTTTTTTTTGATTTTCTCGAATTTGAGAGTCAAAATTATCTTCAAGAAATTGAAGAATCTGACAAAAGACATGCTATGGTTTCAGAATAAATTAAAAAGATAAATCTTAAACAAACTAGGGTGAAGATTTCGGTGATTAAAATGACCAGGGAGAAAAAAAAAAAAAAAAATGAGGAAATATTTAGAAAAAAAAAAAAAAAAAAAAAAAAAAAAAAAAAAAAAAAAAAGAGAGAGAGAGAGAGAGAAAAGGAAGATTGACGATTAAGACATTATTGCGAAATTTCATCTTGTTTTAAAACTTTTTCGTCGCAACATAACCACTTAATTTTATAATTATGATGTAAAGTGTATGTATTTGTAATTATTAGAAATCTTTGTATACCCCTCAATTACAATACATTTTAACTTTATTCGTACTGCAATAGACTTTTTTGGGGGGGGGAATTGGGCTGGGAGTTTGTCTTGTTGCCATTATCAAAACTTAATTGTCTGGTACGAATTCCACTCTTTTCATATTGAGTCTATAAAAAGTTTGGTCTCGATTTACGGCATCTATCCTGGAATTATTTTTATGTCGTTTAATCCAGGTATGTACTACCCACGAACCTTGGATATCTTGACGAGGTTACGGAGGATAACTGAAAAAGTCAATGCAAGGAAAAAGGGATGCGGCACATAAGGTATATACAGAAAGCTTATTTAAGTGGAAGATTTATACGGTATACAGGCTGTTCCTGCTTTAAAAAAATAACAGCAGCACTTCACACGTTCCTGTCCACGGAATCTCTTTCTAAAATCGTGCGCAACACAGGAATAATAAAGTCAGCACACTTAAAAACAAACATCAAAATGAACTGAAATTGAGGAAGATGAATGATACACATAATTGCGGATAGCAGACGTCATCAAGAAAATAAGGATCAACAGGACAATTAAAACCTGAGGTACGTAGCCATATCTTTGTCAGTAGAGAGTCCCGTAGCTTCAGACTGCGACACACGCTGCACCTCCTCGGTTTAAAACGGGATAAGGTATTTTCTCCCTCCTCGCCTTCGTAATGTAAAGGTAGCATACTCGACGCATATTCGAGATGTTCAGTGTTCGAGACTAGCGAGGGCACTGCACATTTTTTACGTCTTCTGTTTAAAAAGAAAACGTAAGACTCTACAAATGGCGCCAGAAAAGATGGTGGATGATAATTCGCCACCACCAAGATTGGCGATTGGGTCCCCTAATACCCAGTCACCTTTAAAAGGAGGAGAATATAAAATATTTTCTTCCTACTTTCAGCATGTTTTCGTAACGTAACGCATGCCTTCGTCTGTGGTGTAACAGTCGCACATTCGGCACATGTTTCGAGAGGTCCAGGTTCGAGTCCCGGCAAGAGCACTGCACATTTTTCATGGCTCTTGCTTCAAAATAATCTAATGACTGTACAAATTAAAAAGTAAAATTTTTGCTGAAGATTTTGGATTAAAAAAATTCCGGTGTTTTAAATGGTAGGCTACACTGGTAAATTCTAAGACTTACTTTTTATTGAAATTTTGTGTTGCCATACTTATATCTCAATTTAGAATTTTTTTCAAGGAAAAGATTACATGAATTTTATGCTACGGAAACTGGAATTGTTTGTAGTTTACTTTTTAATTGACTTGTTTTAATCTAATTTCCGAAAATATTATTGAAAGAAAATAAAATACAAAGTTCATGCATTAATAAATGTTAGATATGGCCATTATGACAAAACTACAGAGCTGGTATTCACAAAGATGAAGAACTATTAAAAAGATTAACGGCATCGATGTTTTTAACTTCAAGAATTAATAAAAGGGAGATTAGTAGCATAAAGAATAATGTATTGTAATGATACGTTAAGTCTACACTATGTAATCATAAAGAAAGTTTTCTGAATGTGATTGTCAAGATCGAGAATTGGAAGAAAGAGTCTGGTTGCAGACGAAAATGACAGGTTTTCTTTTGATAGATTATTCTCTTTTAAGTGAAAAGATGACCGAGGGGTGTTTGCTCCGAGGCGTCAGCTGCCCTTTCCAACTTCCGTAGACCCCCTCCTTCTGGCTCATTCAGCACAATACGCAACCTAAAAGAGCCCCATTCTGTTCTCAGTTGTGACCTTGGACCGCACTTAGTTACTTTCCCGAGTGTAGAAAAGGTAAGAACATTCTTTTTGAAAAATTGTTTATGATGCACGGTATACACGCGCCATCTGGAGGCGTATTAAATTTCTTGGGAATTAATTAACACTTTCAACATAAGTTCTGCCGCTAGGGAGAAGGACAAAAAAAGTAATTTGAAAAATTAGATTATAATCTAATATCTCAAAGTGTTGAAAGTGTTATAGTTTAAAAAAAAAAAAAAAAGGAAAAGATATAAAAATTTGAGACTGAAAAGAAATTTGTTCTGTTCTTGCAATGCAGATTTCAATCTATCAGTTGCTAAACACTTACAATAGGTATATTAGTTTAAATGTTAGTCCAATAGAAATTAAAGATATGGAACAAACAAACGAAAAAAAAATCTTGTATTTAAAATCAGTTGCTCCCAATGGCAAAACTAAATGTTAAGGGAAAAAATTGCCCTGATTTCATCGTAAATTAACGGTAGGTGGAGACCTTTGTGTTTATTTAGTAAAGAAATACTTTAATTATTCAAGATGTAACTGTGCATTTAACTGATCTCTTGAAAACGAAGCTCACAACAAATATTTCTTTCAAATAGCAGTACCTTCTAGGACACCAAATTAATAAGTGGAAAACAGTAAACGCCCCAAACAGATCTTGACATGCAAATTTCAATTTCTTTTCAGTCTCAATTTTTTTTGTCTTTTCCTTTTTGTTCCATAGAGATTTCAAGCCAGGAGTTTCAAAAAAAATTTATGAATGCCATCAGCTGTTACTGCAAAGTAAATGGTATACGGTTCACTCACTCACTCACTCACTCACTCACTCACTCACGCACGCACGCACGCACGCGCGCACACACACACACACACACACCGAAAGAATTTTGCTTCCTTTTTTATTGCTGTTGTTGTGACTTATCTCACTTGTCTGACAGTAACATCAGAATATGCCCACGACATTCATCGTTTTAAGGAGAGCAAGACTGCGCCTGTCATCGGCAAATGCCTTGAGCATCATGCAGGTGACAGTACGACTTTGCTCTGTTCGGCCCCCAATTTTAATGGAGAGCACCCGGGGGAAACGGGTTAAAGGTTCTCCCACACATCTTCGCCTACTATCAACCTCTCGAGAGGACTTTCGGCTCGTCGCATATTTAAAGTGCCCCATGCCGTACAGACACTATACATTTACAAACATGCATGCCTTCTCCTGGATTCGAAACCAGACCCTTCGGTACGGCAGTCAGCATCGTTAACCACTGTCCCAGTTGGGCGGAGCTTCCTTTTTTAAAATAAATTAAAACAAACACTTTCTCCATGTAATAAAAACGAGTTTTACCCGTAAAATAATAATAATAATGACAATAACAATAATAATAAAAGAAATATGTGGACCATAGGATATTAAACGACGTGTGCGATATTACACAACTCGTTTAAGTGTCGTTTCCCATGTCATTCATTTTGGAATTGTTAGATAAAATCTTGAACAACATTAATTTGTAAATATAATTATTACTGACGATTGTGAAACAAATCCCTTTCAAAGCTGTATGCCATTTAACTATGAATTTCCATCATTGTTTTATTTACATGGGATTGGGATGTCAAGTCTCCGAAATAAAATAATTTCTTGTAGAGTCATACTCATAAATCGGATGCATTCCGATGCAGTTGCAGGTGAATTCTGTGATCATTACTTGCTTTGATTTTTAACGCAGACATTAACCTCAAGTAAAGATATCTGGAAAAAAATTTAATACCCAAAGTTCATACATATTACATTAGTATCGTCTTTAATACTTATATTAGCGTAGTGCACGGAAATAAACCTCGTTGCAAAATGTCGCTACATATATGTAATAAAAATAAATATAGAAGTACTGATGTAGGAACACTGAGACATAGAAACCTAGAAATACTGATGGGGCAGCACGTAGATAACACAGAATGTAGATCGATACTGAAGAGGAAGAATTCTGATTGCGTAGAATGCTAAAATGTTGAATCCGTAATAACTAGGAAATTTGGCAGCTGAGTAAGATCAAATATGCCTTTTCATTTTAATCAACATTTGTGGCGGGCACAATTCACTTGGCACTCTAATTGTGCCTATTTCCAGAATATTTATATTTTTGATACTTATGCGATAGAAAGAGAGCAGAATGAAATAGTGTTCAAGCGGTACATAGGTAGAAGGAAATGTGCGCAGTTATAAAATATAGAAGTTCACTAAGAGAAGGTTTTGGTTTAGATTAGAAAGGTTTAATTTCCAAAGTTTTGAGATCAAGATCCGAATTAGCTACGTCATCAGCGTATAAAACGACACTTTGTCTGCTACATGAGATGCGAAATTGAATCCAGCAAATTGCCATTCAGAAAGCATTTGTACTTTTTTTCCATTTTTATTCTGCTCTTTATTCCTCATTTTTTAAAAAATTTCATCAGTTTTAATTTAAGCTATTTTCCTGGAGCTGCAGCAGAGCCCCTGTGGATTGCAAGCAGAACTTTTAGGGCTCCGCGGTAGTTTGGGAACTACTGTTTGTAGGAAAAGAAGCGAAATTCATTTTGCATAAATTTCATACAAATACTGGAAAAAGTAAACACAGTATTATTTGCTCTATAAACCTCCTATTTCAATTTCACATTTACTCAAGAAAATTTTTGTTCTCAAATGATTGGATGGTAAGATATCAACAAATTTTCTTAATTTAGGTTCTTCGTTAACGATTCACCGAGAAAGATGTACTAATGCTGCGCACATTCAGACATTTTTTTATTTTACCTCTACAAATTGTACTATGCGAATATCTTGATTGCAACCAAAATGCTTAGCGCATGACAAAAAAGCGGGATCCTCATTGAGAATAGCCGTGAGAGCAGAAATGGGTATAAAAAAAAAAAAAAAAAGAAAGAAAAGTCATGTAGGTAATTACAGATTATCAACTGCAAAAAAATGTCACATATTTTTCTGATTGATTGCGACTGTTAAAAAGTTTCATGTGATGTGCTCATGTGATGACCTGTGATGTTTAATTTCTTTAATTATAATACAAGGGGATAATATTGGTGGCAATAGTTTGAAAAGTGAAACAAGCATTCAGAGTGATTCGACGCAAAATCTGAAAATGAAAACAATAGTCCGTCAGGGACGAAGCCCCTTTGGACTAATAATTATAATAATAACTCAAAGGAAAAAATTCCTATTTATAATTATTTGGTATTTGAAATACAAAGTTTGCTACTTGCAAGACATATTTGCACGCTACATTTTGTAATTCAAACATGTTGATAACTAAATATATTAATATTCTAGGCTGACATTTATTTCGAATAATTCTAATATTTTAATTAAACATTAAATAATTTACTTTAATTTAAACTAAAAATAAACAAATTATGACAACTTTTTCAGCTTTCCAAAAAAAAAAAAAAAAAAAAAAAAATTCCAAGCAGGACAAAACTCGAAAATAAATAATAACAGCCTAGACTTCTCTTATTCATAAAATTCAATCTTCTACACAAAATACTTATGTTTATATGTAGATAATCATAAATTTCGTACACAGTTATAAAATTTACTTGTAAAATATCCGTGCATTCGAGAAAAATTACTAGAAATTATCCTCATCACAGATTGTAGATGCTCATCGTTAATGGGGTTCTTTCTCAATAAATTTTGAGTTCCGAAACAAAACGATTATTCTTAGTGTAAAAGTTCAGTGCATTCGCTTTTTGGAAAGTGCGAATAAAATTTAAATCTGTATCTTCAAATTTTTCATTAAGATTTATATCACATTCTAAATTAATTCTCTCAGCTTATAGATTTTCTGCTGCTTCAGGTTATATTTTTAATCTCCGTGAAAATAATGTAAACTCGGCCTTCAAATAATTAAAATTTTGAAATCTTTGCATCACCATACTTGCAACAAATACATAATTGAAGTGTATTAGATGACCACATAAAATTCCTTCGGGCGCCAGTTTGAAATCAGTGCTAAGTCAGCTACTGACTGAATTTGTTTGCGAGAGTTAAGCAATGGGAAGTATTAAAATGATGTTTGCAGAAAACTCTGTTAATAATGTAGGATAGATTACCCCCAAGCGCTTTTGAAAATCACATGTTAACTATTCCCAACTTGAGAACCTTTAGTGATCCGAGGTGTTTTTTCCTTAGAAAAGTTTTTTGTGAACCGAACGTAAAGTTAAGAAAAAAAGTTATTTGTGTTTGATTATTTTACTTTTTATTTTCGTAAAACAGAATTGCAAAACACATTTTCCTCCACAAAACTAAATCATGAAGTAATTGTCTATAAACCCTTTCTAATTTCACTAAAATAAAACAATAAACTGAATTTCTGTTAACGTAAACCTTAAGTTAAAGAGCATGCGTTCATTAAATGGTACCCACTGATAGCATTACTAACTAGTTATTGGCGTTTTTTGGAGACAAAATATATTTTTGATGTCAGCATATCGATGAAACCATTCTTTTCCCCTCAGATTTCCTCCTAACACTTTTTGGCTTTGGTGATCGGATTTAAAAACACACCAGATTAATATTCTCAGCAGCTTTGCTCTATCTCCGTATCTCCTAAATAAGATGACAAATGAATGCTTTAAGATTTTATTGTTGATTTTACATTTCCGTTGGTATAGTCAACTGTCACGTACAACTTTTGATCTTCACTGAATAAGAACTGGAAATTTTCGATTCTTTGTCAAAATGTTATGGGAAATATATAATGGGTTGCTTCTAATTCATTTTTCGGAAAAACTAATAACTGAATAATGAAAAAAAAAAATGGCATAATGCAGATATTCCAACTACTCTGAAATAAAGTGAAAAAAAAGTAAAAGAAACAATATCCATTAGCCCTCTAAAAGAGGGAAATTACATACTAACCAAAGAAACGAACTAAAAAAAAGGAAATAATTTCTCGAAGAAACCGGAGCATCCTCTAGGGTTGTTGAACATCTGCAGGAATCATAGTTGGGGGGATGTTTTTGACAAAATGTCGGCGGACCATCTTCTACCGATCCGATGTTCTTCGCCTTTTGAAGGTGTATACGTATTTGCGATGATAATACAATGCAGCGTAGTAATATTTTTTTAATTTCTGTACCTTACTTTTTTTTTTTTGGCTTAGTGTTGAGCATTTAATTCGACTCACACATTTTTTGCTTGACGATCAAATTAGTTAAAAATTTCGTTCTTTGAGTCATCGATAGATCAAAAAATAATTTTTCAGAAGTTCTAAAATTAATCAATTTTGACATTTTTTCAAACCATTAATAATTTTTTTTTTTAAAGTTATCTGGCTGCTAAGTACGGTAGACTTTCAAATCAAAAACATTAATCCGCCATTGTGTTAGCATCCCCCTGAACTTAAGTGATAAAATCAAACATATCTTTAAAGGAACTAAATGCAATATTACGGCGTCCGATTGCTAAGAACTTGAAATGATGATGTCATTGATGAATGGAATTCGGAGCTATGATATCATTATATGCCACAATGTTTTTCTTGCTTTCGCGTAAGTTTCTGTAAGAGTGATTTTAATTATTTCTCTCCCCTTGGTAGAAAGAATTGCATGCAAATAAATTAAACTTATTATAGAAGTTTTCCGTATTTTATGAATGCTGTTTCTTCCCCTTTCTTTATAGATAGATTTTGCATTTACTATCCATTTCCTTTTATTAATCTCAAAACAACAGAATTTACGGTTGATTAGCGTTTAAAACTATTTGCAATAATATATTCCTATTCAATTTTTTAGTCTTTTCACTTTCTATTTAAGTTTATTAACAGCATGCTCGGCCAGCCGTTTGAAAAAAAAATGCATGTACAGTACCCAACGCTTATTAAACTCACTGATTAATAAAATCAGATGCATATTATATTCAAATTTTCAAGCAACTAAAACAAATACACACTAATCAATAGAAAACCCACCGTTTATTAAACTCATCTTCGCCCTTATTAAATATATACAGGCAAGAGACTAATTCCTAAGTGCCAGAATATCCTGCTTGTACACTGCGGGGTGGGGGGAGAGGGGGCAGTTTTATATCTCCCGTTCTACTGGGCCGATTGACGAAATTCAACTTGCGTTTTTCACGCCTCCAAAGCGCGACGTAGGATATGCATTAGATTTATATATGGCAGTGTTCTAATACAGGTATCTTGACACAAAATTGGACTTTCTCTGAAATGAGATGCCAATTTTTTTTCCATGTTTCGATTCCACGATTCAAATTATGCCAAATTGCCAAGTTTTGTAAAAATCGCACGAGTAGTTTTCAAAAAATTAGCTCTCAAAATTTTAGTTTCTCAGTGTTAATTGAATTTTTGAGGTACACTGCTCGACACTGAAAATGCAACACCAAGAAGGAGTGGTCAGAAATTTATGCAAATTTTAGAGTAGACGCACGGCACTGAGTTATGCGAATGATGTGAAATGCGCAGCTCTCAGACGCACGTGAAGTAAGATATAAGGGAAGGAAGTGCAGAATGGGCAATATTCGTGTCGTTATTTCTGCCAGACGAATTATCGACGAAAGTTGGTTTTTGTCCCGGAGGATACGTGTAATAGAAGAGATTGCAAGGCCGCCGTCAACGAAGGCACTTTCCAGATAGACGATTTTACGAGGGGTACAGTGATCGGACTGAGAAGGGCGGGTTGGTCCTTACGTCAAATCATAGCTGATACCCACATGGATGCGAGCACGGTGCATCGGCTATGACGAACATGGTTGGAACAAGGAAATGTGGGAAGAAGGAGGGGTGCAGGTGCAGCCAGAGTGACGTCAGTACGCATGGATCGACGGATCCGCCGACAAGCTGTGGCGGTCCCGCAAGTCACTTGTACCGCGATTCTGCAGCATGTGCAAGATACCCTGGATGTTCCCGTGTCGACGAGAACCATTTCCCGTCGATTGGTTGAACGTGGCCTGCACTCACGGCGTCCGTTAAGAAGACTGCCATTGACCCACGCCAACGTTTAGAACGGTGCCCGACTCGAGCGATGCGGATGACGCCTCACCGCACGACAACGTGGCATAATGGTTTGGGGTGCTATTGCCTACGATTCCAGGTCACCTCTAGTTCGTATTCAGGGCACTATGACGGTCCAATGATACTTGGATAATGTACTGCAGCCGGTGGCAATCCCCTACCTTCAGGGGCTGCCTAATGCAATTTTTTAGCAGGATAACGCCCGACCATACAGTGCTCGCATCTGCCAACATGCTCTGCAAGGTATAGATGCTTCCCTGGCCACCGTACTCTCCTGACCTGTCACCAATCGAACATGTGTGTGATTGGACGCCGTTTGCAGACTCTGCTCCTGCCTCGTTCAGAAGACGAACTGTGGCAAATGGTTGAAAGGGAATAGAGCCATCCCTCAAGACACCATCCGCACTCTTATTGACTATATGCCTAGACGTGTTTCTTCCTGCATCGCTGTCCGCGGTGGTCCTACATCCTACCGAGCCGAAGCTGTTCTCGCTCTGTATTCTGACTATCATTTTGAAATAAAGATCACTTATTGCTGCTTGCTGTCTCTGTCTTTTTTCCAAATTTCATCACTTTCTGACCACTCCTTCTTGGTGTTGCATTTTCACTGTCGAGCAGTGTATATTTATTGATATCTTCTTTTATTAAACTTATTTGATTCCTTCTTCCAGAATTCGAAATTTAGGCTTAATCCAAATATAATTAGCACATTTTCTATGATTTACTTTTAAAATTTATATTTTGAAATAATTTTTATAAATGTTTCGAAAACTTTTTTTATTATAACCTAATAGCCGCTGCGCGGCCAGCCTTCGTCTGGCTTTTAAGTGTACCGGAAAAATGCCTAAAGAGAACACCAAACATTAAATTTGAAAACAGCACAGAATTTTACTCTCAGAACAATTTTATCGGAAAAGAAACAAACAACAACGGAAAAAAAATTCAGTTAAAAATGCATTACATATAAAAAGCATACAACGAAATAAGCAATATCCATTAATACAAATATTACTTATCCTAATAAATAAATTAACCGACTTCCCTTTGCAAAATCTTAAGAACTCAAATGGTATACACAGATTAAGAACTTAAACAGATTAAAAAATATCATGCAAAACTTTTTATAATTAAAATTGTATATAATTAAAACATAATATTACAATGAAATAAGCAATATCCCTTGATACAAATGTTAATTATCCTAATAAAGTAATTAAACAATTTACCGTTGCAAAAAGAAACAACTTTTTAATTTCTTAAACTTTTCAGTCTCTTAAAAACAGTAACATAAGAAATACGATGAAAAATTGTTGCCAAACCGAAATTTTTAAAAGAATGAAACTATTCAAAATGATGCAATTTCATCAAAAATCTATCAACAACAATAAGAAAGGAAAATTGTTGCCAAAACTACATTTTAAAATATCTGAGATGTGAGAAGTGTATTCGGAAGCTTCATTTAAAAAATTTAAAAAAAAAATACAAAATATTATTATTTTTCCAAAATTCTTTTTTTAAAAGGAGTCGAAAGAATTAAAGTTCAACGTGTCCAAAAATCAAAGGAAAATAAACAGCACATTTTTTAAAATAAGTTTTTTTTAAAAAAATTCCACCGAAAAGGTGTTAAGCTCACCTTCCTAAATAAATTCGTATTTAATCGATTTATTGAAATACGACATTTATTTTAAGTTCGTAAAATAGCTAAGTGTCTACGCTTCACGACGATGTAAAAATGAAATGTATAGAGTGAAATCTCGCTTTCCTGTAGCCCATTATGTCTCAAAATGGCGCGATTTGTTCACAAAACATTCTAACACACATTCTAATTCGAAAAAAATTCTAATTCGAATTTCGAAAAAATCGCTTCGAGGCGCACTGGGTTTTGTGTAGATACACCTATGTACCAAATTTCGTGGCCCTGGGTCTATTAGCTTACTCGCAACACGAACACACACACACACACTCGTGCGCAATAAAAAAGAAAAGGAAAGGAAAACAGGTTGCTGAAAATTAAGAAGTTCGCTAAGTGAATTATTCTTTTACTAAGCGAAAAAAAAAATGCGCCAATATAAATTTTTAAATTTCTCTTTTCTCTGTAAATTTCGCACCACATTTTACAAAATTTAACATTTAGGCATAATTTGAGTCGCAGAATCGAAATATGGAAAAAAAAAGGGGGCATGTCATTTTAGAAAATGTACGATTTTGTGTTGAAATACCTATATTAAAACAATGCTATATATATAAATCTAATATATATCCTAAGTCGCGCTTTTAAGACATTAAAAATGCAATTTTATTCATTTTATCATTTAAAGCATTCTGGACAGTGGCCTTTATCGGTCAGGTATGTAATGAAATATGTTTGTCTGAAATTTTTCTAACCCCCTATCCCCAGTACTCGTGAAATATCGTTTTCAGAGGTCTTTGTCCATAATTAAGTTCAAAGGCATAGAATTTCTTTTCTTAAGCTCAACAAAAAAGTCCTCTAGTGGCACTGTAAACGAATGAAGGCTCTTCCTCGATATTAGATAATAGGAGGTGGAAATGCAGCTTCTATATCCCATCTTTTAAGATTTTCCACTCAAAAGTCTCACTTTGAATAGATACACTATATGTTCACATAGAGTTATGAGAATGCTTTTCAGTATTTCAGCATCATTCTTAAGAATCTTTGAATGGAAAGGGAAACATAACTGTAGAATGAAGGAAAAGATAAGGAAAGCATTGATCATGCTTGCAATCATGAAAAGCCACATCGATAGGCAAAAAATCAACTTTCTGTTGGCTAAAAAATTAAGTTTTTAAATTTTAAAAAGGTATTGGAAAAGCATTTCTTAATTTCTTGTGTGCTTAACACGTAATATATCGAAATGCCAACGAAAAGACTGATCAAAAAAGATAAATTGTTGAAAGATTTTAATGTTACTGGTAACTGCAACCAGTGAAAAACCGCATTTAACTGGTAATTTTCCCAACAGCATTATGCAATTTACATTATAAATAATTTACTTCGTTATAATTAATGAAGAGGTAATAAAACTTGCAAATGTCTCAAGAAAGACTTAAAAAAAAAGACAGAAAATCAAGAAATGTTGAAACTGCTATTTAAGAATGATTTCAAACTGTTATAAGGTATTTCTCCCGCCTTCTTAGCATGCCTTCGTGGTGTAGTGGTCAGCACACTCGGCGCGTATTGGAAAGGTCCGTGGTTCGAGTCCCGGCGAGAACATTGCTCATTTTTCATCTCTCCTGCTTCTAAATAACCTAATGTCTCTACATATAAAGGCAAAAAACGTTTCTGTTTCTAGAGATTTTTTCGCTAATTCGTTAAATTCTAGGAGAGAACATTATATCAAATGACATATGGCTCACAACTTGGAGAAAGTGAAATCCAACCTTGTTCATCAGAAATTGCATGGTAAGAAGAAAGAAGAGGATTATCAAGTAGCTGTCACTGGTTACAAGACGTTTTACTTGGGCTTCTAAAATAATACAAGCTACGCGAAATTTATAATAGCTACAAAATTGGACTGCGTTACAAAGCATTACCAGAACACGCATTAATATTTAAAAGTAAAACAGCAGTTGGTTTAAGAAACAGAAAAAATAAGTTACTGTGTTACAACTTGCAGTGTGGGCCCAAGAACTAAGAAGAGTGTGTCAGGACTGAGTGTTCGGTGCATATTCTTGGCAAACATCTTTGTGAAACTACTTAAGTCCTGATCTGGAACAGGGAGCTGAATGCAGCTATATTCTGGTGGTAGATACTGCGATTAAGTAGTAGAATAACTGCACTTGAAGGGGATTTAAAATCCTCTTTTATTAAATCAATATTATTTACAAACCACTTCCCAACTCGGGAGGAATACAGAAAGTAAAAGACCACACTTGGGTCTAAAATGAACAATCAGATAAATTTAAAACTAAAGCTAAATAGAAATTAAATTACTCTTTGCTCACAGAGCTATACGCGGAGTTGACCTCTAACTAAATGGTGCGTAGCAAGAATTACTAATACTAGCGCTCTTGGATTTATTTCAATAAGCAATCACGTAGCAAGCACTATGGCTTAGAATTTAACTGCTAGCTGGTCAGGCGAACGTCGAATAGAATGACCGTGATCTGAGACTAAAAGCTCTCTCACACTGAGAGGTTTCTACCTTTTGCTTAAGTAGAACTTGGCTCCACTTCAAATTAGCATAAAGCTGAAAACGCGCGCTTCTTCTAACGGGAAGTTGAAACATGAGAAGAGATAGAAAGATTTAAATTAAAATAAAACTTTGTTAGTTTAACTAAAACCTTACAAGTGTACAGGCTAATGAGAAAAGCAAAAAACCTCGAAGTTTGAAAGGATTCAAGAATTTCCTTCTAACTTACCATAGCAAAAAGAACTTATGGATGATTAATAGCATTTTTTCTGCTTTTCTTTTGAAATGAGACAGTGAAATGAAAAAAATGAATAAATAGCTTTGCTAGTTAGATAATTGTGCAGCACCACTTCTGATCTCTTGCTGAAAAACATTTGTGCCTTTCGTTTTGCGATTTTGCGTTGATTCACTCTGAATGCCCGATTCACTTTTCAAATTGTTGCCACTAAATGCCGCTCTGCATTAAAGTTTAAAAAATGAAAAATCTGCATAAATGTATGCATGTTATTATTATTTTTTTTTTTTGACGTAGCTTTCTCTTCAAAAATCGTCTGCGTGCGTTGCACGGGAAAATAAAAAGGAATTTTAATTACAGTTCTAAATAAATAGCCAAATAAATGTGAAATTCGTAACAATATTCTCTAAAACTTTAACGAATTTTTCATTAACAAACTCAAAGATTTCAAAGCCAGCAATACCAACGTTGTACAGAAAAACATTTTTATCTCCAGCGCGTGAGAGCGTGTACCGAAATTTCTAAAGATATGCTCAATTTAAAATTATTTTGCGATATTGCTGTTGAACTGAATTTTATGGTTTAAGTGCGAAGAACATGGTATTTAACAAATAAAGGTAACATACAGAATGTTAAATAAACGTCCCTTTGGACGTAATTTAAAATCTGAAACATTTCAGATTTTTTTTTATCATTATTAATATTGGTTGAAAATTTTTTTTATCTATTTTTCTTAAGGGTAATTTTTTTTATTTTTATTTACTGGTTTGTACTCTTTGTAGTAGATATTAGTTGCAAGATTACGATCCAAGATCCCGAAAAGCGTTACAATAGAAATAGCGTGAAATGGAATAAAATATAATTTTAGTTATACTTACTCATATTTTAAGTAAAAAGAATAGGTATCCGACGCCCTTAAATGTTTATAGAATATTTTCATTTGGTTTATTTTTTTAATATTCTTTTATTTGTATAATAAATGCGCTATGTAAATTTACATAACAGATTCTCTCTAACAGAAATGACGAAAAAAGCACATATCCCATTTCCATGTAAATACTTTTTCTTGCAAAACAATTATCATACTTTGAACAGTTTAAATTCATTCTATAACCAAATACAGATGAACTATTAATAAGATCAGTAGGTTATTTAAAATATATTCCACACAATTCCCCTTAGCTTTGATTCATAAAATAAAAAAAATTATCGAATGAAATAAACGCTGTTTCTCCTCGCTTTACTGGAAAGCCCACAAGGTATGTTTGGCGTTAATTACGAAGACTGCAAGGCGATATAACTCACTATTCCAAATATGACCGCCAAGCAGAGATTTCGTCCAATGAGAGCAGACCGTAGGAAAAAGGTCTGTAGGCTTTGTGAATATGCCACACACACGCCCCCCCCCAAAAAAAAATGTCGTCATCAATCGACTCTAGGAAAACATGAAAAATTTTTAAAAACATTCTTGAAATGAAAGGTGCTGATTAAAAATGCTACCAACAGTTTTATGGGATTGAGAATGCAACTGGGAAGCTTTTTTTGAACAGTATGAAATAAACACATATAGAACAATTGTTTGTAAGAGAGAAAATTTCATTAAAAACGTAAATATAAAAATATTAAAAAATTTTTTAATGAATTTTAAAATTGCGCAAATATGTAAGGTTCCTTTATGTTAATTAACTAGTTATCTTATTTTTTGGATCTTTAGTGTCATTTTTCCCTTCGGTTTTCGCTCCAGAATGCAAATTAGTTAGCGAGTATTTATAGTGATCTTGAATCTTGATTTTACTTCTGGCAGTCGACTATGTACTTAAGACTTATTACCAGTACATAAAAATTATACCATTGGCCAATAATAATATAAATGAAAATTAAAGGTGTAAAATACCACCCCCAAGGGCGAGATCAATAACTGAGTTAGACTCACTAGTTAAGATAATTTTTGTTTGAAAAGCAATTAGTTATAGCATTTGAAGTGTATGCTATATGCATGGTATCCACAGGTGAAGTGAGGTCTAAGTAAGATGGAGTGAGGTTAGGCCGTCACCATCGAGATAGACAAGGCCTGCGCTCTGAATCGAAACTAGCTTGTGACGTCACGGTTAAGGGACCCTCATCAGTAACTTACACAATGACAGTCCCCGAAATTTTCTCTGCGTTCCTTGTCCACTCCACATATCAGTAGCTTTCTATCTCTTAACGCTGTTAGATATACTTCACACACTTTTGTTAAATCCATAGATTTCCTTAGTTTTATAACATTTCTGCATTATTCATTGGTTTTTCAAGTTAATTGTTTAGTGACAGATTTTCGTTTCTTCATATTTCCGTGTTATCATCATTATGCCTTCCCGTTGTGTTGTTCCTGGATGCAAAGGATATTATGAAAAGTCCCCATAAAGGAATACGACTGAGAAATGAAAATATGAACCCATTCATTAATTTGTTTGACGATGAAAATTTGAAGTTCCAATGTAAATTTTTGAATTGGCTGGATGTTTAGAAAAGTTTCGGGTGCACTACAGGGAATTTTACGTAAGAAACTCATCATGCTCTTACTCACACAACTCATACTTTGTTGGAAATGAAGGACTGAAAATGAAATATTTTCTCTGTGGTAAAACAGAAACTGATTCCTTAGAACAGAGATTCAGAAAGTATAGATTTTTAGCCGGATCGCAATATCATGTCTCAGTGAGGCAAATACTCGAATACGAGTCTAAATTCAGATTACGAAACACTTTTTCATTGAGATCTGCAACTTCTGTCAAATTACTATTGATGAGTTGAATGATATGTCTTCATGCAAAAAAAAAAGATGAAGTAAGTAATTACCCGGATATTTATGCAATGAGTATATTTTAGACATCGAAAGTGTCTTACCAGTCTTAACATACCTTGCAGGATATTGCTTTATGCCACTTGCAAAAAACAGAAGCAGTTTTCAGTTGATAAAGCACTGATATGTGAAGATGCATATCGCTTATTTACAAGCATGGATAAAGGATATTTAAAGTATCCTCACCCAGATATTATAAATATTATTGTGAATTGCTATATAGTAGTTTAAAAACCTCTTTCCAAGAAATACGAAAGTGGATTTTTAAAAGTTCAAAATCAAGGAAATTTTGTGATGACTCTTGCATTTTCTATTATAAATAGGCTAGAATTATTTAATTCAATTGATATACTGCTGAATATCGTGTTGTAAAGCTGCTGAATATCGTGTCATAACAAATTTTGTGGGTGTACGTAAATATTTTGAAGAACTACTCTGAAGAACTACTGTTGTAAAAAAATATATATATATATAACTATAGAAAACTCTGTTTAAAAAGAAAACTGCAAACACTACAGAAAGCAAATATTTAAAATAAAGTATTTATATTTTAGAAAGTATTTCATTGCATATAAAAACATCAGTTATTTTATTGCATATTTATTTGTAAACTTTTGCTGGGTTTTATAATTTGTATTTTTTTTATTCATTATGATTTAAGGGATAAATTTATGTTTATTTTTGTTATCTGAAAGAATCATCTCTTGTAACAGTTACTAAGACTAGTAATATAAAAATTGTCAGAAAAATTAATGATTAATTATTTTAATTTGAAATTTTAATTTTATATGAAGTAACTGTCCTAAGGAATTAAAAATATAACACTTATTTCATTACATAATGTGTAGAATATGATTCTTAACAGTAAATTTGACACTGAGTAAATTTGATTCTTAACAGAGTGTACTGTTCTTAAATTTAAATATCAATGCTTTTTGCAAGTCATTAAAGATCGTTTTATCATGGTGAAACTTAAATGCATATATTTAGCTAATTTAGATTCTGTTCAATTTTATACTTGTTAGTATCATGTAATCAGTTTGTTTAAAAGGTAAGGTAAGTTAAATTTCTGACTGATATAAAACATTTAAATGTTAGTCTAAATATTAAGTAGCCTCTTTCATTCGTTTGATGTTTGATAATCCTGCTACATTAACATGATATATACAAATAAAAATATGAAATGATTATGGAAGGAAAAATATGTGTTTCCACTATCAAACATTATGTTAAAGTAGTAGGTGAAACAAAAAATTTGATGCGGGGTGGGAATCAGCGAAAGAGACACAAAGACAGTACCGAAAAGTAACAATTTTTGTTACTTCAATTTTAAAACCAATTTTTCCTTCAAAAAAAATTATTTCCTTTTAGAAGCACCACACCTTTCTCAGATACTTTTATCTTGAAAATAAATAGCAACAAAAGAAAAATGAAAATATTTCATAGTCGTATAAGTTTTGTAAAACATTATATAGCCGCTTGCAATTTTGTTTCAGACTGAATGTATAGTATGAGATGCCAGTTTCATAGAATAGGTTTAGGAAAACGGTATTTAGGAAGGAAGCTAAACTGCGCGAAGACCGGTCCACTAGCAGTGACGTAGTAACTCAGCACGCAGGCCTTATCTATCTCGACGGTGACGGTTAGGCAGTGTAAGTCACATGACGTGTACGAGTAAGGTGATTGGGTCTTCAGTTCATTTGTCAGGACTGAGTGTTCTGTGCATACTTTTGGCGAACATATTCGTAACTGTAACAAAGTCTTAATCTCGAACAGGGAGCTGAATGCAGCTATGTTCTGTGGTAGAATACCTGTGGTTAAATGGTAGAATAACTGCACACAGGGAGGGTTTTAAAATTACCCTTTTATTAAACTAATATTTACAGCCACTTCCCAACTCGGAAGGGATAACAGAAAAGAATGACCGCACTTGGGTCTAAACTGAACAATCAAATAATTTAAAATAAAGTGAGTAGAAATTAAGTAGTCGTTGCTCACAGAGCTGTAAACGCAAGGTTGGCCTCTATGCTAAACTATTAATGGTGCGTAGCAAGATTTAACTAATACTAACGCACTTAGATTTCTTCAATAAATAATAGCGTAACAGCGCTAAGGCTTAGAACTTAAATACTAGCTAGTCAGGTGAACGTCGAACAGAGCCGCAGTGATCTGAGACTAAAAGCTCTCTCACACCGAAAAGTTCCTTGCTAACCTTTTAAATACAAAACTTGGCTCTACTTCAAATTAGCATAAAGCTGAAACGCGCGCTGATTCTAACGGGAAGATGAAATAAGAGCTTACAGGAAAGAGAAAATTAACATAAAACTTTGTTAGTTTAAACTAAAACCTTACACATTGAGGAGATTTGTGTAAAATATCTTTTTAAATTCGAATGTCACATTAATAGATTATAAATATGTATAATAATAGCTTAGGTTGGGTTTAGTCCTTTATCTTCTTTAGCACTTTGAATGACTTATTGATATGATAAATATCAGAAATCATTAAATAATTAGGATGGTATCCAATCAGAAAAGACTTGTGACAGTTAGAAAATTTCTCGAATTTAACAATAAGTACTATACAGTTGATTAAGTAATAAGAATACTAGGTAAATAAAACTTGATAAATACGCATAACAAAGTCCTATCTTCGCAAGAGATAATAAATACAAAGTCCTATCTTTGCATGAAAATACATACACACAGTCTTGAGTAACACTAATGATGCAAAGTTAAGAAGTTAAAGAGAAATAATATAATACAGTATATACATTAGCCCCATAACGCATTATGGTGGATGGTTCGAGGTCTATTTACGATATTTTCTTCAGTCGGATCGTAATTCGTCAGTCTTCTGTTGGCTGTATATGGTGAATTTTTCATTTGTTCAAAGAAGTTACGAGCGCTGATGAGAATTCGGTCATATATGGGATTGATATTGAGATCACTATGAATTTGAGCATTTCTGATGCATTAACAATATTTCTGAGAATTTTATTTTGTAGGGCATTGATCTTTTGCTTTTCGGTTTTACTGGCTGTCGCCCAGGCAGGGACCGCATATAAGATGATAGGTCTGATGAGAGTAATATATAAAGTTTTCTTCGTTCGAAGGTTTAATTTTGTCTTTCTGCCTATTAAAGAGTAAATTGACATAAATGCAGCATTCGCTTTATTTAAGATATTCTGGATATGTGTTTTAAAGCTGAGTGCTTTATCACTATGGACTCCTAAATATTTGTAGAAATCAGCTACAGGAACTAAGGAATTATTAATGGGGACAGTGAAGTTAACAGGTTAGTTTTTCTTGTAGTGGCTAAAGAGAACAATACAGTATTTAGATGAGTTGAGAGATATTTTCCAGCCATGGCAAAACTTTTGAATGATATTAACCTGAAGTTGTAATTTGTCCAGAGCATGCTGGGGACTTCTGGAGCTGGTGAGTACAACAGTGAAAATAACTTTTTTGGATGATAGAGTATCTCCTGACCTGACTTGGAATGTTCTTCGCTTTAAGTAGGAGTAGATTAGTTTAATGAAGCTATTTGGCAGCAAGAAGTTTGAAAGCTTGTGTAGTAAGCCTGCATGCCACACTCGATCAAAGGCTTTCTCAAAATCAAGGAAGCATTCAGCTACTCTGTTCTTTTTAATAAATTCTTGTGCTATGAAATCTAATAGGTTGAGAATTTAGTGGCTAGTACAATGCCCTTTGCGAAGATTTATAGTGAGATTTTAGATTGTAAGACATCGTGATCTGCATTTCGAGGCCACGTTACTAGGTTGCTAGATCAGATAAGATTTGCAATCTTTGGATTTGAATTGTAAATTTCAATAATGAAGCTGCATGCCGGTTAGATAAGTGAGCTAACTTCGCGTTAAATCGATTTGTGCAGCCTTCCGCTGTTGTTACTGGAATTTAAATTTATATTTGATAAATTATCTCGCCGTAAGTGTTGGCTGAGTTTGAAAGCATCAGGTGTGCCTTCTATTCTTAGCTTTAAATAAAAGGTTCATTTACACTCTTCTCAAATCTCACCCTCTCTCACTTGTTATGTTAGACTTCGCGATAATTCGCTTAACATTTACCAAGAGTTTGGACACTATTTGAATGACTGAAAAACATACCAAACTTTACAGTGACACCCGAAAAAAGTAAGGACCATGTCTCAAGAAAATTCAGTGTTTAGTCTGGCCCCCTCAACATCACAGTCTCTACCGGCATCAGTAAATCCCATAGAGAGCTTTGGATACATCGTGAATACGACGAGAGCGTTGATGAAACCTGCAGTGACTTTTGACGGCAGAAGTTCCGCAATCACATTTTTGGAGCAAGTAGACTCTCATTTTTTGGTTTACCCAAGTTGAGAAAATGCAAAATGTCACCCTAGCAACCGCGTATTTCGAGGACAAGCACTGAGCTGGTACAAATTGCATCGGTAAATATTTAATAGGAGTACCAGTCAGCGAAATTCGGAGTATTTAAAATTGTCTTGGTGAAAGCTTTTCCCGTGGTGAAAGTTAGGGCGAAATTGGAAGCATAATTGTTAGCAGATACCAAATTAAGGTCGAAGAGCATACGGAGTTTATATTGAGAAAAATACAGTTGATAAATTTATTGCATGGGGAAAATCACGATACGGAAATAATTCAAATAATACTGCCTCGGTAGAAAAATCTGCAAGTTCCAATTATTTTGGGGATGGATTTTTTAAAGGCTGCGAGAGATAAAATTAATTTTCAGGAAGTCACTGTACAGTGTGATATGAATAAACGGTAAGGAAACATTTTTAAATGTCGTATCGCGCCTTGTGCATAATTCAACAAAAATTTGACTAAAAAATTACTTTCCATTATCCGAAGTTACTTTTAGAGGTGCCCATATTTTCAAATAAACTTATTTAGAAAAGTATCCGACACAGTTTTAGTGAAGGATATTTTAAGAAGAATTATTTCTACCACTTTGAAAAATGATCCAAAATAATGTGTAAATATACCTTTTCTTGCTAATATCAAAGGTGGATATAAGGTGGATCAATTCCTATTAATTCATTTGAAAAGTGGCTTTTATACTATTTAGACACCCGGCCGGGTTATAATTAATATCATTAACTAATTGGTAAATATGCCAGGACTTGATATACTCCATAAAAATTTTTGTAGCTGTGAAAAATAAACAGCTTCTTGACCTTGCTGTGCCGTTATGTTATGCCAAGATGGTCTGGAATTGGAGAATTATGCACTTTCTGTATAATATCCAAATTGGCTGAAATAATCGATCTTAGTTCGTTATTATCATTTGTTGTTCTAGCATAAAATAAGAGATCATCAATAAACTCATAATTTGGGGCTCTATTTCTGATAGCTGTTATGTCCTGGTGTTTGAAACGATGAGGATCTTTTAAATGAATATACATATTTTTAAATTCCGGGTCTGTATGTAACTCTACGATGATAGTTTTTCGAGAATCTAAAACTTTTGCAATTAACATAAGACATTTGAGTTCATTTCTCTCGTTGTCTAACTTTATTCTCGATGGAATGTCAGCCCAATGTTCTCTTTTCCTGGAGTATGCTTGATAATTAAATTACATTCTTACAGGTCCATCTAATAAGTTTTAACGATAAATTCTTCTCGGAATGCAAACCACCAAACAAATGCTGGCAACAAATTGTAACTGGTGCCTTCGCAAAATACATTCGGAATTTCTAAACTGTTAGAACTGCTAAGATTTCCCTTCTTGTAGTCGAATAATTCTTCTAAGTTGCATTAACAGTCTTACTAAAATAAACTACAGGCTGTCCGTTTTGCAGAAGCAAGGCGCCAACCGCATAATCTGAAGTATTTGAAGCAAATTCGAGGTTTCCGTCCCCTTCAGAAAACTTCAAAACTGGCTCTTGAAATAACGCTGTTTTAAGTTTTTCGAACGTTGTATTTGTTTCGGCCGACCAAGTAAATCTGGCTTTTTTCCTTTTTAGTTTTAACAGCGCCTCTGTTACGTGTACAAAGGCTTTGATAAAAGTCCTGTGACAGGAGCACAAGCTCAAAAATGAGGAAAATGTTTTTTTGTTGTATTTAATGACGGGTGATATTTGTTTCAACCACTTTGGAATGCTCTGTTTCTGTGAATAGTTTCTGCCTGACATACCTTATAGCCTAAGTAACGAAATTTCTTGGCCGCAAATTTATATTTTGAGGCATTTATTGTTAATCCCGCTTCGTTTAGAGGCGAAAACACTTCGTACAAATTCTGTATATCTTCGTTACACTCTACCTAATTATAATTGTATCATCTAGGATAATAAAAGTACTCTTTCCGAGATCAGGTCTTAGCATAGTATCCATCGCCCTCTCAAACTTGGCGGGTGCTCCGCATAACATACACGGTCAGGAAAGCATAAACGCCTGATTTTGTAATAAATGCGTTTTCGGCACATCCAATGTTTTTACAGACATTTGAAAATATCCAGAGGCAAAATCTAGCTTCGCCATGTAATTTGTTAAATTAATCTTTCCAACTGTTTCTCGATTATAGGCAGTGGGTAAATGAGATATTTAGAAATGCTATTTAATTTTCGGTAATCTACAGAAAAAGGTCACTCCTTATGATCCGTTGGTGGCAGATAATTCTTTTGTATATGTTTTCTACAATTTTTCCTTTCATTGTATCGTACTGGTAGGGCTTTTCTCTACGGGGAAGGGCTCATTTCCTGTGTCTATGCCGTGGCTTACAATTTGCGTTAGACCAGAGCATCGTCAAATATTTTAGCAAAAGGACTTACCAACTGTTCCAACTTGTATTTCTCTTCAGCCTTCAAATAATTCAGCTCAATGGCCGAAGACTGCGTTTCTGTCTCCTCAACTTTGATGTTGAGACTCATTTGATTCCAATGAGACCTATGAGATTCCAGACCATCTCGGCATAACATAATGACACAGCAAGCTGTTTATTTTCCACAGCTACAAAAATTTTTACGGAGTATATCAAGTCGTGGCATATTTACCAATTAGTTAACGATGTTAATTATAACCCGGCCGGTTGTCTAAATAGTATAAAAGCCATTTCCAAATGAATTAATAGGAGTTGACTTATTAGGCTTATATCCACCTTTGACGTTAACAAGAAAAGGTATATTTACACGTTATTTTGGATCATTTTTCAAAGTGATAGAAATTAATCTCCCTAAGAGATCCTTCACTAAAATTGTGTCAGATACTTTTCTAAGTAAATTTATTTGAAAATATGAGGCACTTTTAAAAGTAACTTCGGATAATAGAAAATAATTTTTTAGTTAAAGTTTTGTTGAATTATGCACAGGGCTGGCTATACGACATCTAAAAATGGTTCCTTACCGGTTGCAGCCGAATATCGCAGAGCGGGTAAATAAAAATATAGTTAAGATTATTCGTAGTGATGTAATGAATTATCACAAGCTGTCTGAATGAACTTTTTGAGGAAGGCTAAACATGATACTACCAGGAAGACGGCAGTTGAATTATTTCTTGGTAGAAATTTAATTACCTCTCTAGATAAAATATTTTTTATTCAAATGAAGACTGCGGAATTTAAAATGGCAGATATTCAGATGCTAGTTGACGAAACTATTCGTAATTCAGATATTGCAAAGAAAAACAAAAATTATACCATGATCAGAAACAGCGTGACTTTAATTTTTGAAGTGGAAGGTGAAGTTCTGAAAATTAAACATTCTCTTTCATGTGCACCTAAAGATTAAGTGAGGAATTTTTTCCGAAATTGGAAGACCCATATGTAATTGAAAGGCAAATGTGAACAAACAAATGAAAAACAAATGTGAATCAAATTAGCGACATTATGAGCGTCCCTTATGAAAGATATTTTGCAGGAGTCACATGAGAGAAATGCAGTGCCAGCGATAAAAACTGTAGAAGTTCCATCAAGTTTCAGAATGAAAGTCCGGTAAGGAAAAGACGGCACACCACAAATGATGGAGTGGAAAAGAAAGAAACCAAGAGTCATCTTATCAAAAGAACGCGAGCTGAAGAAGAAAACAGGACCAGAACTAAGGAATAACAAAGCTGCAAAAAGGATAGTTCAACAATTCACCATATCCACTGAACGAACAAAGGAGTATCAGCGACTATTGGGGAATCAGTGAATAAGATGTCAGTTGCCGCGTAAGGACGCCAGCAAAGTACTTTCAATGCAACAGCTACGCCGAAAGCAGTCAAGAGAGGTGGAATCACTCCAGAGGAGGAAAGGTTACAAAAATCAGAGGACAGTTCCATCGGACAACCAACATTTGAGGTTTCAGGAGAAACAAGGAGACGCGACGATGAATTAAGGCATGGGGAAGAGGCCGGAGATTCCAAAATTCCCTGAGCGACAGAAGAGGGTTTCAAGATTCTGTGAAGGACCTAAGAAATTGAAATTGCCAGAGCATATGATAAAAAGCGATTACGGGCCTGATCGACGAGTGAACATTCGTCGATCAGGCCCGTAATCGATTCTGCTGCTTTTCCTACTTGGAGTGACTTTGTTGCCAAATGCATGAGCGACTACCACCAAACCATAAGATAGGTTAGGTATAAGTGCAAGAGCCACCTATTATTTACTCTGAATAAGTAGGTAAAGCCCCTTACACTATCATCTATCCAGATTAACAACGTTTTCCTGGAGCCCACGGTGCTGTTCTAGGCTGCCCAGATTAACAACGCCTTCCTAAAGCCAACGGTGCTGTTCTAGTGCCGAGGTGCTACTGCTGTCTAATGCAACTGAGCTCGCAGGTTGACGATGACATAAGTTGTCCCATCTGGTGGAGTATTTAATTGCGTACGATATGACTGCATGTTCATCATATCTGGCCATTCTTTGCTTAGAAATACAATCCATGTATTTAGTTCCTCTTTAATGTATATTCACTTGCAGGTCTCATTGGGATCGAATTCATGCTAAAGTTGAGTTTTGAATCAGCCAATTATGTATTTAAACCGAGAGAGCTGTTATTGTTAGTTTTCTAGTTTGTTCGGATACGTTTTATTACACACTTTGGCTGTTCTTGAGATATTTTAGAGTATTTGTGATCTGCTTACATTATTTTGTTGAGTGTGTTCCTACCATTTCAATGGAAACTGGGCGTGATCTGAAGTGCTTTGATTATTTGTTGTCACCTCTTTAAGCTAAAAAATTCGAACAATAATCATTGGAAGATTTCCTTTCACCTCCTAAACGGTATAGTGGTTAGGGAAACCTACTGCTGTACAGAAAGGCCCGAGTTCGGATTCCGGAGAAACCATGGATGTTTGTAAATGTATATTATCTGTGCGGCATAGGGGCACTCTAAATATATGGCGAGCCGAAAGTTCTTTCGAGAGGTTTTTGGTAGAGGAAGAAGGGTGGGAGACCCTCGGACCTGCTCCCCCGGGTGCTCTCCATCAGAACTGGGGGGGACTGAGCGAAATCATACTGTCACCTGTATGGTGCTCAAAGCTCTTGCCAACGACAGGCGCAGTCTCGCTATCCTCTCCATGATGAATTTTGGAAGCTTGTTTTGATGACAGACAAGTGAGATAAGTCACAACCACAACATATTTCCTTTCAATATTGATTTAGGTAGGATCGCTGTATGTTACACAATTCTAAACCCCTTGATGCCGGGGCATCCATTATTTGGGTTATGCCCTTTCTCAACTGGCTTTTATTGATTGCGCATCTGAGGTACGGATTAAGATCTTATTCTAGTATTGGTCTTCTCAGATGCAAACTTGTTGTTTTGGTGCATGTGAAGACGAAGATAACTGCGTAATTCAGCTTTTAGTATACGTCTAAAGTGCAAGAGTTGCTATTAAGTTTTGCCTCAGGCGAGGTCATTTCAGCTTTTCTATACAATAAGAAGCTTTTAATTTAATTGTTCATTTTTTAAGTTTTGTTTAAAAATAAGAATTTTGATTTTAGTGCAAGAGACTCAGTTTGAGGAAGTTTGGCGTATTTGTAGAATAATTTTTAACATATTTCAAGTGAATACGTTTTTCTCAGTGTAAATAAATTAAATGTTTCATTAACTATGTTTGATAAGTTAGTGTTGTAAACGTAAAAGTTTCTATGAAACTATGCGTTAAACGCAAAAGTAGATTCTTGCATACTTTTGAAAGCTGAATTCTTGACGTGTACATGAAATGTTTAGCTAACAAAGTAGGATAAAATAAATTAAAGATAGCAGTACGCATGAAAGTAATTAAAAGTTAGGATCTCCTTACCACACTAAAGTTTAAAGAACTACTTTGCTAAGCACATTAGAAATAGTTTTGAATTTATGGTGTTCTTTAGGTCTACTATATGTAAGTTAACTAACATGTAGGATTGGGGTCAGGTAGTAGTGATGAAATTTCTTGTACAATAACACCCGCTCTTTCATTAAGTACACTTTGGTAGAGGGCAGGTGGAGAAGTAAATGTTCTCCTTTTAAAGATAAAATGGAAATTAATATGTAATGCTTTGTGCTAAAATATTTTCCTGGCAGATGACTGGAAGGAGAGCTGATGCTTCAGCAGAAAAAGTAAGTGTATACCGAAGAACTGTCTCGGTGAAAGATATCTCTAATATAATTAGTTCGTAAGCTGTATAGATTATTGTAAAAAGTTCAGTTAGTTTAAAATCTAAGATCTTACCAAGGTCGTTAAAGACCTTCGTTGCCGATTGCTTAAATTCTGTCGGGAAAAGATATAAGGCTCATTTATGTTAATTAGCCATTTATTTTATGTTTTGGGTCTTTACTCTTATTTCTCTCTTCGGTTTTCCCGTCCGAATGCAAACTAGTTCGCGTGTATTTATAGTAAGGTTTATAGATTGTAAGACAGAACGTATTCTGCCACGCTACTAGGTTGTTAGATCCGATAAGATTTACACACTGGTGTGCAAAAATTAAGGACGAGACGGTTTTTTCAATATAACTTTGTACAAAAGCTTTCCAAATAGACACATTTAATACCGTAAGATCCCCAATACGTAAGGACATGAGTAATGTAAGCAACACTTACTAAAAGAGAAATCAGAGGGATAAAAAGAAGCTTTATTGAAAAAGTAGCATGGAGCGCAATGCGACTAAAGGCCGAAACATCCTTGTGATGGGTGTCCAGCAAGAAACATCCGGTCTTTAATAGGGGATATGATCTCCCGACTGCTAGGTAGGTTTCACATCATTTGTGCATGCTGGATATGTGGTTGTTAATGAGCTGTTGGGACACTTCTGATCGTTCCTCTTGTAGCACAAATCGCAGTTTCGGAATCGTTACTGGCGATAAGTTACGTGCTGCCACGGGTCTCCCTAGTAAGTTCCGTACATGCTTGACGGGATTTAGATCCAGAGACCTTGCCGACCAATCCATGTGTTCAATATCTTCACTCTCCAACAGCTCTTCGACAGTAACTGTGCGATGAGGTGGAGCGTTGTCGTCCATGAAGAGGAACTGAGGACCCATAGCCCTTGTGAAAAGACGCATGTAAGGAAGAAGAACCTCGTTACAATAGCAGTCCCAGGTGACGAACCTCCTTGGGAGATATGAAGGTCGGTCCGGCTACCAAGCATTATGTCTGCTCGAACGAGAACTCCGCGACCTCCAAAACAGTCCCTTTTGATGATGTTGAAGGGGTTATTGCGTGTTCCCCGCTCTGTCCAGATGTGTATGTGTCTAGAATCGCAACTCAGACTAAATCTGCTCTCATCTGTAAAGAGTACTCGTCCCCATTCATTGTCTCTCCAATTCCGGTGTTCCCGGCACCACAGAGAACGCCTTCTCCGATGGGCAGGCGTTAGAGGTACACACCGTACAGGGCGTCGTGCAAACAGACCACCACCGTGCAGTCTTCTGGCCACGGTAAAACGCGATATCGGTCGTCCAGTAGCCTGTGTCGTGTGTCTAGCGATTTCTCCCGCTGTCTGCCGCCTGTTTCTTCTGGCCTGTAAGGCAATATATCGGTCATCTGCGGATGTGGTTCCTCGTGGACGACCACTACTAAACCCCCGGATAGCTGTTCCTGTAGTTTGAAATTGTCTCCAAAGTCGTGAAACTATGCTGTGAGCAATTCCGAAGTCTGCAGCCACACTTGTCACACTGCGGCCTTCCTCCAACTTCCCAATGATTCGACCTCGGGTAAAAGCATCCAGATGTCGTCTAACAGATTGATTATTCGCCATTTCTCATTGAGGCAGCAACTCGGTGTGATTTTAACTGCTATACGGCGTGCAATCTCTTTGCCAAAAATACTGATCTTACACCGACAACATGCTTTATACTACTCAGCCACTCCCCCATTACGTCTACCTGCGTATCTGCGCATGTGCTACCGTACATCACCTTACTTAATCTCCTGACTGGTCTTTCTGTCCGCTCTGCCTCTTCGTTCAGCTGATATCCTAATTTTTCGATTTAGTCCTTAATTTTTGCACACCAGTATAGTCTTCGGCCTTGTATTATAATTGCCAATATTGAATCTTCAGGCCGGTTAGATATGTGAGCCAACTTCGAGTTAAATTGATTTGTGTAGCCTTCGATTACTGGCTTACTTGAATTAATTTATATTTGATTACTCATTTAAGTTACCTCGCCGTAAATATTGGCTGAGCTTGTAGGCACCAGGTGTGCCTTCTGCTCCTAGTTTTAAATAAAAAGGTCTTTTGCACCCTTTTCAAGTTTCAGTTGCTATTTTAGACTTAGCGGTAATTCGCTTAACGACTACCAAGAGTTTGGACACTCTTTGAATGATTGCAAAATACCAAACTTTATAAATAGAAATTTTAGTATTAAATTTTAATTCTTATTTTCGGTTTAATTAATGAATTAGCTCTTATTTATTACTAGAAAACGTAGCGGTCACACGAAATGACCGCTGTTCTAGATATTATAAATTAAAATGATTTGTGCAAAGGTGTCTGCTAATTCAAATTGAATTACCGAGGGCAGGCGGCGAGGACACCCCTTTGCTTACTGCCCCACGGAATTTCCCCCTTCTACTTGCTTAATTGCTTAAAGTAGAGTGCAATGAAGGAAATCACTGGCGGTACATTTCTTTCTTTGCTCAGTGGTTTCTTTTTGTCGAGAAAGCTGTTTTTGTGCAGCTTTAGCTCCTTTCATCTCTTCTTCAGTGCTGTATTTTCTAGGAGGCATTCTTAAAAGAAATTACGTTAAGACGTAGTTTTTATGTAAAACAGATGATCGCCAATGCAAACAAATGTTCACCTTCCCCCTGACACACCCAATTTACGTTCAGATGAAAGTTCAGTTTAAAATGCAATGTCGGAATAAAATCGGGCAAAATTTTAAACTCTTTATGCGAAAGGATATTTAGCATACGAGTTTGAGTAAACCTACCTGATGAGATGTACTACGCACAACTCGTTAGTTGGTTTCGTCTCCTTTAATTTCTCAACGTTTGCAAATTTCTAGATAATTCATATGTAAATATAGTTAAATGCATAATAAGCAAAAATTCTATGAATTAAAAATATTTAAATACCATGATAATTTAATGAAAGCAATCATAACTATTGTGATAAACTTTATTTTACTATTTGAATGCCGTGGCAACTTCACCTCATTGATTAGTACAGTTACGCAAGCAACCAATAAACTATCGGGTGCAAACAGACACTTAAGCCGCAAATAATAAAGATTTTACTTGGAAAGCTTAAAACTGACATCACGGTAGTTAACGGCCAACCGCTTAATAAAATTCAAATAGTTTTGGAAGTGATTTAGGAAGACAAGTAGTGCATAAATATATGTACATATGTAGAACCTGCCTCTTATATATGCCTCTATATTCGTATTATTTCAATGTATCCAGTTACTGTAATTTCACTGGTCCAAGTAATTATTAATAATAATCGAGATCAATACTGTGTTTATTGTTTTTAATTCGCTTACTCTGGTAATCAATAACAGACAGATTAAGTTTGAAATAAAATTTAAATACTTAAAGTTTTGCCGAATGAAAACACACTAGCGCGTGGAAGATAAAAATGTCGTTTTATTTCGGGCAGTGGCAAGGTATTTCTTTTAAATCACTGAGTTTTCTGATTAAATTTGAAACAGAAATATCGTATGCTATGCGAGTGACGACAGATTGCTATAAAATCGTGAAGTTTCTTAATCAAAAATTCATTAAATTTGCATAAAATATGAAATAAATAGAAAAAAATTGAAATTCAAAATTCAGGCTTCCAAGTGCACATGTTCTGGTGAAGGATTACGTGTACTCAAAATGTGGTAGCCGTAGCTGCCACCTCTTTACCGTAATACGAGAAACATGCATAGATACACACAGACTTTTCCTTACTTAATAATAAATGTATATATTTTTATATAATTGCAAGATAAAGTTAATATTTCATTGCAAGGCTGTAAATAATAAAAGAATTGTTGGAAATAAAAAAGTGATTATTCATTGTGGAAAACTCATATTTCAGTTGAATAATTTGATTGATAACATTGTAATTCACACTAAACAGAAGAATAAAAAAAGTGAATCTGAACTATTTCAGATTTTAAATTACGTCCAAAGGGGCGTTTTTTAAACATTTTGTGTGTTACCTTTATTTATTAAATATCATGTTCTTCGCACTTAAACCATAAAATTCAGTTAAAGAACAATACCGCAAAATAATTTTAAACTGAGCACATCTTTAAACTTTCCTATATACAGTCTCACGCATTGGAGATAAAAATGATTTTTTTTCTGTACAGCGTTGCCATTGCTCGCTTTGAAATCCTTGAGTTCGTTAATCAAAAATTCGTTAAAGTTTTACAAACTACGAAATCTCTAATAAAACAACTTTCAAATTTGGGCTTCCAAATGCCCATATTCGCAGAAGGATTACATCATTCAAAATTCGCCTCTAGGCACCGTCATTTTATCACAATGCGAGGAACATACATACATTTATGTACATTCTTCATTATTTAATTTCTTTAAATACAGGGCTGCAATATTTGGTGTCAACAGTTTGAAAAGCGAACCGGCATTTAATGTTTCCGACGCAAAATCGCAAATAATAGTCCTTCAAGGGCAAAGACCCTTTAGACTAATAAAAAAAAGTTTTATAAAATATGCTGCTCATAAAATAATGAACTAAAAGGTGAAAAATAATTTATCATACAGTTTAATAAGAACAACAGATTAAATAATTCTTTTCAGAAAATTCGTCTATAGTTTTATGTCACGCATAAGAAAAGGTTGGACGCCTAAATACTCGGATCTAATACTCGAATTTCATTCTCAGAAGCATAAGGCTTCATTAAACTGATCAAGGCCAAAATTTTATTATTAGTAACGTAAAACAGTAGAAGAATATTCAGTTGAGTTGTTTAAAGTTGAAGAGAGTTTGTTTAAACTTTTGGTCTTATTAAACTTATGATGAATTACTTTTCTCTTTTTAGTTTATTAATAATTAGATAAAATACTACTAATAATTAAAAATTTTTAAAAAAAAATCTAAAAGCTTTCAGATTTTACATTATGCCCAAAGGGGAGTTTTTTTTTTAACGTTTTGTGCGTTACCTTTTCATGTTCCTCGCGCTTAAACCATAAAATTCAGTTCAAGAGCAATATCGCAAAATAATTTTAAATTGAGCATATCTTTGTATGTTGTACAGAAAAAACATAAAAATGTTTTTTCTGTACAACGTTGTCATTGCTCGCCTTGAAATCCTTGAGTTTGTTAATCGAAAATTCGTTAAAGTTTTACAAAATATTAAATCGATAATAAAACAAATTCCAAATTTAAAATTTGGGCTTCCAGATGCCCATATTCGCAGTAGGATTATGTCATTCATTTAATTTCTTTAAATATAATACAGAGCTGCAATATTTGGTGGCAACAGTTTGAAAAGTGAACCGATATTTAATGTTTCCGACGCAAAATCGCAAAACGAAAACAATAGTCCTTCAGGGACAAAACCCCTTTGGACTAATAAAAGTTCATTAATAATTAAATAAAAATTTATTTTACAAAAACGTTTTATTAGTGTTTAAGGAGGAATAAATTTACGCAACCTATTCCTGTTTGATGAAGGATTTTTATCGAAACCGTCAATGGAGTTACAATTTATTCTTTTTTTTTATCGATTTTATTGAGTACAATCGTTTTTTGAGCTTCAGTAAAGGTCAAGTTTTCCTCACCACTGGTCTGTTTATTCAGATCAAACACGAAAATCAGACACGACCTATTTAACATGCAACAGATTCAGGGCAGCTTTATCTTGTGAGTAAAAGTAAATTATATTATCTGGGCTACACTGTGACCAAACTACACAGGAAAATATTGAAAAGAAAACAACGATTCATATAACACACGTATAAAATTTTTTTTTTCCTTCCCATCTTTCATTCTAGAGATGATGTGATTACCGAATTATTTATAGTAATACAGCTATGATATTTGAGTGATGTAATATTTTTCGCGGAAGAAAGTGTTTCGCAATCTTCAGCGATATTTTCAAAGAATGCTCGAAATTTCGCACTGCTATATAAAAACTACAAACTGAAACCTGAGCCGTAAGATCCGTTATTCTTCTGAAAAGACTGCTTAATTTAATTTTGATAAAATAAAGAATTATTTCTTTCTATGAATATGGAAAAATTTAAAATGGAAGCAAATAGTTTCGACAAATCTGTTTTTAATACATGTAGAATGAGTATATTTAGGTTTCGAAGTCCAGTGTTTTATCGATAGACAGATATTTTTCTTAAAACTACTAGTAATTTACCATCGAAGATTCAGCAGAGGGACAAGATTTGTGAAAGTAAAAAAGAAGGGGAAAAATTTACAAAGAAACCTCCCTCAACGCGATTATCTTGAGCTAATGAGGGTTCAGTGAGAACATGATAAGCAATTGCAATAAGCAGTAGAACAATTATAATTCATCCAATAAACAGTGTAAATTTTGGAGGCAGGAATATATTTCAGAATAAAACTATTAAAGTTAATAAGAATCAATTAAATTTTGATTTAATTTCTAAATATTTTATAAAGCTGAAAAATTAACAAGAAAATATTTCAACAATAGCCGACTTCATTTTATTTTTGAAAATTGCGTAAGAACTTGAATTAAATCAAAAGCTATTTTAAATAAGTATTTGAAGAGATCAGCAATACATGACTGTTTGTCTTTAATTTCAAAAACTGAACAGCTCTTTTTAAATTATCAATAAGTTTAAACTATTTTCAGGTGGAACGGATAACATCGTCATTCAAAAATGCAAACGTTCATCAACTCATTATCTACAGGGTATTATAATTCATTCAGGACGGCATATCTACGCTTCTGAAGATGTTGAGCCAATTCAGAAAAGAGGATTACCGTTCTGTTTTCTCCTCCGAAGAATCGATAAGGGCCGCGTTAATAATGCCACATGTCTAAGTCGACTCAAAATGCAGTAAGTCGACATTCAGCTTCAGCTTCATCGATGCAGGATGCTGTACCTAAGATAGAAAAGCTGCTTTTTGCTATTATGTGTAGTAATCAAGTCTTTAGGAAGCAACTTAATTTCCTTTCCTATTTTGTATTATCATATGTTTATCCTAGAGTTACCAAATACCAGGATGACCAGGATAATTCTGGATTCTAAATTATATCTTGAACTGAAAGAAGCTTGGGATTTCTAAATGAGTGATTATAACAGTTGAAGAGGAAGAAAATGGTAATTTGTAGAAGGAAGGAAAGAAAGCAAAACTTTAGCAATGATTTTACTGGGATGCAGGTAGGTATTTTAGGATAAAACTAGGCAGTTATTGAGAGAGTGAATAATTTCATTAATATACCTTCGCATCATCTACATGTAATCACAAACTAGTTTGAAGAACGTAGTCTACTTCTAAGTATTCTGAGCAATTTTACGGATAGAGTAATTTCCTTTTATTTCTTGATATCAACTTTTTGATTATCGCATTAGCTTAAAAACTTAAAAGCTTTATTGACACTGAAATTAATTTTTCGTTAAGTGTCCTGGATTCGCCCTCCTAAAATATGGTAACTCGATCCAGGACGGCGATATTTGAAAGAAAGAATGTTTATTCAATTGAATTCGAATCTGATGCATCACAAGTGAGCCAATAGTTATCTACAATACAAGCAACGATACGCTGTGCGTAAAGTGTCACGACTTCTAGAATTTTCCTATCACCAATGGAATAAGCTTCTCAGGTGGCAGCAGGCAAGGACGGCTTTCTGTTGCAGTTATTAGCCTTTCTATTTGCAACCACATACTTATCATTTTTGGAGAAAGAAGTTTTTATTTCTTTGGCAAACAAAGAACATAAACTATATTTGTCAATACTAAATGTATCACGCTGCATGAATTAAGTACGAACATCTCCGAAAAGGGTTTTACTCCTAGCAGTGGAGAAGCAATATGAAGACCTTTTCTAGGCTTTCTTTTTATATCTTAAGGAATGCTTTAACTGAAATTTTTTAATCCAGCCATTGCTGACTGCAAAATCTTTTTCACAATAAATGCTTTTTTCTTCCGCAGAATAAGACTCGATATTAGGGATTCTGGTATTTGGCACATTAATAGCATTTTGTCTACATTTTCAAAAAGTGAAGATTTCACTTTCCTCACTGCTAGTATCAGCATTCAAGGATTCTGTAGCTGAAATTTTGTTCAAGGAAATTCTTTGACTTTTCAAGTTTTTATACTTTAGGCAAGTCGTTTTTTCTCTTTCTTAAAATTTTGAAGATTAAATTTTTTTCTCTATGAAGCCATCTTGCCACTTCTGATGAAAAGTGAAGCTGAACTCTATATTTATTCAGTATTTACTGCGAAACTTCCCGAAAACCAATTGCACAGACAAATTTCTAAGAACTACACTACTAAACTCAGCTTCTTATTGCGTTCAAATTTCCAGAAACCAAAACGATACATACTATAGAAAAGCTCTGTTTATTAAACTCGGGGGGGGAGGAAGGATGACATGCCAACATCAATCGAATCTAGAAAAGCACAGCATATTCTTAAGCAAATGTTTGAACTGAAAATTTCTAATCAGAAAAGCTAGAAGCAATATTACGAAACTGAGAATAATACAGCTGAAATCCTGTTATTGAACAATATGAAATAAACAAGAGATAAAGTTGTTTGTGAAAGATGAAACTTCATCAAGTGCGTAATCATAAAAATAGTTTACGAAAAATTAAAAAATGAAATTCAAAATTGTGCAAAAAACTTAATTTTTAACCCAAAGGAGCGTTAGCTCAGAAGGGCTATTAATTTCGTTTTGCGTCGATTCACTGTAAATGTCCGTATCACCTTTCAAACTGTTGGCACCAAATATTATCGACCTGTGTTATATTTAAAGAAATTAAATAATGAAGAATCTGCATAAATGTATGTATGTTTCTCGCATTGTGATAAAACAACGGTACTTAGAGCCATCAAATTTTGAATAACGTAATCCTCCTCCAAATATGGGCATCTGGAAGCCCAAATTTGGAATTTCTTTTATTATCGATTTCATATTTTGTAGCACTTTAACGAATTTTTAAGAAACTCAACAATTTCAAAGGCAATTCAATGGCAACACTGTACGAAAAAAAATTTTTTTTATCTCCAGCGCGCGAGACTGTGTATCGGAAATTCTAAAGATATGCTCATTTTAAAATTATTTTGTGATACTGCTGTTGAATTGAATTTTATGGTTTAAGTGCGAAGAACATGATATTTAATAAATACAGGTAACACAGAAAACGTTAAAAAAACGCCCCTTTTGTCGTAAT
This sequence comes from Stegodyphus mimosarum, assembly GCA_000611955.2. Lineage (NCBI taxonomy): Eukaryota > Metazoa > Arthropoda > Arachnida > Araneae > Eresidae > Stegodyphus > Stegodyphus mimosarum. The sequence continues at coordinate 63,643 of KK117100.1, read as the reverse complement.
GCAAAATCTGAAAGCTTTCAGATTTTTTTTTTTAATTATTATTTTAAGAATCATTGTTGAATTAATCGTTAGCTGTTATTTTCTTTGAAAAGTTTAAAACTGACATCACGATTTGCAACACATAAATCACCATATATTAAATTCAGCCGTTTAATAAATTCAGATACGTTTGGAACCGAAGTGATTTTAATAAGTGGCGGGTACAGTATTTAAAAACTGTCCTTTTCATTGCTTCAATCATCTGTGAACAAGGGACTCAGTTGGGTATTACAGAGGGAACAATAATTTAAAAAAAAAAACAATAATTGATAGTGAAGAGGGTATTTGAGGAAGGATGAATCTTTGAAAACTCTGGAAGCATTTGCTTTGGAGTTGTAAACTGAAGCCTATAGACCATAGGTTCCCAACGTGGGCGATAACGCCCCCTTGTGGGCGTTTCAGGCTTTCAGGGGGGCGGTAAAAAACCCAGAGAAAATTAGGGGGCATTGATATGGCACAGAGGGGCGTTGGAAGATTAGCCAAATATAGTCTAAAAAAGACTTTAAAATCACGCTGATAATTCATTTCTATCACGTGTGCGAAAATTCACATATTTCGATATGAGACTTCACTGTTCAGAGAAAGACATACCTCTCTAGTATGTACGATTCTGGGGCTGCATGTGCTAAAACTAGCAACCTGTCTTGCCAATTTGGCGAGATGCACTCCAAAAAGTCGCAGAAAACTGTTGACTTTTGTTGAAAGGGTCACCATTTTAGTGAAAGGAGCAGTAGAACCGGAGTTCATAATATCAGAAGGAAAAGCCTTCAGTGCAAAAATATATCTTTATTGTCTTTATGTACATATTTATGTTACGTCCAAAGCCCGAAGTTCGGCCAGTTCGCGTTTTGGCCAGGAGGTTTGGCCAAAGTCCGAAATACTTGCAATTAATATTGTATTTTATACTTTGGCCGGCCATTTCGCGAAGTGGCTGGGAATTCTTGGCCAAAGCCTGATGTGATAATGGTAGATTGAGTCTATGGAGCAGAAAAAGACTAAGGATCACCCTTAAAGGTAGTTGACAAATTGAGTACTCAATTTGCCTCTGTATTCATACTCGATACGCAACGCATTTGCTTAAGATATAATTCGTCATTTTGAAGGGCGCAAATCTAATCTTCACACTATCACATTGTTACAGCATATGCGTTCACTGAATAGTTTCTACTCGTTGAACTCACAGAAGTACTCATTTTTAAATACTTCATTTTTAACAGTGTGTAAAACCATCTGCCCTTGATTTCTTTTTTCCCAAATTGGCCGGTCAAAGCCAGAAATCAACAAAAAGATTGGACATTCGCCGGTAAGTTTACAGCAACGTTGGCCAAAATGCGAATTGGCCGATTTCGGGCTTTGGCCGTAACATTTACAAAAAATGTCACTGGGACTAAAAAATGCCACTTACAAGCGGCAACGATAGCGAGATCTCCAACTAAACTGTATTCTAAGAGAGTCTGTAAAAGTGCGTAGGCGACGTTGGACGCGGGAAAAAATTAGAGCGCCGAAATAAGCGGCGGCGGAGTAGACAAATCGTCACCAGTGGTTTACCCGATCAAAAATTGTAGGTAGCTAAAAATAGAACAGCCCCGCAGAATGCTACAGACTCAGGCTCACACTATCTATCGTTCATCGCAGCATGTACTGCGTACGATGAAAACGGCGTTGCCTTAATATTTTGCTACTTCAACTTATATTATTTAAACCGGCAGTATCCCTTGCAGCTCCCTTAACTTGGATCAAGTATAAGTAAAGAAAAACCCATGTCGGAAGCAAAAAAGAAGAGGCGGCAGTACAGTGCGGATTATATAAAATACGGATTTATCGAAAATCCCTCAAATCCATCATCTCCATTGTGCCTTATTTGTCAAAAAACATTTTCGAATGAAGCGATGAAACCTTCTAGGCTTCAAGATCATCTTAATAAAATGCATCCGGATAAGAAAGACAGAGATATGACCTATTTTCTAGAGATAAAAAAGAAGATTGAAAATCAGCCAACTATATCAAAATTATTTTCATCAGCTTCTAAACAAGACGATGACGGACTTCGAGCTTCGTACAATATCTCATTGTTGATTGCTAAAACAGGCAAGCCACATACTATTGGGGAAGATTTAATTTTACCAGCAGTTAAAGAAGTAATAACCACCGTGCTCCATAAACCAGCTACAGATATTATCCGAAAAATTCCTTTGAGCAATAATTCTGTGCAAAGACGAATTGATGAGATGGCTGAAAACATTGAAGAATCGTTGTGCAATTATCTGCAGACTTGTCAATTTTCAATTCAGCTGGATGAGTCCACTTTACCAACCAATGAAGCATTGTTATTGTCGTACGTGAGGTTTATCAAAGATGAAAAAATATGTCAAGAAATGTTGTTTGCTACCAATTTGGAAACAGATACAAAAGGAGAAACCATATTTGATACACTGCAAAAGTTTTTTGACGAAAAGGAAATTCCTTTTAATAATATTTTGTCGGTTGCTACGGATGGCGCACCGGCTATGACAGGGCGTCACAAAGGCTTCATAGCATGCTTAAAAAATAAAGTTCCGGACGTGCTTGCTGTGCATTGCGTAATTCATCGACAGCATTTGGTTGCGAAAAATTTGAGCGAACGTCTCCATACATCACTGCAATATGTTATAAGAGCAGTTAATAAAATCAGAAGTAACTCGTTGAATGACAGATTATTTAGTCAGCTTTGCATTGCAAATGATGAAGATTTCAACCGATTGCTGCTTCACACAGAGGTGCGCTGGCTTTCAAAAGGTACTTGTTTGACTCGATTTTACAATCTGTTTGAATCTGTGATAGAGTTCCTAGGAAACAAAGACACGGAATTGCGCGACAACCTCATCGCATCAAAAAACGATATTGCGTACTTAGCAGACCTCTATAAATTGTTTAATGATGTCAATCTCCAACTTCAAGGAGAAGACTTAAACTTGATTAAGACTAAAAATAGCATTGCTGCTTTCGTGTCTAAACTGCTATTATATAAAAGAAATATAGGCAGACGTGAATTCCATACCTTCCCATGTTTATCAGCAGTATCATTCAAGCACGACGACTTGCTTGTTTACTGTCAGCACTTGGAAAACCTCTACAATGACTTCAAGGAACGATTCGAGGACATTTTAAACATGGACATACCAGACTGGGTTTTGGATCCTTTTTCCAATGTCAACACAGCAGGACCATCTCAGTTAGAAGAAGAACTGATAGAACTGACGACAAATGAGGAATTAAAAATTAAATTCAAGAATGGCTACCAAGAATTTTGGCTGCAGAAGTCGATTTCGCAATTGTATCCAAGATTATGGTCGATTGTGCAACGATTTCTGCTAGCATTCCCATCTTCATATTTAGCAGAACGTGGATTTAGTGCTGTAGCAACATTGGTAACGAAAAAGAGAAATCGGCTCCATGTTACTGAACGCGGCGATTTACGATTGTTTTTAAGTAAAATCGAGCCTGATATTAACAAGCTTCTTAAAATGCATCAAATTCAGCCTTCTCATTAGTTAAGTTAGAAATTCGATGCCTTTAAATTTTAATAAAAATACTTTTTAATAATAATTAAGTATGCCTTTTGAGTGTTCTCTGAAACTGTCAATTTATTTATTTAGAAAGCAATAGTTTATTATGGATTATTTCGTATCATCAAAACCCCTGCCTGTCCTTATAACAGGTAAGCTAAAACTTTTTTCTTTTTAAATAACGAAGAAATTCAGTAGCGTTTCAATTCCAACAACATTCTATCTATTAGTAATTTTTTTTATTTAATTCTTGTTTTCACCATGCATTATGTACGCTCTTATTTCTCTAGGGGGGCGGTATTGAAATATTCACTAGAAAAGGGGGCACCAGTTCGAAAAAGGTTGGGAACCTATGCTATAGACGATAATATTACAAATTTGACACTATGCAATAAACTTACACAGAAATTTTATATTCGACCAACACTTTGAAAATGTGGCTGTCTAAGCGGTATGATCTTACAACAAGGTTTCACTGTAAAAAGGTGAAGTAAAAAAGGATATAAAATAAAAATCGGAAATGCTTCAGATTTCAAAGATCTTCCAAAAGGGTTGTTAAGGTTTTTACATTATCACCGAACCGCTATCTACCAATTTGCTCTTGCGCTCACTCCTGATAACTTTTTTTTTTTTTTAAATCTCTTGAACTGTATTATCAAGCATCGTTTTCAGTCTTTTCTCAGTTCATTCTATCAATATTCAATTCCATAATAAGGTGGCTTACGAATCTTTTTTGCTCTTTTATTAAATATCACGTTCTTCACATTTACGCTATATAAAATTCAATTCAACAGCAAAATCACAAACTATTTAAAAATAGCATATCTTAAGAATTCCTGAAACGACGTTACAGGTTGCTTATACATATTTTTATATTCACTACATTTTCTTTAAAAACTAGACGCTTAAAATAATTATCATAAAAAAGAAGAAATATATAATGAATTTTAATGAGTCCAGCTAGTGTAAATTCATAAAAATATTGAATACTTTTAATTAGATATCTCATGATTTTAAAAGACGTTTATTTAAGTCAATCGTACAATTAGCAGAAAAAATGTTCTTAAGAACTATATTTATTGCTTTAAAATCGCTCAGTTTAATACATAGCAACCTTCCAGATTAAATTTGAAAATATCTTAGACTTTTACTAAACTGCAAGAAGCTGCAGCTTGTCAGCTAAAAGTATTTAATTTCCGGCCGCTGTAACACATTGCTTTCATACAGCAGAGTTTGTTAATTAAAACTGAAATTAAATATATTACATTTTTCTGAATGCAACAATCTTACGCGGTGGAGATAAAAAATGTTTTATGTCGAACAGTGTTGCCATTGCTAGCTTTCAAATCGTTGAGTATGTTTATAAAAAATTCATTACAAAGCATGAAAAACAGTTTACAAAACATTAAGTAAATAATAAAACAAATTCGATATTCAAAATTCGGGCTTCCTGGTGTACATATTTGGGTGGAGGACTACGTTACTCAAAATTTGATGGCTTTAGGTACCACTGTTTTTTCATGTTGCGAGGTATACACATACATACATGCAGATTCTTCATTATTGAGTTTCGTTAAAAATAATAAAGGGTGATAATATTTGGTAGCAACAGTTTGAAAAGTGATATGCCGTTTATAGTGAACTAAAGCAAAATACCATTTTGAAACTAACAGCCCCCTTTGAGCTAATAATTACATTTAATTTTTAGGTTCGATGATTAAGGTAAAATATATTCACAGTATACTGTAAGGAGCAAATGCCTATAAATAAATTTATGAAAAAGAGAACAGGAGTAAAACAGATGATAATGAGTTTCTCTTTTGAAAACAAATCTAATGTTTACTTTTTATTCCAAACTCTTTAGCAAATAAAAACTTCTCTCACACATGAACAATCAAACTAAAAAGCTTTTTCTTATTTCAGATTTTAAGGAAATTAAAATCTTAAATCTCAAAAGCAAGGGAACACTGTTAATGCCCAAAAAAGGGAAGGGTTACAGGTTGCCATGTGTTTGATTTGAATCAAGCATAGTCTCGACTTCTACATAATAGTTATTTTCATTTTTATTTTTTAAATTTGATTTTAAAACACTGAAAAATAACCAAGGAAACATAGGTACGGAAAAATAGAAAAAAGTGCTGATTTTTTTTTTTTTCTTTTTTGATGTGACGCTGTTACAAGGGGAATAAACAATAAGCAGTTCCAAGTAAATATTTTGTTATTAAAAAAGTCAATATTCAGTTTTTCCTCAATATTTTCCTATGATAAGGATACTGAAATTTCTTATCACTACATACAATTTCAGAACATACAGAGGGTGAATTTGAACAAATGAACAAAACTTTAGGGGATAATAGAAGGCAGCTATACGAGCAATATTAGTCATAGAGTGCATGATTGGAACGCAATGGCATGCTGCTAGGTGGCATTGTAAACAAATGGTATAAAAAAGGGTCGAGGAGCACCAACCCTTTTTTATACCATTTGTTACCATTCATACCATTTGTTTTGCTCCTTGACCAATGGCATTTTTTACCATGGATTGCCGAGAGGATGCCTTGGTTATACGAATCACAAAATTTCCAGGGCGATGTATTGGTCAAGGTGGTCTCATAGCTTGGTCACAAAGATCACCAGATCTCTCGTGTTTGGATGTTTTTCTGTGAAGCCATATGAAAAGCCTAATCTATAATTGCCCCATTGAAAGCAATATGGATCTAGTCGCTAGGACTGCCGTTGTTGCTGGCGATATTCGGGAAATGCCTGGTGTCTTCGCAAATGTGTGTCAATCCCTATCCCACAGGTGTGAAGCCTGCATTACAGCTGGCGGAATGTTTTTTGAGCAATTTTTATCAATATGTTCTGTTAATAAAATGTTTTCTGAACTATCTCCTCTCATTCTTGTGTTAATTCTTTAAATTAGGCAGAGAAAACTGCCCTTTAACTTCTCGTGTTCCGACCATATATTCTATGACAAATATTGCTCATATAGCTGTCACTCCCTAAAGTTTTGCCCACTTGTTCAGATTCCCCCTGTATAAATAGAATTTTTTCTTTTTAATTTTCATGATTGTTTAATTACTATACACTGATTCTACTTTCCAAAGATTATAATTCTACAACTTATCAAACTAAGTTAATAATACTTAATATTATAAATATGTAAGCTTTTATTGAGTTATCATTTATTAATGAAAATATAAAAAAAGTTCAAATTCTACAAAGTTTAAAAGAAGAGTTAAAAATAATCTACCATATGAAATTTGAATTTTCAGATATTTCTAAGAGATAAAAAGCATGAAATCGAACTTATAACAATTTAGCGTTAAACAACAATGAAGGGGAGTTTTAATAATATATAGCTGTTAGTACATGACAAAATCCTTTTCTGGAAATGCATTCGGGAACTTAAAGGACATTTTACGAGATATCTAAAAAGAAGTAGAAAAACTTAGCTGGAAATATTTTTGTAAAAATAAAATTATAGTGTAAATTACAATATTATAAAAATAACTATTATGATATATATATATATATATGTAAAGAGTTTATTCTTCTTCAAGATTTTATTATTTATATCCGACAATAAAATATTAATATGCTGTTCCCACATATGTTTTTTGGCTATGTAGATGGAAACAGTAGATAAATTTAGTTTCAAATATCTAGTTTTAAAGTTATAAACATGCAGATTTTGGAAGTTATTTGTCCAGAATATCATAATTACAAGCTCTAGCATAGTTAATTTTAATAGAAATAAAAACTTAGAATACAAATTGATTTAGCACAATGGATACACAACAAACAATTAGTAATATTAAAATTTGCATTAAAAATTCTAAATTGTTAGACATCAGCATATTTGAGGCTATCTAAAACTATTTAGGTAACTTTTATTAAAATAAAAAAGTGTTCCTCAAGTAATATGATTTCTGAATATTAAAATCTTGAAAATATTCATACATTAAAAAATAAATAAATAAAAAAAAACTGAAAGCTTTCAGATTTTATATTATACCCAAAGGGGGACTTTTTTCATTTACAAATATGTACATGTTTCGAAAGCATTTGGGCTAAAAATATTTAAAAATAGCATATCTTTAGAATTTCCGATAGACAGTCTCTCGCAAGCGAGATAAAAATATTTTATTCTGTACAGTGTGTTGCTACAGCTTGCTTTGAAATGGTTGAGTTTCTTAAACAAAAAATTCATTAAAGTTCCAAAAATATGAAATAGATAATAAAATTAATTTGAAATTCAAGATTCTGGTTTCCAGGTGGAGGACTACGTTATTCAAAATTTGATGGCTCTAGGCATCGTTCTTTTTTTTCATTATGCAAGAAACATACATACATAGATACATTCACTCAGATTCTTCATTATTTAATTTCTTTAAATATAATACAGGGCGATAATATTTGGTGGCAACAATTTGAAAAGTGATTTGATCCAAAATGCCATGTCGAAACTAATAGCCCTTCTGTGTTAATGGCTCTTTGAGTTAATAATTCTGCAAATAAATGCTACCGATCAAAAATAAAATTTAAAAAAATAAGTCCATTAGAACTCAAAGAAAAGTTAAAAAATTTTTTGAATTTTTTTACAAAACTTTTTCAATGAAAATGTATCAGGTATTATAACAGCCTCAAAAACTATCTTGCATTAGTTTTTATGGTTTATCAGGTTAATGATAAGTAATCAGGTTAGTTTTCATGGTTTATCAGGTTCCAGTTCAAGTTTCATAAATTGCCATATATATTATAAGAAACTGAATAAATGAAGTTAATCTTCATGAGTGCTATTCCACCAGTTTGTATTTTGATTTTAAACATCAGCATTAGATTAGGTTAAATTTTTAATGAGAATTAATTAAATGTGTGTGAATTTCAAGTAAAAGGGTGCCTTACTGCATTTGTTGAACTATGGAAAAAAAGAAAGTAGAAAACTCATGTTACCTTGCACAGAAACGTATGCTTTTTTTTTTTTTTAAGCTTTAATGAAGCTATTTTTTGCAAGGACAACTATTTTAAATTGCTATTGCCAAATCCCACAGGATAATCAATAAATATAATCTACAAATAATATTTACAATAATAATAATAGGTGCAGTGTAAAAATACATTTTTTAACACATAATACTTAAGTCCTTATACAATTTTTAAATGAATATGGTAAAGCAGAAGGTCTATCTGCACAACATGAATTACTTGGCAGCCAGTAGTTTTACCGGGTTTCAAACTAACAGTATTACCTTGAATTTATCTACTTTGTCACCAGTATCCTACAATATTTTCTTCATTCATTATATTTCCAGACTTTCATATTATTGCAATACAAAAATCTTCATGTTGTACTTAGTATATAAAAGAAAAAGATTTTCAAAACTGCATTTTCAATCCTTTACGTGTATGCCCATGAATGGATATTATGTATATTCCCTCATAGAAAATACAAATTTGCAATTTAATATTTTTTTTATAAATTAAAAGTCCCTACTTTGCCAGAGAGTTATTTAAGCTAGTCAAATTTAAAATAATCTTGGCTTAAATTATTGGCTATGAAGCTATTTTGACACTCCAAATAACATTTATTAATTTGTCACATTTCACCACATATGTAAAAATTGACTTCAAATTTTAGCATTAATGAAATTTATAAGTTAACACAATTTGTTTATAGTTCAGTATTTTATATTTACAGTCAATTCCTTTTTAAATCAGGCTACGAATGATCAGGCACTGACTAAAAAAAAGTTTTTATTTTTTACAGGGGTATTCAAAACATGAAATGGGGAAGACAAACAAGTAGGATAATAGCAGTAACAGCAAGCGATGTCATAGCATTTGGGAGTTGTTTTAATTCTCAGCAATATGTGATACAGAATATATAAACATTGTAAAAAAGAAAAAACTCAAACTTAGTTTTTTACATAAGTTTGAACTTGATGACATTATTCAAATTCTTTGTTATTTAATGGCATTTAAACTTCTTTACTTTTAATGATATTTATTCTTCTGCTATTTGTAATAAATTGTTTTAGATTTAAAGCATGAAAAAATGAATGAATTTATTCTCTAGAATTATTATTCAGAATTTATTTTGAATGTGCTTGAGAATATGAAAATTCGTTAGTGTTTTTTTCAGTTAGTTATAATATGGGTTATTCTACTTTCCTACATTTTTTAATCATTTTGGATTATCTATGGACATGTCTCCAACATTACCTTGATAAATCGAGAACTGACTTTTCATGAAACTGATTTCACTGCATTCCACAGTCTTGCGAGACTATGTTTTTCTAAATATGATGTAAAGAACTTCTACTCAGAAGATGCCAGTGTAGTAAAGTAACAAGATACCATTTTTTTTTAATAAATACCAGGAAATTGTGTTTAATAAGCAGATCAATGCCA